>UESW01003901.1:948834-1418882 GCA_900491605.1 Calamus simplicifolius | reverse complement strand
TGCGATCGATCGAAGCCATGATCGATCCTGGTCGGGGACGACCGATCTCGGACCATTGCGATCAATCCGATCGCTGACGATCCGACGGTTGTGATCGATCAAAGCCATGATCGATCTCGGTCGGCGACGACCGATCTCGGATCGTCGCGATCAATTCGATCGGCAACGATCCGACGGTTGCGATCGATCGAAGCAATAATCGATCCCGGTCGGTGACGATGGATCTCGGACCATCGCTATTGATCCGATCGGCGACGATCCAACGGTTGCGATCGATCGAAGCCATGATCGATCCCAGTCGGCGACGATGGATCTCGGACCGTCGTGATCGATCCGATCATTGACGATCCTACAGTTGCGATCGATCGAAGCCATGATCGATCCCGGTCGGCGATGACCGATCTCGGACCGTCGCGATCGATCCGATTGGCGATGATCTGACGGTTGCGATCGATCGAAGCCAGGATCGATCTTAGTCGGCGACGATCAATCTCGAACCGTCGTGATCGATCCAATCAGCGATGATCCGATGGTTGCGATCGATCAAAGCCATGATCGATCCAAGTCGGCAATGACCGATCTCGGACCGTTGCGATCGATCCGATCGGCAAAAATCCGACGGTTGTGATCAATCAAAGCCATGATTGATCCCGGTCGGGGACGACCGATCTCGGATCATTGCAATCGATCCGATTGGCGACGATTCGATGGTTGCGATCAATCGAAGCCATGATCGATCCTGGTCGGGAACGACCGATCTCGGGCCGTTGCGATCAATCCGATCGGCGACGATCCGACGGTTGCGATCGATCAAAGCCATGATCGATCATGGTCGGCGACGACCGATCTCGGATCGTTGCAATCAATCCGATCGGCAACGATCCGACGGTTGTGATCGATCGAAGCCATGATCGATCCCGATCGGTGATGATGGATCTCGGACCGTCGCTATCGATCCGATCGGCGACGATCCGACGGTTGTGATCGATCGAAGCCATGATCGATCCCGATCGGCGACGACTGATCTCGGACCGTTGCGATCGATCCGATCGGCGACGATCCGATGGTTGCAATCGATCGAAGCCATGATCGATCCCGATCGGCGACGACGGATCTCGAACCGTCGCGATCGATCCGATCGACGACAATCCGACGGTTGTGATCGATCGAAGCCATGATCGATCCTGGTCGGGTTGACCGATCTCGGACTATTGCGATCGATCCAATCGGCGACGATCCGATGGTTGTGATCGATCGAAGCCATGATCGATCCTGGTCGGTGACGACGGATCTTGAACCATCACGATCGATCCGATCGGCGACGATCTGATGGTTGCGATTGATCGAAGTCATGATCGATCCTGGTAGGCGACGATGGATCTTGAGCCATCGCGATCGATTCGATTGGCGACGATCCGACGGTTACGATCGATCGAAGCCATGATCGATCCCGGTCGGGAACGACCGATCTAGGACCGTTGCGATCGATCCGATCAGCGACGATCCGATGGTTGCAATTGATCGAAGCCATGATCGATCCCGGTTGGCGATGACCGATCTCGGATCGTCGCGATCGATCCGATCGGCGACGATCCGACGGTTGCGATCGATCGAAGCCATGATCGATCCTGGTCGGTGACGATCGATCTTGGACCGTCGCGATCGATCCGATCGGCGACGATCCGACGGTTTCGATCGATCGAAGCCATGATCGATCCTGGTCGGCGACGATCCGACAGTTGCAATCGATCGAAGCCATGATCGATCCCAGTCGGCGACGACCGATCTTGGACCATCGCGATCGATCCGATCGTCGATGATCCGATGGTTGCGATCGATCAAAGCTATGATCGATCCAAGTCGGGGACGACCGATATCGGCTGCTGGGCAGGGGGAGGAGAGGAGAGGTGTTGCGGTTGTGGCGGCAGTGGCGGCGGCGGTGGGGGAGGGGACGGAAGGGAAGGGAACCTGGTGTTTGGTAGTGTAAGGCTGCGGCAATTAGGAGGAGAGAGGCAGAGGGCGAGAGGATCGTCGTTTTGGTTCTCGCTGTGCTTCCTCTTTCAGTTTGTTTTGTCCATTATGGCTCTTCAAGGGAATGAACAATAAACAAGACACAATCGGAAATAACGAAGAGTAATTAGCGTTAAGGTTAGGCTTCAAGAGGCTTGGAGGAGGAGGATGATGATGATTAGCATTCTTGAAAGAGGGAGTAACAAGAGAGAAAATGGAAAGATTTGCGTTCTTGAAAGAGAAGGAAATAAGAGGAAAGATCTCGGACCATCGTGATGGATCCGATCGGCGACGATTCGACGGTTGCGATCGATCGAAGCCATGATCGATCCCGGTCGGCGACGATCGATCTCAGACCGTTGCGATCGATCCGATTGGCGACGATCCGATGGTTGTGATCGATCGAAGCCATGATCGATCCCGGTTGGCGACAATCGATCTCGGACCATCGTGATCGATCCGATCGGCGACGATCCGATGGTTGCGATCGATCGAAGCCATGATCGATCCCAGTCGGCGACGACCAATCTTGGACCGTCGCGATCGATCCGATCGGCATCGATCCGACGGTTGTGATCGATCGAAGCCATGATCGATCCCGGTCGGCGACGATCGATCTCGGACCATTGTGATCGATCCGATCGGCGATGATCCGACGGTTGCAATCGATCGAAGCCAGTAGATCAAGACAATTTCAAGGGCACAGTGTGGCCCTTCCGCTTCGCTTCTAGATGGTGTGTGGCTGCACGTAGTCCCGTTTGGGAAACTTTAAAAGGTGGGGGGGAGCGTGAGTCGCGAAGAGAGCGAGGGGAGAGACGCCGAGAGCTCGCCGTGGAGGAGGGCTTCTTTTCCTCATTCCCCAAAAGCCTAATACTAGGGTTTCTCGAGAAACCGATCCCTCTACCTCCATCTCATCCACGTAAGGGGGCGACGGCGAGCTTTTCCTAGGGTTTCCAGAGAGAGATCTTTCCTGTTGTCGGCGTGTTTCATCTTGTTCGTGTTGCCGCTCCTGAGTGATCGATCAGAGCTAAGGATACTAGGGTTTTGGAGTTTGTCTTAGACGCGGTTTCTAAAGGTTTGTTGTCTACCTTTCTAGGGCTTTTTTTTACCCCTCGTTTTGGATCGTTTCTTTGTTCTTTTTGGCCCATGTTTATCTGTTTCGATCGAAGTCTTCTTTAGATGCTAGTCATTTAACTTTCGTTCTTCTTGTATCTTATCTCGCTCCAGTTCTCATATGATTAGAGTTTACACACACACACATAGATAGATATATATATTAAAAAGAATATTCAGATTTCCTTAAACAATATTTTTAAAAATATTACGACGCACAAATGTGCGTCGCAATATTTTTATTTCATAATTCTTTTTAATATTTTTATAAAATTTATTTTTTAAAAAAACATTGTGACGTAATACTTGCGTTGCTAAATAAAAAATTATTTTTATTAATTTACTATTTTATTGCATCACTATTGCGTCGCTATTTAACATAATTAATTTTTTAAAAACATTGCAACGCACAGGTTTGCGTCGCAATTTTTTTATTTCATAATTATATTTTATAAAAATTAATTTTATTTAAAATAATTGCGATGCAATTAGTGCATCGCTAAATTAAAAATAATTTTTCTAATTTTTTGGTTTATTGCGTCGCTAGTGCGTCGCTTTTTAACATAATTAATTTTTTTAAAAACATTGCGATGCATAGGGTTGCGTCGTAATTTTTTATTTTATAATTATATTTTATAAAATTTAATTTTATTTAAAATAATTATGATGCAGTTAGTGCATCACTAAATTAAAAATAATTTATCTAATTTTCTGTTTATTGTGTCGCTAATGCGTCGCTATTTAACATAATTAATTTTTTAAAAAACATTGCGACGCATAGGGTTGCATCGTAATTTTTTTATTTCATAATTATATTTTATAAAATTTAATTTTATTTAAAATAATTGCGACGCAGTTAGTGCGTCGCTAAATTAAAAATAATGTTTCTAATTTTCTAGTTTATTGCGTCACTAATGCATCGCTATTTAACATATTTAAATTTTTTAAAAACATTGTGATGCACTGAGTTGCATCGCAATATTTTTTCTCATATTTATATTTTATAAAAATTAATTTTATTTAAATTATTTGCGATGCAATTGGTGCGTCGCTAAATTAAAAATATTTTTTTAATTTTTGGTTTATTGCGTCGCTAATACGTCGCTATTTAACATAATTAATTTTTTAAAAACATTGCGACGCACTGAGTTGCGTCGCAATATTTTTTTTCATATTTATATTTTATAAAAAATTAATTTAAAAATATTGTGACGCATTATTTACGTCGCTAAAAAAAAAATTATTTTTTTTATTTTCTGGTTTATTGAGTCGCTAATGCGTCGCTAATTGCGTCGCAATGTTTTGTTATCACGGAAGCATCGCAAAGTGGTCGTAATTTAGCGACGCATAATTGCGTCACTAAATTTGCATCGCTATTTCAGTATTTTCTTATAGTGCATAGTGCTACTTCCCTTCTCTTCATTTTCAAGCGGCCCAAGGGGGCACGAAAGGACTATCGAGGGAGGGGAAGGGAAAGGGGAAGGGGCGATGAGATGGGGAAGGGGAGGTTGAGGCAGGGAGAGAGAAGCGAAGAAAGATGAGGGAGAGGGGCGTGCAATTGATGGGAAGAGGCAGGCCACCTGGGTATAGAGAAGGGGCACCATGTAAGTTTTTCGCCTTCGCCATAATAGATACAACATATGCTATTACGTATACTGTCATATCAAATAGAATCAAACAACCTCTTTAAAGGAGAACAAAAAGAAAAATAAAAGATTAATTTTATAACTTTTTGAAGTTCAAAATCACTGTCCTAAATTTGAAGGATCAAAACTATAGTTTAATCTTTTTAAAAAAAATTTAAAAAATTAACATAATTCACTAAAGTATTTTTAGTTTTTTAAATAAATAATATTTTAATATTTTAAGTGAACTTTCGTTTCAAATAAAAAATGACACACAACATAGTTTTTCTAAATTAGATTGTGCTTTATAATACTTAAATAAACAAAAAGTTAATAATGTTTTCATTATTTTTCTTTTTGCAGTTAAGCAAGCTTTGACTCACAATTTTATCATTTATAAATTTTAACTTTAAATTTCTTGTATAAGAGAGGGCAAACATAGCATGTAAGCTCCAGTAAAATATTTTTTTTAATAAACATAATAGCCAAGATCTTAGAATAAAATTTTACATGAAAACTTAAACCAAGAAAGCATACCTTGATCCATTGATATTTTTGATGACCATTGATATTTTTTGACGAGAGACGAGAGGTAGCGTATGGGTTAGAGTTTCTTTTCCTTTCTAATTCTCTTCTGTTTGTTTTGATAATCAAACAGACTATATATAGGAGAGAGATGACCAATTTGATAATACGTTAAATTTCTCTTTCCATCAAAAGAGATTATTAGATAACAACTTTTTAAAAATGAACCAATAGAAAATTAGCTTTATTGAACCATCAATATCACTTAAATTTAAATATCTAATAAAATCAGATATCATAATTATCATTTAGAATATATAATTAAATGATAAATCAATCATATATCCACGTGGGCTATAAAAGGAAACATTAACATTCTCCCACTTGGCCCATGTAAGATATTAAACATATTGGTTTAATAATCAACCATAATGCGCATAACAGGAGCTAAAATTCCTCATAATATTGGTCAAACATGAAATCATCATTAAGCAAAAACTAATAAGGATCATGACTTCTGTATGCTATTATTTTGATGTACTCCCTTCCATGTATCATATTACTAGTTCTATACTTAACATGACATGTAATGGGAATTAAGTAAGGTCTAACAATAATATCTTTATCAAAGACAAATCTTGTTAACATTCTCATAATTCATTTATGTATATACCAGCATAATTAAAAAGGATACATAAGTGAATCAGAAACAATAATTAATTGAGCTCATAGTGTCAAATACATAAGGAACTTAATGCTTTAAACATCACATCACTAATGGTTTTCAATAATGCCCATTCTTTTGACATGTTCATAAAATGTCTTTGGTGGTAACCCTTTAGCCAGCGAATATGCAATTATGAGACTGATGCTAATATGTTCAATTGACACTCTTTATTTTTGAACTTCTTCTTTAATGGCAAAATATTTTAATTCCATATGTTTAGCACCCTTTAAATACTTATTATTTTTAGAAAAGAAGACTACTGCGGAGTTATCACAATAAATTTTTAGCGGTTTAGCAATACTGTCGATAACCCCAAATCCTAAAATAAAGTTTCCTAGCCATAAACCATGAATTGTGGCCTCAAAGCATGCCACAAACTTAGCTTCTCTAGTGGATACAATAATGACAGACTGCTTCACATTTTTCATGAGATTGCTCCTCCAGCTAAAAGGATCGCTCCTCCAGCTAAAAGGAACAAATAGCCAAATATGAACTTTCTGATATCAACACATCCAACAAAATTTGAGTCTGAATATCCCTTGACCTCAAGATCATTAGATCTTCTGTAGGTGAGCATGTGATTCTTCGTTCCTTGCAAATACCTTAGCGCATTCTTTGCAGCTTTTCAATGATCTATTCCTGGATTATTTTGATATCTACCCAGCATCCCGACGGCAAAACTGATGTCTGGCCAGGTACATGTCTGAGCATACATCAAGCTTCCAACAATTGATGCATAAGAAATTTCTTCCATTTGTTTGCTTCCAAAACATTCTTTGGACATTGCATAAGGCTAAATTTATCTTCCTTCTGAACTGGAACAACACTTGCAGAGCATTTGTTCATGTTGAATTTCTTAAGAACTTTATTAATATATGCCTTCTGAGACAAACCTAACAATCCTTGTGATCTATCATAAAATATTTCGATTCCAATCACAAGAATGCCTCATCTGTATCTTTCATTTCAAAGTTCTTAGAGAGAAAATTCTTGGTCTCATACAACAGGCCAAGGTCATTAGTAGTTAGCAAGATGTCATCAACATAGATAATTAAACATATTATTTTGCTCTCACTGACCTTCAGATAGATATATACACCGATCAATGGTGTTTTTTTTAAATCCAAAGGATATAACGGTATCGTTGAACTTAAGATACCATTGTCAGAAAGCTTGCCTAAGTCCATATATTGACTTCTTCGGTTTACACATCATGTATTCCTTTTCTTCAAATAAAAAGCCCTCAGGTTGGTCCATATAAACCTCTTCATTCAAACTCTCATTTAGAAAGGCGGTTTTCAAATCCATTTGATGCAACTCCAAATCATAATGAGCTACTAGTGCCATAATAATTCTAAATGAGTCTTTCTTAGAGACTGACGAAAAAGTCTCCTTATAGTCAATGCCATATTTTTAGTAAAACCTTTAGCAACAAGTCTGGCTTTACAATGTTCAATATTACCATTTGAGTTGCATTTGGTCTTAAATACCTATTTACATCCAACTCTTTTACAACCTTTAGGCAATTCAACAAGATCTCATACTTCATTGTGATCCATTGATTTTAACTTATCTTTCATGGCATCTAACCATTTAAATGAATTAGTACTTTGCATGGCTTGTAAAAAAGAAGCTGGAACATTATTAATACCCAAATCAAAATCTGATTCTTGTAGATAAACTACATAATCATCAGAAATAGCAGTTCTTCTTTGTTGTTGAGACCTTCTTAATGCTACTTCATTGGGTTCATTTATTAAAGGTTCATTAGTAATATCATCATTCTGTGGTGTTTGATCATTGATTTGTTGTTCTTGAAAGTTGTTAAAAGGTTCAACAACTCTAGGAACAAAACTTGAGAAGAAGTTATAGGTAAATAAACTTGTACCTTAACTTCTTGGATTTCCACTTTATGTGGTTCCAAACTCTCATTAACTTCAATATTCTCAATGAACCTTGCATTTTTAGATTCAACAATTCTTGTACTATGGTTAGGACAATAATATTTATATCCCTTTGATCTTTCTGGATAACCAATGAAGAAACCACTGGTTGTTCTTGAGTCTAATTTCTTTTCATGTAGATTGTAAATCCTTACTTCCACCGGGCAACCCCAAACATGTAAATGCCTTAAAATGGGTTTCATTTCTATCTAAAGTTCAAAAGGAGTCTTTGGAATTGCCTTACTAGGAACTCTATTTAGCAAATACATAGTGGTCTTTAAAACATGCATCAATAATAATAAGGATAATGATGAATTGCTAACATACTCCTAGCCATATCCATTAGAGTTCGGTTATGCCTTTCTGCAACACTATTTTGTTCTGATATTTCAGGCATTATGTATTGAGCACATATGCCATGCTTTTCAAGAACTTTATCAAATGGACCAGGGCATTGTCAAGATTCATCATACTTTCCATAATATTCACCATCTATGTCAGACCTGATAATTTTTACTTTTCTACATAGTTGTCTTTTAACCTCATTGATAAACACTTCTAGAGCATTTATCGATTGAGATTTTTCATGCAACAAATATACATAGCCAAAACGTGAAAAATCATCAATAAAGGTGATAAAATACTTTTCTTCACCAAAAGATAGAACATCAAAAGGTCCACATATATCGGTATGTATAATTTTAAGGAGCTGTATACTTTTTGTAGCACTTTCTTGATTGTATGTTTTTCTTTAATACAATTCACACAAATCCTAAGATTAGAAAAATCCAAATAAGGAAGGATTTCATTCTTTACTAATCTCTCAATTCTTTCTTTGGATATATGATCCAAATGATTATGCCACAAGTAAGCTAATTCTTCATTCACTAAACCATGTTTAATACCAACATTATGATGCAAGATCAATAATGTCTCAGTAAAAAGACTATCAAGCTTAAATTTGTACAAACTATCAGAAAGAATGCCAGAACCAATAAGATGATTGTGTTTAAATAAACTGAAATATCCATTTCTAAATTTAAAAGAATATCCAACTGAGTCAAGTTTGGATAAAGAAACTAAATTACGAGAAATAGAAGGGACATAAAGTGTTTGGAAAAGATCTAAACGATGTTCAATGTCTAGAATCAAATGATAAGTTTTAACGGTTTCAACTGAAGCTTTGACTCTGTTTTCCATTGAGACAAAATTTTCATTTGGTTTTATGGTTTGGATCGTAAGGAAACTTTGCATCGTATTAGAAATATGAGTGGTACAACCAGTATTGGTGTAGACACAAAAGTTCGAAAGAGACTTCGATCTAATTTAGTATGGCTTTAATTCTTTCATGTGTTCTATAAATAGAGTAATAATTTTACTTCTTTAATTGAATTTAAGTCTTGTAATTAAGGTTGGTTTATTTTAATTTAGGTTCTTGAGTCCAATTAGGGTCAAATTGGTCTTGTATTTAGTGAATTTAGTAGTTTGGTCCAAGAAAGGTATGGAATTGGATTCAAAGTAAGCAAGTAAGCTTAAAAATTGAATGCATTCAATCACTCCAACAAATCAATCCAAGGTGTATGCCACTTCAGCAAGCATTGCTGGGTACCATGTCAACCTCTTGGTGTACACCTCATCAAGCCACATCACCACATGCCACATCACCAAGAAGAATTCAAATTCAAAGGAGCTGCCCACTTTTCTCTCCTCTTCTTAAGCTTAGTTATAAGTTGTTTTAACCCTCCACCCTTATTGCTAGCTTAGGTTGTCACTTTTCATGAAAAGCTTCATATAATTCAAATTTTCAAAAGTCCCTTGGAGGATTATAAATACTACTCCAAGCTCTCTTGTAAAGATAATTTTTATGATGAATGAAAGTTGACTTTATTTTCTTCCATTTGTGTTAGCAAATGTCCTTCGAGAGGGAGTGGGTAAGAGGCCCTTAGCTACTTTAAGAAAGTCATCTCCACACCAAGATCCATTAGCCATTCTCTATTCCATTCTACCATCCCATCCCATCTTTCAAGGTGCAAGAAGACTCTACAAAGAAGGCCGGCTAAGCTACCTCAAATCTGCCAAGCTTCATCTTAACTTCAACCTTCCCTTCCTCTTTCTTCATTTTATTAATACCCCACCAAATTTTTATGTTCTTAACTCTAATTTAGTTTGTGTAGGATCTTCGAAAATTTCAGGTTCCAAAGAAGAAGGTCTTCCATGACAAGAAACAGATACAAGAAGTCCTGCAACTACAGGAATCTCCTTATCATCTAAGAACTTCATCCTTGAGTGTAAACCTTCCAATCTCTGATATATTAATGGCCAGGTACTCCTCTTTCAATATTTTTTGATCTAAAATATTAGAGTAACTAAGCCTAGCCTGTATGGTTTCTTAGCCACAAAGGTCCTTTCTCTTTACTATTTTGAAGGATTCTCATCCAAGTCTAGTTTAACATGCAAATCCCTTTATGAAAATTTTTGTTCTTTTACATGGAAATGTAAACTAGTTTCACTTCATTTTTTATTTAGTTATTACGATCTCCTTCTAGATTGCATCATTCCATTTTATCCCCTATCAAGTATCAATCCACCAAGTATTATAAGAAACTTCTGTTAGATTTGATTCGAAACATACAAAAGCCCTAGGCTTACCTTTCTTTTCGAACCATGCCTTACGTTTCAGGAAATCTTTCTGATAGTGGCCATGCTTTTTGCAAAAGTGACACTTATCATCCTTTTATTCCTTCTTGTGGATTTGAGCAGATAACCTATTTATCTTTAGTGGTCATTGCTTGCTCTTTTCTTTCTTTGATTTTTTTCTAGCTCCTTGCTGACCCATGAGATTAATAGAATGATTTTCTTATTTCTTAAGTCTTGCTTTCTCTTGAATAAGCATACTTTGCAGTTCATTCACATTTCACTTATCCTTCATAGTGTTATAACTCATGTAAAATGGACCATTCTTAGGAGGCAAGGAATTAATAATGGATTGCACAAGAAAATTCTCATTCACTTCCAATCTCATAATCTTTAGTCTTGCTGCTATGTTTGTCATTTCAACAACATGCTCATACATAGTATGAGAACCATCAAACTTAATGTTGGTTAAAGTACTCATCAATGTCCCAGCAAGTGACTTATTAACTGAGTCAGATTGAGAACGTGCTTCCATAAATTTCTTAGCACTTTCAGTAGCAAGAATTGTGGACTTGATATTGTTTGCTATAGTCATTCACATAAACATCAGGCTAAGTATGTTTGATCTTTTTCAAGACTTATGAAAAGACCTTTGTTCAGCACTGCTAAAGTCAGTAAGAGCAGTGGATTTCTCATTTATGAGTGTCAAATCAAGATCCAGAACACCAAAGCAAAACTGAACTTGTTCGCGCCATTTAGAGAAATTAAGTCGATAAAAGTTTGAACAGACATAGCTTGCAAATGAAGAGAAATAGAAACATATGCTGCAAATATAGAAAACATACTCACATATTAATGCTTTGAGTAATATACTTAAATAAATATTCATATTTTATCAAATAAACAATAAGAGTATATTGAAGTTCTCCTTTGGGCGATACAACAATATACAATAATAAACATAATTGATGCATAATTTTAATTTTTCATATTTGACAATTATATATACTCAAATTAGATATGTTGCTATCTTTAGATATACTAAACATACCTAACTAAGCATATTGATGGACCACATCATGTTCATAAATTATAAAATAACTAGTCAACCTTTGGGCGACCCTTAAATATTTATAATCAATGAACTTCAATATACTCATAACAAATAAATAATCATGTCATTCATTTATAAGCATCACATAATTATGAATAATTAAATTTATTTAATTTAATTTGATATCTATAAACTTTCAAATTTGATCACTTTGGTGACTAACAAATTACATATATATATATATCAAATTTAATTAATGATAGTATCATGCGTGAATACAAAAGACTTAATATCTAATTTTTCTGTAATATTTTTTAAAACATTGATTTCGTAAATAATAAAAGGTAAAACATAATTTTATTTTTAATGCTGGAACTTCCGCTCCCCACCCGTGCGTGAAACCCCACCACGGATAGGTCCGTGGAATGTGAATCCATGGAACGTGAAGGGTTGGTTTGCTGCCCAGGAATTTGTGAGGGAAGAGCTTCCATGAACTCGTGAGGGAAGACTCACGTACCAGCATGAACTCAGGGATATAAAATAAAATAAAATAAAATTGGAATTCGTGAAGACTCTTCACGAAGTGGAATCCCAATCATCCTTACACCCCTTCCATTTTCTTTAACCCTTAATCCATCCTTAATCCCACCTCTTCCGCTGGTCGGAATCGGCTTGAGAAAGAGGAAACATGTAGGAGATTAAAAGAACGTACGTACAAGGAAACCCAGTAGACCACTCCTCTGTGGCTGACCCCTGCTTTAAGATTGGTGCTATGGTTCTTGTAGCTGTGATCTTCGGTGATCGTTGTCGTTCTCAGGCTTCTGATCTTACTAGGTCATGGCGAACATTGTCCCCCCGAATCCTCTAGTGGTGGATGGAGGTAGGGATGTTCGCACGGTGTGGAGACCGGCACTTGAGACCCGTTTCGTTTGGGTTGCTCCGTCACCATCTCCGATGAAGGTGGCAGAGCTGGAGAGGCACTTCCCTGATGTAATTCAGGTTCCCACGGAATTGCTGGAGGTGGAAGTGTCAGATTGGAAGAGTTCAGCCATCATTGCAAGGAGCTTCCTTCATTGGGTTCCTTCGGATGTAATCATCCGTGAGTTCTGGCGAGCCGGCATCCCTGGTGAAATTGAGGCTGTTAGTCTTGCCCATCGGTGTTTCATCTTCAAATTCTCTAATTTTCAAGGAAGGAAGATGGCATTGGAGAGGCCATGGACAGCTAATGGACAACCTTTTACCACTGAGGAGTGGTCACCGGAGTTTATCCCATCGTTGGATGCTGTGGCGATGACTTTGCTGTGGGTAAGACTTCTGAACCTTCCTCTTGAATTCTGGGCGGATGAGATATTGAGATTCATCTTGGCTCCGGCTGGCAGCTTCGTATGTACTGATTCCTCTACCAAGGTGAAAAACAAGAGAGGATATGCTAGGGTCTGCGTCCGGGTAGATCTCCGACGGCCTCTTCGGCTGGAAGTCCAAGTCAGGGGCTCTCGTGCTCCCTTCTAGCAGCAATTCCAGTATGAACACATGGAGGGAATTTGTCCCAAGTGTGGAACTTTGCATCTAACCGAATCCTGCGGTCCTATGCCGATGACTGAGCCTTCGTCGGCTAGCTATAAATACGGTCCTTGGATGATGGCTGTGAGGCAGCGTCGTCCTGCTCAATCCCCTGCACCAGAGCAGAGGAGGAAGGTTAATGGTGTTCACTCTATTCCAAAGGCCACTTCTCTGGTAGATGGTTGGAAGGAAGCCGGCGAAGGTCACTCGCCATCGGCTGCAGTTCTCCAGCTCCATTGTGGTAGCCCCTGGTATTGCTTCAGCTCAGGTGCCAGGGGAGTTGTCGCTGGATATTAGGCCATCTGGGAGCGTGCCAGTGAAAAAGGGTTGTGCCGGCCTCTCCAGCAAGGGTCTTGAGACTAAGACTGATAGTCTCAGTGGGAACAGTGGAGTTCAGCTTCAGCTGAATCCAGGAAGCAGTGAAGTCCAGTTTCAGATGAATGCAAGCCTGATGTCAGCAAACCCTTTTGCCCTTCTAGGTTCAGATAAATGGGTCGGACAGCCCATTGTCAGTAAGGATGCTCACCGTGGCCCTTCAAATAGGGCTAGGGCAGTATATTCGACTCACTCCAAAAAATGAAAAAGAAAAGGTAAAATGTCTGCTCCTAGAAGTATAAGAGCTCAGGATAAATTTGTATTTACAACATCCTCGGAATCAGGCTAGGGTATATGCAGGGTGGCAAGTCCACCCGTTCTCAAGCTGTGGCTCTCGAAGGGGAGTCGAATGCTTCTGATCAGTCTAATCAGCTTGTGAGTCACAGCCATTACTCGATTGTATCTCCTCTTAAGGAAGTCCTCTCGGGACAGGGATAGAAGATGCAGATTAGGACCCCATCTCTCTCAGTGGACAAGTCTACTGTTGTTATGAAGGATACCCAACCTGCTGTAGGTACCTCGATCTTCGAATGTCCTTCTGATACTGAGATGGTTAAGGATAAGGCGGGAGACATCCTCCCTCAATCCTAATATGAAGATTATGATATGGAATGTTAGAAGAGCATGAAAACCTTCGTTTCGCTCCTCTTTTGGGAGACTTTTGCAGCTCCACAATTTTGATATATGTATTCTTCTGGAAACCCATCTATCGGAGATAGTCTTGTTCGTTTGTGGAGGCAGGTTGCTAGAACATGATCTTCATATGCAGTGGAGTCTACGGGTCTATCCGAAGGGATTTTGACTCTCTGGCGGAACACCTTCATTCGGATTGATGCTCTTCACCGGTGCAATTAGCAGGTCGCTCTTGTTATCTCTGAGGGGTCATTCGTCCCATGGCTTCTATTGGGGGCTTATGCTAGTATGGATTTTTGGAAAAGGCAAGCTCTTTGAGCTGAGAGTCTCTCTCTTCTTGCCAAGGGTTTTCCTTCCCTTATTGCTGGAGACTTTAACTATATTATTAGGGCCAATGAAAAGAGAGGTGGCAGGCAGTTTGTTGGTTCAGTGGAGTTAGCTGAGTTTAGGTCATTCATATCTTTCACTGGGCTATTTGATTTGGTGTTCTCGAGTCTCCAATTCACGTGGTGCAACAACCGCTAGGGTACAGCTCGAGTATGAGAGAGATTGGACAGAGCTATGGCCATGGCCCAGTGGCTCTAAATTTTTCCTTCCACCACTGTTACTCATCTTTCTCGGATTGCTTCTGATCATTGTCCCATTTTGATATCCATGGAGGCGGCTTCGCTGCAGCGAAAATAGTTTCATTTTAAGCAATTTTGGTCTTCTTATGTTGCGGCGCTAGCCATTATCTCCCAGGTTTGGCATATGCCTGTCAGAGGTAGTGCTGAGTACAGATTATCTAGGCTGCTTGGGTTAGTGAAGTGCCAATTTTTCATATGGAACAGATTGAAGGTGGGGGACCTAGTCAAGAGAGTAGAGCAGGTCAAAGCTGAGATCACTACCATTTAGGCTAGGGAGGATGCTAAAGGTTGTCTTCCTAATTCTGATCTCATTGCTCTTTGTGCTTTGCTAACCCACCACCACTCTCTCTTATAGTAGCAGGAGACTTACTGGAGACAGAGGTCTCAGATTCAGTGGATTTGGGAAGGTGATTGGAACATCAGATTTTTCTACCAAATGACCTTAAAGGACATGCTGCTAATAGGATTCGACGGATTGTGGATGATGAAGGCCAATACCAGGATAATATCCATGTCATTAGGGACCAGTTTTCCCACTTCTTTTAGTCCAGATGGACTGAGCTTACTAGTGATGGCTTCCCTGTTCATCCAGTCATTCTCTCTAAGAAGGTTTCTGTATCAGAGAATAACCTTCTTATCAGACCTATCTCAGAGGAGGAGATTCGATCGGCTTTATGGGATCTTGGTCAGATAAAGCTTCTGGGCCAGATGGTTTTTCATCCTTTTTCTTTCGGACTTATTAAAGCATTGTGGGTCATGATGTTCAACAGTCTATCCTGCATGCTTTCTATTCTAAAGTCATTCATGCTGAGTGAAATCAGACTCTTATCACCTTGGTACCCAAACACTTTGATGCTTCCTCTCCCCTTCACTATAGGCCCATCAACCTGTGTACTACCATGTATAAGGTCTGTTCTTGGATCTTAGCTAATAGATTGAGGGTCGTTATTTCTTGCATTATATCTGTGGAACATAGTGCTTTTATTAGAGGATGCAGCATATCTGATAATGTCCTCATAGCCCAGGAGTTTATACATGACCTTTACAGATCTTTTGGCCGACAGAGTCTTATGGCCGTTAAGCATGATATGGAATGAGCTTATGATAGACCGAGCTAGGGTTTTCTGCATAGGACCCTTCTGGAGTTTGGGTTTGATAGACTTTTTATAGACTTAATTATGGCATGCATCGATAGTCCTTCTTTCTCGCTCATTATTAATGGCTGCCATACGAAGTTCTTCCATTTGGCTATGGGGTTGAGCCAAGGCTGTCTGTTTTCTCTATTATTGTTCATCCTTGCCGCTGATGATTTATCACGTGCACTCCATCAGGCGCAACATGATTTCTATATTGCCCCCTTCTGGGCTGGACCGGATGGGCCTCAAGTCTCTCACCTCCTTTTTGCTGATGACTGTATCCTGCTGGGGAAGGCTAATGTCTGTAATGCGAGTGCTTATGCCGCCATTGTGCAGGAGTATTATCGGGCCTCGAGGCAGAAGGTCAATCTTCACAAATCTTTGGTTTGTTTTAGTCCGAAGACTTCCAACTCTGTGAGGGAAGCCATTCTCTAGACTTTTGGCATCTTCACTCAGGCTGACCGTCTTATGTATTTGGGGATTCCTATCACTGGTAGGCGGCCATGATGCTTCGATTTTAGCGAGCTTGAGCACCGAGTTTGGGAACGTATAGACGGCTGGCAGGTATAGGATTATTTATGATGGCCCAAATTATCCTTCTCTGTTCGGTTCTATCGTCCCTCCCTCTTCATTTACTATCCAATGCTGTTATCCCGATTACTTATCTTCAAAGGATAGAGTGATGTTTTAGAGATTTTCTTTGGGCTTTAATGCAGGATGGTCATGGCATGCATTTACTGGCTTGGGACACTATCTGCATGCCTATCACTGAAGGAGGTCTCGGTATTTAGTCGTTAGTAGTGCAGAGGGAAGCTATGCTTGCTAGACATGCTTCACGTTTCCTTCTTGACCCACATTGCTTTTGGAGTTCCTTTATGCATACTAGATATGGAGAGCGGACTCCTGATATGACTATTTATTCCTCTTGTCGTTTCTCCTTGTTCTGGAAGGAGGTTTACAGTCGTGCGCCAGCTGTCATGCACAACATCACGTAGATGATTGGAGATGGCTCTTCAGTGAGTGTAGTCCAAGACATTTGGCTTTTGAAGTTCCCTCTCGCATTAGCCTACTCTATTTAGTACTGAAGTCCCTTGGCATATGAGAGTGTCGGATTTGATATCTCAGGATCTCTGCTCCTGGCATATACCCATGGTGTTTCAATTTTCGATGAGGAGTTGGCCCGTCGGATTCTTTTTATTCCGCTAGTTGATGGTTGTGCTGAGGATACTAGATTATGAAGGAGATCTTGTCTCTCTAGGGCTCCAACTAGGGATCTTGTAAAGATTTATAAGCCACAGCCTAAGGACACGAGGGATACTGCTTGGATATGGAAGTTTCCCATCCACCCTAGGCTTCATCTCTTTCTTTGGAAGCTTGAGTAGAACTGTCTCCCTACTTGCTCCTTGCTCTCAGGTAGGGGTTTGTCCATTCTGGCTACTTGCCCTTTGTGTGGTCTGAAGGATGAGACTATTAACCATGCCATCTTCGATTGCCACAGAGCGAGTCAGATCTGACACCTTGTGGGTTATCAGCTTAGGGAGGGGGGTACGAGCTCTAGGCGGGCCTTCCTACTAAGTGATATAAGGGCGGATAGCCAGCAGCAGGTTGCCACTTGGGTTGCCACAACATACCAGATATGGTTATCTCGAAATCAGCTGATCTTCACCAAAGACTCTATCCTCAGCGGACTGCTCGGAAAGTTATATCCTTCTCTGTTGATTTCTCACTCCACTGCTTTGCTCTTGATTTTAACAGCTCTAGTCTCTGGGGTTCCCCTGCTATTTCGATAGCGAGCCGGTAGCCAATTTTTATCTCTTGGGAGCCCCCCCAGGGTATGTTAAAATCAACTTTGATAGGAGTGTGCAGGGCCGATTAGCTGGCTCTGCTTTTATTATTAGAGGGATGGATGGAGTTATGTTGGCGGCTTGGGGATTTGGTCTCCTTGACTCCTCCATTCATATGGCAGAGTTGTATGCAGCGTGGGCTGGCATTTCCTATGCTACACAGATCCTTCATGCCCAGAGTCTCTTTATAGAGGAGACTCCCTCATGGTCATACGCTGGCTTTGGCAGGATTGCTTCAGTTACTCAGAGTAACACTTTGCTGTTGGATGCTTGGTCTACTCTGCGGGAGGTCTCCAGCTTGCAGATCCATCATGTTTATCATGAGGCCAACTTGGCAGCTGATTGGATTGCGAGTGCAATGGCCTATCTCTTGGATTTTTGACATGGAAACAGGATGATCCCTGTCCCATTGTACTCATACAGCTTCTTTTTTTTGATCTATCCGGGCTGACTCGCACTAGACTGGTGTGATCACCCGCCTTTCTAAACAAAAAAAAAAGAACGTACGTGCACGAGATCAAAAGAAGAAACTAAAGGGAAAACAATGATTTGAACCTGCTATTCTAATCATCTTTTCGTAATAACGATATATATATATATATATAATCAAAAATAGATTCATAATAAAAAATTATAAATTCTTCAATCAAGGTTCTAATACCATATATAAGCTCCATTAAAGGATTTTTTTAATAAACATAATGGCCAAGATCTTAGAATAAATAATTTTATATGAAAACTTAAACCAAGAAAGCGTACCTTGATTCATTGATATTTCTTAACGAAAGAGACCGTTAACATTGAGTTTCTTCTCCTCTCCTAATTCTCTTCCGTATATGTTTGATTGTCAAACAGACAATATATAGGAGAGAGGGGACCAATCTGATAATACGTTAAATTTCTCTTTCCATTAAGAAGAAGTTATCATATAACAACTTCCAAAAAATGAAACAATAGAAAATTAGCTTTATTAAATCATCGTTATCACTTAAATTTAAATATTTAATAAAATTTGATATCATAATTATTATTTAAATAAATAAATAATAAATTAATTATATATTCACGTGGGCTACATAAAAGTAAACACTAACATAGCAATCCAATGTATTGATTAGGAGTCATGGTAATAAAGTATCCAACAATGTTTACAATATATTCAAGCTAAAAAAATCTCTTACCGCTTGGATACATTGGATCGAACTCTCCTGCATGATTAAAGATGCAATTTGGTACTTTTAATGTATGCTAAATTTTTAAAGTAATAATTATTGTGTATGCCATTTACCATCCAACAAGAAAAGAACTGGCATGAAAAAAAACTGGCTGATCCATGCATTTATTGAACTCTTTAACAAGAATATTAACTCCTTGAATAAAGATTGATTTGGAATGGTTATTACCTTTAATCAACATAATTAGAAAAATAAGGGGATTTAGCTAGCTCCCTACCACAATGTCCTTGTTCTGTGCAACTAAAAATTAACAAAAAAAAAAAAAACTTGACAAATAATAACAAGTGTATTCATCAATATGAATCATTTAGAGAAATGCTTAGTGCCAAAGGGGATTAAAAAATTAAACATTTATGGCTCACAATTATCTCAACCTAGTAGTCTAGGCAATTAACTTTCATTGATCCTTCTATTTTTGCAAATGTTCAACATCTTTCAATAAAAATCACGGCTCATAATTGTCTTTCTAACCATGCATCTGGATAATTCACTCATCATCACACATACTTTTCATCAAACTCATTATTGCTTTTATCGACCAACGACAACTTTGGGGTACCACTGTTCTTCATTGGGTCCTATCTTAAAATAATGGTAAGGAAAGGATACTATGAAAAACAAAAAATGGAATAGGTTTATGCAGTGGAATTAATAGATCTAGACACATATAGTTCATGCACTTGATGCCAATTAAACAAGCCTCCATTGAACTTAAAACCCAGCAATGCCAAGTTTAAGAGATTTGTGCCAATCATTGGAGCCTTCTTGAACCTTAAAAAATCGCATTTAAACTTCATCCTCGGCATGATGCTGTTACATAGATTGTATTTAAACTTTATATTTGGCAACTAGAAAGTTCACTTTATTTTGATATTACTAGCTCTAATGTGTCCGAAAGTTATTTCCTCAGTTTTATTTAGTTTTTGCAAGTAGTGTAGAGCGTAACTCTACAAGGATTTCTTTGTAATTTGCCACAATGGTATACAAATTTCTATGGGAGCTTCTATTTGCACCGCCCAAATTACTCAGTATTTTTCATTTTTAATTTTAATTTTTTACTCTCTACACCCCTCAAATTACTCTCTGCATCCCTCCTAAAAAAATATATTCCTAAACTCTCCCTTCCCCTTTGCACCACCCCCAATTACTCTGTACACCCTCAAATTGCTGGCCGAATTCTTCGTTCCCCTCTTCCCTCTCTCCCTTCTCCTTTCCTAGCACGGCAGGCATCTCCAGCGACCTCCTTCCCCGTCACCTCCCTGGCGACCTCCTTCCCTGACACCGGTGAGTTTCCTCCTCGCCTCCCTCTCTCCAGCAAGCGCAGAGCTCTCTGTTCGGCTCGGGCCGAACAGAGAGAGCTCTATGTGACACTCTGTTCGGCCTTAATGGACCAAATAGAGAACACTCTGTTCGGCCCATCAAGGCCAAACAAAGAAAAGCTCTGTTCAGCCTGATGGACCAAATAGAGTTTCTCTATTCGGCTCTGGCTCTGTTGGGCCGAACAAAAGTCCCATGTTTGGGTTTGTGTGGCAGAACAAAGGATTTTAAAATTTTTTTAATTTATTATAAGCAGTTTTTTAAAAAATGATATTTAGTAAATATTTATATATAAATAAATTGATTATTTAGTAAATATTTTATATATAACCTATTATGTTATTTTAATAAAATACATATAAATGGTATAGTTTAATTTTTTGAAAAAATTTGGACATATTTTTAATCATGCGTATTAATGTGATTAATGCTGATTAATGTCGATTAATGCCATTTTTCAGATATGGATGATGGTCCCTCATGAGTTAAACCCAAGGCGTCAGCCAGAAAATGTCGTGTTGCACCATCGCCCCTAGTTGAGACAGTGGACGAGAATTAGTCTGTCCTGATAGGTCGTATTGAGGATGCCATTAGCATTGGTGCCAACATTCTATAGATGGGTCGCGAGGAGCTTGCAGCACTGGAGCTTGAGTAGCTTGAGTACCTGTACGACGTTATTTCGCATATGACACATGTCTTGTAGGATCAGCACATCTCGATCGATGAGCCTAATATGCCTAGCCCTATTCAGGCACTGCCACAATAGTACAGGCATCGACGATGGCGGGATGGGGATTGATTATGAGCTATCATGTATTTTGTAGATTTTAGCACTGATTTTTGTAAAAAAAGACAACATTTTGTATATGTAAAATATAATGCATTTGAATGAAAGTTTCAGATTTTTTTTTTTTCTGTGCCAAGTCAAAATTTAATATACTAAACGCCCCCAGCTGAGACAATAGATGATTTAATGCACTTTACATTGAAATTTAATGAAAGATCATTATACAAATTTGAAGATTAATAAAAAATACTCTACAGCTCAACAGTCTCGCTAATAATAACATTTGATAATATGGTTTGTTTAAACTATTGAATCCTAAATTCATATGAAGTTGCCCATTCGAAAGTACAGTGTAAATGATATCTTCGCTAGTTGGTCGCTACTGAGGGAACGGAATGACCTGACAACAGAAACACCTACAAAATATATAAATTAGTAAACAATATGACCTGTTTAATTTATGACTCATTTAAAGATGAGTAATAGACATTTAATTTATACTTCACAAAATGATTGCCATTTACGAAAGCCACTGCAATATTTTTGCGGGATAGAAGAGAAGAGGCACCGATCTAAGAGGAAGGAATGTCAGACATTGTTGCAAAGAGAGGTAGTATAGGACAACGTTATAGCGGGATGTTATAAGGTGCCCCATATCTGGCATAATCATCCACTGATCAGATAGTGAACAATTTTTGAAATATGATAATGCATGAGCGATCTCGTCAAACCTCCCTTCGACAGCAAATAATGCGCGATAGTATCTGAATGACATTGCAACTCATGTAATAAATCTTTCCTAACACGAAGCCAATCCTCCTCTCCAAATCTCAACAAGTCAGCTATTGCTATGAATTCACAGTTGCCATCAGCTTTTACATCCTTGATATGCTGGATGAACAGCCTCAATCTATCTGGAATTTGATCAATATAGATTGTTGGCTTATATGACCGGGTTCGAGGACAAAAAACCTGCAAACCATATTGAATGACTCTTATTATATTGCAAACAATCGCATGCTAATAATTTGATCAATATAGATTGTTGGCTTATACGCTCCGGCACGGGCTGGCATGCCCTGGCACGGGCCAAACCGCATGCCTCGACATGGGTCGGCACACATCGGCACACCTCAGCACATGCCAGCATACCTTAGTACATCGGTACTCATTGTTAAAAATAAAAGAAATGCTTCTTACCTTCTTCCTCGACTGCTTCTTTTGCACTTGCGTCATTGGGGTGCCCATACCAGGTGAATAATTATCTTGTCTAGAGAGAACCAACTCAAAGGCAGAAGGGTCACGACGAGTAAACGTATCAACCTTCAATAAAGCGCGGCCACGTGAACCGGTCATCCTTTTTGCATGTTCTTCAAGAGAAGTACTATTCGGACTAGCAATCTCTCTCAATTTCTTTAGCATCTGCAATTGCGAAGCCACATCTAACTGCTTGAATTTTTAAGCAATTATATTCAACTCTGGTTCACAGCTCATCTTTATACTTTGCACATTTGAAGCAAGCATCATATCAAGTTTTCTCTAATAAGGATCTATGCAATCGAGGGAAATAGGCTGACCTTCCATCCTATACTGTACAATCTCATGAGCGTAGGGTAAACCATGTGTATGTCGAATAGCACACCCACAAACTAATTCATCAATCCCAACTAAATTGGCTCGGTTCGCTTGGGCGAGGATATGATTTAATGCACTTATAGATATGAAATCTCGCAGTTCTTTGAATTCACCAGTCTTAAAGTTATGTTGCACGATTATTAAACTTTTCTCAAATGAGGCTTTAATGTCACTGTGCTGCAACTCAATCAAGCTATTTTTTTGTCCAAGATGACTCGAAAGTCCCTTGGCTTTATCCAAGCTATCTTTTAAACTTTACATGTGCACTTTCAGCCCTAGTAAAGTAAATAAAATTAAATAAAAGTTAGATAACAAACACGCAATTAAATTATAAAGTGCTTAAATGAATCAATTTCTTATGATACCTATTAGTTGTCACATTTTTGTAATGTCTGCATACGTCCGTCCACTTTATGACAAATCTTTTCTTGTATTGCTTAGCCAAATATCTGACACATTTGTAAAGCATCTTGATATGTACTAAACTCTCTAGAGTGCACTCCAATGATCGTTATATTCGTCTTCTGTGGTAGACGATACTAGTATATTCCAACTTATTATAAACTTATCCCATTTCTCCTTCGTTTCAAATAATCTTTTGTACTAGGCCAAAACATTCCTACTAATATGCTAGTATAATAAATGTATTGTCGTAGGAAATACCCTTGAATTGCAATTAATAGAGCCAAGTTTCTATCTGTGACTATCACCTCAGGCAAACCATCAGCGTCCATAACACTGCGCAATCTCTCTAATGCCCATGTATAGTTATCTTTCCGCTCAGAGTCATGTATACAAAAGCAATAGAAAATGTGAGTTCAGTTGATGTCATCCCTATAATCTCAAAGAGAGGAAGACGACATCTATTCGTCTTGTATGTGCAATTCATTATCAAAACACGAGAAAATGCACGTAACAAATCTATGCTGCCAGGGGATGCCCAAAACAAGTCACGCACAACATCAGACTTAATACTATTCCTATGCCACTCAATGTATTTACCCTCAGATAATTTACCCAGAAGATGTTGCATCTGAGATTTTTCAGCTTTCTCTAGAGCCTTACACCTCTGCCATGCATTGTAAATCGTCTTCATTATCGTAATATTGAGGGCATCCCTTTGCTTCAATATGGACAATATGTCCTTTAGCCAAACCAAACTCTTCGACATATCTACTAACAATGAAGTCTCATGCTTAGATAATCATCCATCATATGAGTGTCTCTCGAGATGCTTCGCAGCCGAATGATTCTGCACACCACAAACGACCATTAACATCCAATCATCTGTAATGTCTAATTTCTTTCCTTTTAAGATAAAAGGGCATCTACACTTCTTAGTGCCACTGGCCCTGGTCTTTATTCCCTTTTTTTATGCATTTACTTCTGCAGGTATCACTCCTCTCGCAAGTGAATACAATTCTTAATTTTTAACATTGCCATCCGAATAAGAAGTTTTAATAATAACAACAAATTCATTCGTTCTCCCAGCTTTCCGACACTAATTATACATTTCTTCTTTACTCTTGAATATCTATATAATAAATAGTTTAATGTGAGTAGACAATTTTACACATTGCTCAGTCAACTAATAAAATAATTGCAATCAAAATTATCAGACCCCGTAAGTTATAAATTTATTTGTGTAATCCATCACACATTCAGAGCTAATCATGTTGCATTCGGTTGAAGCATCGCCCTACACGGTCAAAAAAATAATTTTAAACCCTAACCCTAAATTATCCTAAACACTAAATCTCAACCCCCATATTCGGCTCATCCCAATCGAATAGAGTATGGCCGAACAGATCACGAACCGTGAAAAAAAATCGAAACAAATTAAAAAATAAATATCTTTGCATCCGTAGAACCTTCACAAATCGCTAGTTGCTTGTCCATTGTTCAATTGAAGGTGAAATCTCTTCGAATAAGGATTGAATGGATTGAATTATTTTTTTTTTTTTTACATTAATGGGGGAGGGGGGGGGCGGGAGGGGTGGGAGTATTTGTTCAAGGGAGGGTGCAGAGAGTAATTTAGGGGTATTTTAGTAAAGTTTTTTAGAGATAAAATTGATATATTTTTTTTGTTAAGTGTGGAGTGTACTAATAATTTGGTGGGGCGGTGCAAATAGAAGCTCCCGATTTCTATCTAAAACCCAACTAATTACGAGTAAGCCACTTTTTTTTTTTTTTTTTTTTGCAACAAAGGTGAAAAAATTCAGCTAAATGGAATCCCAACCACATGCAAATCGACAAATAAAGGATCATTTTATTTTAGGAATCATTTCGTACCATTGAGAGGCTGAGTTTCTGGTCACTTTGACATACACTGTTACGTAACTGGCTAGGGATTTGCAAAACACTGGCAAGGATGACATCCATAAAATATGAAGACTAACACCAAAGCTAAAGAGTGATTTTTAGTAGAATGGGAGGTCCAACTCCAGTCGATCGACTTAAATATAATCATCATATGGCTTGAGACTTCAACTCATGGAGAATCGCGCGCACGGAAGTGGGGTTTATACCAAGTGGAAGAGCTCGGGGGAAGACTTAGTGGAGCGTGGACAGCCGAATCGAAGGCAAATCAAACACCAAAGCAGAGCCCCTCGCAATATAAAAAGGGGATGCCGAGGCACAGCGATGCAGAAGACCGGGCGCAACCAACGGACAGGCCGGGAAAGTCACCAAAACCGGTGGGCGCTGCTCGAACGCCACGGTCCGCGGCCATGTTGAAGAAACCCACCCTCGTTAGGCCTTGTTTTATTTTAAGCCCGTTCATAGCGAGTCCCTAATAAGGGGAGGGCCACATTAAGGATATAATAAGTCAATGGCGCATCAGGCCCTAGATGTTCTTGTTCAACTAACCACCAAAACCCAGTCCCAATTTCTCTTATAATAATAATCTCATCATTGCTGGCCTTCACTTCGTGTCGTCCGGCCTCAATCCATCAACCTTACACCATAAGGAAGACCGACCGAGCACATGGCTTGTCACTCACTCATTTTACCTCTTATGTTACCACCAGAAAAACTTATTAAAATTTTATGTCTTAAAAATGTTACATTATCAAAAAATAATTATTAAAATTGATAAAATAATCAATATCTATTGATCTTATATAATAATATATTTTTTTAAATATAAAAAAAATTATTATAATAACGAATGTTTCAGAATCAAACTGAATTTTGAGCGAGGATCAAAAAATATTTTTACTTTAAAAAAAATTGAAAAGAAATTAAAAAACTGATTGCATAACAATATTGTGATTTGTGCGGACATATAATAGACAAGGTACCACTTATCAATTCATCAGAAACGGTGCAGACTTTCATGTTGAGTTTCACCTTTGATTAACTAAGCTTAGGCATTCGTAGGCTTATCATCGAGGGAGACTCCACTACGGTTGTTCGATGGTTCCAATAGGATCTGAATGACCCTCATTCTATCAATCCTCTGGTTACCAATATTCGGTCTATGCTTCGTCAAGTTGATACTGCTCAGATTTGGCATATTTAATTTATCGAAAAGTTAACTCTGCGATTGACTGGATAGCTGTCCGAATCGTTCATCACTCCGATCCTTGGTGCTGGTTACCGGATGACTACTGTCGGATGATGCTTTCTTAAATTTTGTACTTCGATATATCGGACTTGATTCATTTTAGAATAGTGTGATTGCTCGTTTGTACCAAAAAAAAAAACATCATGTGTAAGTTTTTTTTTTTTTTTTTTTTTTTTTTAAGGGGAGGGGGGGTTCAGATTTCTCAGAGCATCGTCAAACTAAACGAAACCACTAGAGCCACACCACACACACACACACACACACACACACACATATATATATATATATATATATATATATATATATATATATATTCATTGAAACACGACGAATGCTCTGTTGGTTTCCATGAACTGACAGTAGGAGTGTCTGCAGTTCTCAAGAAACCCAATCATCATTGCTCTTATATGTTTGTTACCCCAATCGCACAGGTTTAATCTATTGAATAACACCTAGAGAATACATGCATGCATTAATGTAAGGAAAAATAAGGGCCAAAGAAGCAACTTTCAATGTAATGTGATTGGATTTGGGGATCTTCCTTAATTTGCTTGTTAACCAAAAGGCGACCGCATTATCCGGTAGCAGATTTAATCCCCATGCCCAAAAATCAAATCCCAAGAGCCATGAAAGTAAAGCATGGATCTGTCTCATAGAAATAAGGCCTTTGCTTCATCAATTCACGCCTTATTTTAAGAAGGAATAAGAACAAGATAGCAGAAAAGGCTAATATCAAATGGCTCCAGTAGCTATGCAAATAAGAGAGATTGGCCCGGACAGCAAGGTTAGCCTTTCCACAGTTGTTAGGGGGGGTCCCAAGAATGACGTTAGGGATGAGTTGATACATGAGGACAATTAATCACCATGGATTTGAGATGAGATATCCTCAATTTTGGAGGGCAAAATACCAATGAATTTAACTCATAAAATCTACACTCTTGATGAGGACTTACATAGTTAATAAAATCTAGAATCAAAAATATTTATTATAATACATTTTAAGCCACATTACTATGATTTAAAAATGAATCATTTCATCATGCAAAAATGCAGAGATAAAACCTTATCCTTTATTAAAAAAAGTTATAAGAAGTATCTTAATCATCTCTACATAGATGTGTTATTCAAAACTATTTAAATTTTATTCTTATTCATTTTCATAAGATATAGTGGTAACTATAGTTATGTGTGCAATAAAGATTTAAAACACAAGGTTAATATTATTCCAAAAAAGTTTTTATAAATTTTGCTTGTCACCGTATGATAAGATAATTAGAAATAAAGAGAGGGCTAATATATGCTTGGCTATTTATCATCATACATGGCAAGATTGAAACAAAAGAGTTTTCAAAGCTAGCGGCAACAAATCAAAATAAAATACATAAAGATATTAAAAACTACTATATTTTGTATTTGATAAAGTAGCCTAGAAAATAAAGCTAGAAATTAGAGTCACTTAGGTCTTTATGGGCATATTTGTTTTGCGCTTTTTAAATATTGGTGTATTTCATTTTGTCATCTCTATAAAATGAAAATGTAGGCTTGCCCATCTCTCTCCCTCTCTCTCTCTCTCTCTCATAAGAAATACAATCATGGTATGATACATGAGCAAAAAATATAATAAAAAGGAAAAATAAATATTAAATTTACATGTCTACTTAATAGGGTCAATATAGGGTCAATGAATAAAAGATTAATTCATAAGTATTTACACTAGTTAGAGAATGTATCCATTATCTTGTCTATTTTTGTATGAATTACCTAGAAAGATTTAAAAAAAGTATTCATATTTTATTTTAAAAAACTAATATTTGAAGGTAATTAATAAATTAGTGAGATGATAAATAAATTTAGATACATTGTTATCTTTTTATAGAGAAAGAAGATCTATCCAATAATAAAGTAGCAAGATGAGAGAAAGAAAAAGTGGTAAACAACTCTAATAGAAAGTGGAAGAATAGTACTAAAACATTGATTTAATTTAATTTAGTTTATAATAATTGAGGACTTCAATTTATAGCTGTGAGACTCTAAAAATTTGCACAAGCACGTCCATATTTTTTCTTATAAATAAGAAAAAAAATATTCTCTATAATTTTTGTTTTGATATTTTTTTTTTTGGCTTATCTTGATTTTGATTCATTACATTTTTGACGTATATTGATGTTGTTAATTAAATTTGATTAGATCTTTGGTTCATCTTGATGTTGATTTAATAAGACTTCTAATATATCTTAAAATCACACGATTATATAAGATCTTTGAATTATCCTGGCATTAGGTCTTCTAAATCTACTAAGATTTTATTTATATTAGTTTTATTTAATTAGATACTTTGGATCATTTTCTAGTTATAGCTGCCTTCTACAAATAGCTTGATCCTGAACTCAATGTCGAGCATCTTTACTTCTCTAATTAGTTTCATTAAATATATATTAACTAGGTCTATATATACATCATATATACATTTCTTTTAGTGTATGAATCTTACAGCTTCAAATTTACTATTTATGAATAATGGGATTCTAATTATTTGTTTCAAAATAAAGTTAGTTCCATCCAAGTGCTTGCCCCTTGTAAAACAAAAATAATCGATGAAAATAAAATAGACAATAGGGATGTGTGATTGTACGATATTGGGGAAATAAATTTGTGAGATATAAATTGAACATTATCTAGCTAGAGATTGTT
Source organism: Calamus simplicifolius (assembly GCA_900491605.1). Taxonomy (NCBI): domain Eukaryota; kingdom Viridiplantae; phylum Streptophyta; class Magnoliopsida; order Arecales; family Arecaceae; genus Calamus; species Calamus simplicifolius. The sequence goes on along the minus strand of UESW01003901.1, from coordinate 1,389,844 downwards.
TTTGTAATTAAGCTATTAGCGTCCTACTAATTGCAAGTTTGCAAGTCAAGACATGTCACTTTCATGGCATGGTAATTGCAAGACCGAATATTTGTTGACAAAGTCTCGAATGACATTTGAGATTTAAACATTGTTTTATATGGTGGAGCAGACGAAACAAAGTTTGGTACAAGATTCACTTTATTCAAATTTTTTCTAGGATGCATGAATTATTTGGCAGGTAGAAAGTTTTGCTTGGAAAAATTTAAGCTAATTAAGCGCCTAATCTGCCGTTCATTATGTCACATGTCACTTTCAATAGAAATAAAAAATGAACCTGATTAAGAGATCTGTTAAGTAAGTGGCTTAATTAATTAGCCCCCTTTCGAACGTCACTGAGAGAGAGAGAAGAGAGAGAGAGCGCATCAGATTAGCTGCCTCCATGAGATTTACGTTTAGTTTACGTTTCAGGTAACCAGTTATTTTGGTTTGCTCATGGGTGTTTTATTTAGCTTGTGAATAAAATAAGAAAAATAAAACATATTTATTTCATTTTATCCTGCCAAACATTATTTTAGCACCAAAATAAGACATGATTATGTGCATTTTCAAGTGGGGAAAAAGATGTCGAATCAAATAATGGAGTTATTTTAAAAAAAATTATTAAGATTTCTTTCTCTATTATTTTATCTTTCATTTTTGTCTCAATTTATTTCTTCTATTCGGATTAAGAGAAGCTAAAAGTAAGGTAAAGATAGTTAAATGGTGGCTATAACCTACAGTTTTAATAACTATTGTTTGATTAATTATTTTTTCTTTGAAACATGCTTTGTAACTCAAATATTCTTAAAAATATAAATATCTTATAATTGATAATTAGATTATCAAAATATAAGATTATTATATTTGATTTATCTTATTTATATATTTATATATATATATTTCTTTTATTTTCAAATAATTTTTTTTTCCTTCAATGTGAAATGTTCTAGTAAAAAACGAAGAATTTTTTATATATTATATTATTTAAAATTAATATATTATATTATATGTAATAATGATAAATATTAAAATATCACTAAATATATATGAATATAATTAGATTAAATATCTTTATAAAAGTCAAGACCACAATATGATATTTTTTTATATTAAATGAATATAAATTATGATTATTTTATTAAAAAAATAAATACTATTATTTAGATTGCTATATATATATATATTTATTAATTAAATTATGATACAAAAGCTGCGTTTTTTTTTTTTTTTTTTTTTTTTCACGGCACCGTTTGAGCTGTTTGCTGCCATGCGATGAGACCGATGAAGAGATTAGAGGAGGGAGGTATTTTGTCGTCATGCTGAGCCACCGCAGCTTTTGGCCATGTGATGACGGTGAGACGCACGCACTCGGCCCCCGGTCACGCGCTGCGAAACACCGACGGGCCGTACGGAAGCTGTCCGGAGACCCGAAGAAGGCAAACGGGATCGGCGATCGACCCGCGCCGGTGGGCCCCCCGGAGCACCCACTCCCACTTTAGCAGCGGCAGGGGCAGGTGACTGCCGGCGGCGGTCGCGCCCTGCCCTCCTCCTCCATCCTCGGTCCCCACTCCAAGAAAGGCCACGTTTCGATCGGTCTCACGTCCATCTGCTGGTCGTCCGCATGTGGGCGTGACGTGGCGTCCGGTTTCCGTGGGGCCGAGGACTAGATTAATATTCTGTCGTCCAACGCCTCCTCCTCCGATCGAGGCGGCCTTTTATTTAATGAAGGGAATTAAGGCTGAATAATTCGTACCATTCATTGTATTGTATGATGTAACCAACCCACCCCACCGTATATGATATGATTCATGCAACCCCATTGCAACAACTCATAGTTTTGGAGCTTAATTGGAATTAATGCACAACATGGTCCCAACGTCTCTGGCCTACTTGAAATGTCGATGTCAGCTAAGAACTCACGTACCTACCTTTGCCTCATGATAAGGCTCCAACGTACCAAATAGATCTTAATGAGAGCCACACCCATGGCCATGGCTTTATTATAGCCAGCCCCTTTCATCTTGTGGTAGCGCTATATGTGTGTATAAGACTGCGACTTAATTGTCATGGTCTGAAACAGGTTTCAGTCAAAAGAATTGAGAGGGGCTTGCTTCTTTTCCTTTTTGGAGCACTTCATATTGGCCATGCATCCAATAAGGAAGGAAGTAGGAGCATCAATTGCTGGTGTTTGAATGGGATGTCAACAAACGATTGATTATTATTGATGACGCCTATAGACTCCCTCATCCATTGTGCATTAATGTAGCAGGTGGCTCCATTTATTCCAGACTCCAGCTGGCCAGTGCCAAAGTTTCGCAGCTAAGTTTCTCAGAACGGGCTTGGAAGGGAAACAATACCATAGAGCATCAGATAGACTGAAAATTATCCAACCATATAGATTATTTATGCTCCATCTAACGACCGATCGTGTGGAAATCTCATGAATGTGATAAGGTTGTGATTCACATCAAAGGGAGAAGAATGGATAAGTTTTTAAAATGGAACCACATATTCCATGACCGATGTGATTTCCCAGTCCATACAACATTTTGAAACAGATACTGAGACGTCACCAAGATCGATCAAGGACTTTTATTATCGTTGTTATCTTATGGAGAGATAGTGATATCAACGTGGAGATTTCATATATAATTTTATTTTGGATATGTTGAAGCTTAGCTCTCATGGTTTCAAGTGGATCGAGGTGCATAAAATCATGTCACACTACTTCTTATCTTGGAGATAAGAATAAGCTTAGTTAACATATATATATATATATATATATATATATATATATATATATATATATATATATATATATGCCCAAACAATGATCGATCTATGCAACTAATCAAAATGCTTTCTTTTCTCCTTTGGTTTGACCTTATTAAATATGTGGTACCAGGGTGGTAGAGTGCATGCATGGAGACGACGTCTTCAAAAAATAACATACCAAGTGTTGAAAAATATTTTTGATCTTATAAAAATTCTTTCCTAGAAATTGCTAGAAATATAATATATAAATTTAAATATATAAATAAAATAAAAAAATAAAAAAATAAGATATGGATCAAGCCAGGATCGAGGCGTGTTAGACACTGTCCTAAGGATCAGATTTTTGCCTTTTCGTGCAGGTTATTGGCGATCTATCCCCAAGGTACAACGATTCGGCTCGATTCGATTCTCCTACTATGAGCACGATCGCGTGGAAGTGCAACCCAATGATTATCTTCAGATGCCCATAAAAAGATCAATAAAAGATAGAAATAAAATGAGATGGAGGGCTACTTAAAACTATTCTATTGATACATACCTCAATCTCAATTCCTGAGCCTATTTATAGGCTCGGCCCATAAGAGCTTCAATGACTCAGCCCATAATGACCTTAAAGGACTAATAGCCGTTGGCCCTAAATCACGTTAAAAATGGCTTGATAATTTAATTATTTAAGGTTCACGAACGTTGGTGATTGCCCAACGTCAATAATTTTAGGGCATCTTATACTGCGCAATAGGTGAGGTGTCTGTGAACTTGAACCTCACTTAGTGTTAATTGTATACACCATAGTTGTCAAAACCGGACCGAATCGGCCGGTTGGACTGGTTGAACCGGGACTCGAAGGCCAAGCCAGTCCGATTTCAATATAAAACCGAATGTGTAAGTGACCCAGAATAATCCAGTCAACCCATCCGGTTCACCTATGAACCGATCAATTCAACCCGAACCAGTTCGGATCACAGGTTTTATTATCATGTTAACCTTGAATTTTTTTATTAAAAAATATTTTTTATTAATATAATATATTTTTATATTAATATAATTGATCGATGGTTGAACCAGTGACCCAACGGTTGAACTAGTGACCCGGTGACCTGAGCCCTTGGCCGGGTCAATGTCCAGGACGGGTCTAACAACTATGGTATGTGTGACAACACCTGAAGGAACCATAGTGGATTTGACCTTGAACTATATCTTTTGACTCAGGCTTCTACTAATCACACACACAGTATGGATCAATTGGGTTTACGCGGTCAGCGCATATTAAAGGCCTTGCGCTTAGTATCTTGATTTTTCATGAGAATTCTTTAAGGTTAGCCCAAACCTTTAGTCACGGCCTAATATGACGATTCTCATATAGGTGAATCCTCTAAGGGTATTTGTGATAATACCCTGTAGATAACCTACCTCGGATCCATTAAGAGTATGACTCAACATTGCACAAATTTACTTTGTCACTTTATAAGAGCACTCATCATAGGGATGGGATGAAAAATTTTCAAAAATTTATGCTCTAACACGATCACTCAATCAGCTTCGTTTCTACCATATTGAACCTCATTCATGGATCTCCAATAACAGAGGTTGGGTATCCACTGTTGGCGACCAAATAATGGGCTTAAGCCACGTCCCCCTCAATGAATTTAGGACTCCATTCCTATACAACTCCTTGGTTAATTAATTTTCAAATTCTTCTCGGCAAATTCCAAAGAGATATTATTATTATTATTATTGTCTTATAGACTTATGACGAAACTGTATATGGCTTGACAATGCTTGATATTCAAGATAAAGCCATACAGAAAAAATATAACTAAAAGAGATCACAACTTCCAAACTAAAATAAGATAAAACATTGTGTAATCTCTCAATGGCCACTATAACAGAAAATACTTATTGGAATAAAAAGACTTTTGAATTTATATAAGAATGTAAATATATGCTCGCTTCTGAAATGGATGATCATAGCCATAACTTTTGCTTGCAAATGTCCGAAGATAAAATAAGCTTCTTACTTTGAGTGATTTTAGTCACACTTCTATATCATATCTCTGTCACAACCATATTGTTTTAACTAAAAAAAAATATAAGCTTAAAACATTCTTTGAATTACAATTTATTAGAACAAAAGGACGTTGCAAAGCAATTAATTCTCAATGGTTTCATGAATATGAAATATCATGTGCTAATATGAGAGAGTAATTCTTATAAGGAACACATGTGTTACATTATTGTTTCATTAGGTTGAGCAAATGCAACTTGTGAGTTACCAAACAGATATCTACACTCACCAAAAGTGGCATTCAAATTGGGAATGGCATTGAGGCAAAGCAAAGTGAAATTGCTATAGGCAATATGAGATAATATAGGGAATGGGTTCTGTCCCATCTATTGTAGTATGAAAAGAATTGTGACTCATTATATACATATTACATACACTGATACACAGAAATACCTTACCTAATATCAATAATAACCAACAGTGACAAGTGAAAATATAATTGCCAAGAGTTTAATAACTTGTTCCATAGATTAAAGAGGTCATTATATTATCTTGACCTCTCATTACTTGGATCACCATTCTCATTCTATAGTTTAGTCAATTACTCAACTATTAAAAATTATGGATTATGTTTTGCAAACTACCTTCCAATGACATTGTTTAACAAGTGCCTCCACATGAAAATTTCTCACCATTGAATACAACAAACAAGCATCCACAACTGTTGCACAGTCAGTTGCTTAAAAGATTAACCATTAACAGAGATATTTATACACGTCCCAGTTCTAACGTCTAGGAAACAAGCTTAAAACGCTTGAATATACATGCCTTCACGTTTAAGCTTTTATTTTCTTGATTAAAGCTTGTCAATGCTCTATACATGCATGTGAAGCCAAAGAAACATATATAGATAACAATGGCAACCTACACATGAACAACAATAATATTTCATAATGTCGACATGAACAACTCATAATATTGATAATTACATAAAAAGGTCATTAGCACATGTAAGAATAGTGGCATGCAAGATGCAAACTATCTGAATCATCTGATCTTTACCATCATACATTAAAATCAAAATTAACAAGCATCTGCATACACCAGCAGAAGAAAAACAAAAGACAAAACATGTATACATAAAGGAAAATCTGATCCTTAGCTGTTGAAAAATATTTTTGATCTTGCAAAAAATCCTTTCTTAGAAATTGCTAGAAGTATAATATAGAAATTTAAATATAAATAAAGTAAAAAACAAAAGAATAAGATATGGATCAAACCAGGACCGATGCATGTTAGACACTGCCCTAAGGATCAGATTTTCGCCCCTTCATGTAGGTTATTGGTGATCTGTCCCCAAGATACAACGATCTGGCTCGATCCGATCCTCCTACCACAAGCACGATCGTGTGGAGGTGCAACCCAATGATTACCTTCAGATGCCCATGAAAAGATCAATAAAAAATAGGAATAAAATGAGATGGAGGGCTACTTAAAATATTCTATTGATACATACCTCAATCTCAATTCCTAAGCCTATTTATAGGTTTGGCCCATAAGAGCTTCAACGACTCAGCCTATAATAACCTTAAAGGATAATAGCCATTGGCCCCAAATCATATTAAAAACGGCTTAATAATTTAAGGTTTACGAACGTTGGCGATTGTCCAACGTTCACAAACGCTCGCATTGAGCCCAGGTCCTCGCATGGGGCCCTTTATTTTTATTATTTTTATTTTTTTTATTTTTTTTCAACACCAAGTTCATGTGGTTTTGGTAGAGTGCATGGAGACGACTTCAAAAAACATACCGAGTTCATGTGGTTGGTCTCTGACTTGCTAAAGATTAGTGTTACATGGAGCATGCCGAGGACCTCAGACCTTTCTTTTTTCTCATCAATTAGTGGCCAACTGGCCAAAGTTTCCCACAGGTAGCCTTAGTTTCTAAATCTACTGCAAGTCTCTAATCCAAATTTTTGAAACAGATCAAATTTGCACGAGAAATAAAGATAAATTACTTGGTTTTGTATAATTATGTGCAAGTGCTATGGTTGCAGCGTAGATTGATTTCTTATAACCAAGGAGACTTTATTTCATGGATAAAGATGCTAATGGCAAATGGGGCTCTATAGCATGGCTAACTGTAGCAAGACATGGTCTTGTTTTGAAAATCTAAGAGGTAGTCGATCTTTAAAGTATTTGATGCAAACAATGATTGGAGATGGTTGCCACGAGCTCTTTGTAGGATCAATATAACTGACATCAAAAAGTACAATAAGAAAATAGCAACTCAAACACAAATAGTTAGTCAGATTTGAATGATTCTACCCTTCTAGCCTTGTACATAGGGCAAAGATGAGAAGAAAACTCTACCCATTGATGCACAAGAAAGAAATGAAATGCTACAAAGATAAATCTTACAACACTTTATAATCCCTAATATATCTAACTTTTTCTTTCTTTTATTTTTTTGATATAAAAATATATATATATATATATATATATATATATGTGTGTGTGCGCGCGCGCGCGCGCGCGCGCGTGAATAGAGATCAAGTTAATTTGTATTGTGGGGACTACACCTTCACATCCTTGAAATGAGGTTAGCAGAGGATCGGACTTCAGGATTGGACTTGTGAGCCTAACTCTGTGCTTCCACTACACATCTCAAGAAAAGTTCTCAATTTTTTTTTTCATAATTTGTTGAGTTGAAGAATTGAATGAGATGAATTAATGAATTTGAGATGCGCCTAATTAATATATATAGAGATGTTCCACTGTTATTCTCAAAAATATGAAGCTAATTGTACCAATGATAATAAAGCTTGTATAAACCATATATCAATGTGTTGACCCAATTATTGATTTTGATGATTAATAAAGGAATTGAGTATATTTATTTGATTACTAATGGATTTGATAAGTGTTTCAGGACTTAAATTTATTTGATCAATTTAAAGGAATTAAGAAATGTTTTGAATCAATTACAAATCATAAGTTTCAAAGTTTCAGAGCTTGGAGTCGACACCTAGAAATCTGGAGCCGACCCCATGGCCATTCAATTTTTCTGATTTTTGATACGGTCCGGAGCCGACACCTAGAGTTTCGGAGCCGACACCCAGAGTTTCGGAGTCGACACTTACAGTGTCTGGAGCCGACTCCGATGCGGGGACAGAACGTTTGATTTTTTCTGAGCCGACACTACAGTCTTTTGGAGCCGACACCTGAGATGGCGAGCCGACACCTAACTTTTTCGGAGCCGACTCCTCGACGAACTCAGAACTTTCTATTTTGGAAAACGACTTGGAGCCGACACCTGAAAAGTTGGAGCCGACTCCAACCTATCTGGACGAAAATTTAAAATGCCAGATCAGCTCTAACGGTAATATTTTTTTTACCTAACTTCTAACGGATATATTTTGTTTGGAAAAACTTCCAGGTACACTCCAACGGCTAGTTTTCTCACCAAAAATGGATTAAAGGAAATCTATAAAAAGGGGAGAAACCGTTTGAAAATAAGAAAAAAAGGAATACAAATCAAAAATCCGAGAAGTCTTGAGCCTGAAATCAAGAGAAAAGTTCAAACTCAAATCCTTCCACTCCAAAAAGCTCAAAGAGAATCCAAGGCGTTCAATTGAAAAATCGGAGGATTCCCAAAAAAAAGAAGAAAAGATTTTTCAACTTCTCATCTGCAACATTTGCAAGAATCAAAGCTGAGGCTTGATTCAACATCCAAGAGAAGAGGAAAAGAAGAAAAGCTCAAATCCAACAACTTCAAAACAGGCTTTTCTAAACCTTGTTATTATTTTGAATATTTGCTCATTTGAGGAGCTTTGTATTATTGAAAAACATTATTCTTTCTTGTTTGTGCTAGTTCAATCAAGGGGATTGAACTAGTGGAGGTTGTATACCTCGGGTCAAGCTAGATTAGCTTGAGTTTAGGGTTTTGTGCTGGTGAGCCAAAAACCGGCTGGGTTCGTTGTGATCCCGGGAAACAACAAGTTTGAGTTGTGATCTTGTAAAACAACTCGCTGTAATCAAGAGATTATAGTGTGGACCCAAGTGGATCTTGGGAGTGGACGTAGGTGTTGGATACACCGAACCACTATAAAATCTTTGTGTTTGCCGTGCTTTGATTATCTCTATCTCTATCTCCTTGGTTGTATTTAACATTGCATTGCATTTCATCTATCTCCAAGCACATAGTTTTAAAAGGTTAAATTTTTAAAGAACCCAATTCACCCCCCCCTCTTGGGTTGCCATCTGGGCCAACAATTGGTATCAGAGCAAGTGCTCATTGATATTTGATCACACGATCAAGAGCTAAAGATCCAAATGGCAGCTCAAGTTGGATCTTCATTTGCTGAAGGTCATTCTACAAATAGACCTCCCTTGTTTAATGGTTCCAACTATTCATATTGGAAAGCAAGAATGAGGATATTCATTCAAGCTTCTGATTATGAATTGTGGGTGTTATAATTAATGGACCTAGCACACCCACACACGTTGTTGATGGCACTATTGTTCCTAAGCCCGAAAGGGATTGGAATGATAATGATAGGAAAATGGCACAGCTCAATGCTAAGGCCATGAATGTCTTATATTGTTCATTAGATGCTAATGAATTTAATCGTATCTCTACATGTAATTCCGCAAAAGAGATATGGGATAGATTAGAGGTTACCCATGAGGGTACAAATCAAGTTAAAGAATCTAAGATAAATATTCTTGTTCATAAATATGAATTATTTAGCATGGAACAAACTGAAACTATAGCATGCATGTATACTAGATTCACCGATATTGTAAATGGTTTGAAAAGTCTAGGTAAGACATATACTAATTCTGAACTTGTTCGCAAAATTCTTAGGTCACTTCCAAGGACTTGGGAAGCAAAGGTGACAGCAATCCAAGAAGCCAAGGACCTCAACACTTACCCTTGGAGGAGCTACTTGGATCCTAATGACCCATGAGTTAACCATGAAGCAGCACATAGAGGAAGATGTTAAAAAGAAGAAGACTATAGCTCTTAAGGCTGCAGAAAGTGAGGAGAGCTGCAGTGATAATGATGATGATGATGAGACAGCTCTTCTAGCAAGAAAATTCAAAAAATTCATGAGAAGAAAGAGACCCTTCCACAAGAAGAAATCTGGAATTAAGATGGAAGGAGAAAAGAAAAGGACAAGGACAAGGACAAAGAGAAAGACCCCTTGATTGCTATGAGTGTAAGAAACCGGGGCACTTTAGATATGATTGTCCTACTAAAGAAAACCTACAAGAAGAAGAAGAAAGCCTATGTTGCAACCTGGAGCGACAGCGATGAATCCTCTTCAGAGGAAGAACAAAAAGAAGTTGCAAACATTTGCTTTATGGCAAACGACGACAACGAGGTAAGTTCTGAAAACCCTTGTGATGAATTTGCATTTGATGAATTGTTTGAAGCTTTTAATGAACTAGTTGATGATTTTAAAGTTTTGAAAAAGAAATAAATTTTGAAAAATGATAATTCAATTCTCATTAAAGAAAAAGATAATCTTACTAATGAGATTAAGATGCTGAAATCTGAAAATGAAAATTTGACAAAAGAAAAAGAATCAATTTCCAATGAAAATGATAAATTAAAGAAGGAAGTTGATAAATATAAGAATATTGTTGATAAATTTACTTATAGTTCTGAAAAACTTAATTTATTATTAGTAATCAAAGAGCTATATTTGATAAGGCTGGATTAGGATATAGACCTAACATAAAACAAAAATTTGTCAAAAACTTTTTAGAAAAGAACAAAATAAAGATATGTTACATGTCATTATTGTAACAAGAAAGGCCATAAATCCTATGAATGTAATGTAAGAAACAGTAACAAAATTTAAATAGTAAAGGAAAGAAAATATGGGTTCCAAAGGAACAATCTTTTATGCTACTAACCATGAAGGACCCAAGAAGGCTTGGGTACCTAAATATAAGACTTAATTATTTTTGCAGGAGTGTCTTGCGGCCAAAAGATCAAAGCGAAAGTGGTATCTCGATAGTGGCTGCTCAAGACACATGACGGGTGACAAGGATCAATTCATCACCCTTGAAAGCAAAAGAGGAGGAGTTGTTACGTTTGGTGACAATGGCAAAGGCCAAATCATGGGGTTTGGTAATATTCAAATAACTCCCTCCACATATATTGAAAATGTTTTATATGTCAATGGTTTAAAACATAATTTAATTAGTATTAGCCAATTATGTGATAAAGGTTTTAAAGTATCATTTGAAGCATCTATCTGCACTGTTTCTAATCCCATTGATAATAGCATTATTTTTATTGGAAATAGAAATGGCAATGTATACTTGATTGATTTAGACAATTTGTCTACTAGTAATCATTGCTTAGTTGCTAATAATGCTAATATGAATGAGATTGGTTGGTTATGGCATCGTAGATTAGGTCATGCAAGCACACACCTAATTTCAAAATTAATAAGAATGGATTTAGTAAAAGGACTTCCACAACTAGATTTTGAAAATAACAAAATTTGCGATGCATGTCAATTTGGAAAACAAACTAGAAATTCTTTCAAAACTAAAAATATTGTTTCCACTTCTAGGCCACTTGAACTACTTCACATGGATCTTTTTGGACCTACTAGAACCACAAGTCTAGGAGGAAAGAAATATGGTCTTGTGATTGTAGATGATTACTCTAGATACACTTGGGTATTATTTTTAGCTCATAAAGATGAGACCTTTCCATTTTTTGAAATTCTTCAAAAAGGTCACAAATGAGAAAAATAACACCATAGTGTCTCTTAGAAGTGATCATGGCACTGAATTTGAAAATCATTATTTGAAAACTTTTGCATAGAAAATGGCATCCATCATAATTTTTCAGCACCTAGAACACCACAACAAAATGGAGTAGTTGAAAGAAAAAATAGAACCTTAGAAGACATGGCCCGTACCATGCTATGTGAAAGCAACCTACCAAAATACTTTTGGGCGGAAGCTATAAACACGGCATGTTACATTCTTAATAGAGCTTTAATTAGGCCAATCATTAAGAAAACTCCTTATGAACTATGGAACAATAGAAAACCAAACATAAGCTACTTTCATGCATTTGGTTGTAAATGTTTCATTCATAATAATGGTAAAGATAATCTAGGAAAATTTGATGCAAAATCTGATGAAGGCATTTTCTTAGGATATTCAACATCTAGTAAAGCCTATAGAGTGTTTAACAAGAGAAACTTAATTGTAGAAGAATCTATTCATGTAATTTTTGATGAATCTTTAGCATCTAGTTCAAGAAAATTGATGATGAGGAAGATACAAACATTCTAGAAAGAGACATTGAAAAGTTAAATATTGATGTATCTTCAGATCATGAACAAGAAGCTAAAGATAATGATTCCCTAGTGTTGATGTTGTTGATGCAAATCATAATGATATAGATCTTCCTAGAGATTGGAGATATGCCTATGGTCATCCAAAAGAATTAATTATAGGTGATCCATCTCAAGGAGTAAGAACTAGATCATCAATGAGAAACATCAATAATCATCTTGCATTTGTATCTCAAATTGAACCTAAAACTATTGAAGAGGCAGAAAAAGATAATAATTGGATGTTAGCCATGCAAGAAGAATTAAATCAATTTACTAGGAATAATGTCTGGACTCTTGTAGATAGACCTAAAGATCATTCTGTTATAGGATCAAAATGGGTATTTAGAAATAAATTAGATGAAAATGGCATAGTAATTAGAAACAAAGCTAGATTAGTCGCAAAAGGATATAATCAAGAAGAAGGAATTGATTTTGATGAAACTTTTGCACCTGTAGCTAGACTAGAAGCAATTAGATTATTACTCGCATTTGCATGTCATATGCATATCAATTTATTTCAAATGGATGTTAAAAGTGCATTTTTAAATGGATTTATAAATGAGGAAGTTTTGTTGAACAACCTCCTGGTTTTGAAGATCATGAATTTCAAATCATGTTTTTAAATTGCACAAAGCACTATATGGTTTAAAACAAGCACCTAGAGCTTGGTATGAAAGATTAAGTAAATTTTTGATTGAAAATGACTTTATAAGAGGAAATGTTGATAAAACACTATTTTTGAAAAGAAAAGACAAGGATTTATTAGTAGTACAAATATATGTTGATGATATTGTATTCGGTGCTACTAACAATCTGTTATGTCAAGAATTTGCTAAGTTAATGCAGGGTGAGTTTGAGATGAGCATGATGGGAGAACTCAATTTCTTCCTAGGACTTCAAATCAAGCAAAGCAAAGAGGAATTTTCATCAATCAAGCAAAATACACAAAAGAACTTCTCAAGAAGTTTGGAATGGAGTCAATCAAACCACTTGGAACACCTATGAGCCCTTCATGCAAATTGGACAAAGATGAAGATGGTAAGAAAGTAGATCAAAAATATTACAGAGGTATGATCGGATCTCTTCTTTACTTAACAGCTAGTAGACCAGATATCATGTTTGCTGTTTGTCTATGCGCTAGATTTCAATCTGAACCTAAAGAATCTCACTTAATTGCTGTAAAAAGAATCTTAAGATATTTAAGTGGAACTAAAAATGTAGGTTTATGGTATTCTAGAGACTCAACATTAAACTTGATTGCATATTCTGATTCCGACTATGCTGGATGTAAATTAGATAGAAAAAGCACAAGTGGTGCATGTCAATTTTTAGGATGTAACTTAATCTCTTGGTTTAGCAAAAAGCAAAATTCGGTTGCATTATCAACTGCTGAAGCAGAATATGTTGCAGCTGGAAGTTGCTGTGCTCAAATCCTTTGGATTAAGAGACAACTTGAAGATTATGGCATAACACTTGATAAAACTCCAATTAGATGTGATAACACAAGTGCAATTAATTTAACTAAAAATCCAATTCAACATTCAAGAACAAAACACATTGAAATTAGATATCACTTTATAAGAGAACATGTAGCTAATAATGAAATTTGTCTTGATTATGTTAATACTGAAGAACAATTAGCTGATATATTTACAAAACCTTTGAGTGAAGAAAGATTTTGTTATCTTAGAGGTGAATTAGGGATTTGTGACCCTTTGGAATGATTTTGAAACTCTAAGGAATGACTATCTAGATTTCTATTAATTTCTTGATATTTCTTTCATAATTTTAAGGACAAATTATCTAGTCATCTGAGCAATTTGTTCCTCATATTCCAAAGATTTTTTCAAAATTTTATTGAACCTATTGTGACAAGTTTCAGTTGTTTGAATCTCAGTTATTTTTCTCTGAAACTGTCAGTGGAGTCGACACCTCAGTTTGAGGAGTCGACACCTTGTCTGTGTCGCTCTCGGTCCCTGACCTTGGAGCCGACACCCGTATAAGTGGAGCCGACTCCAGTTCGAGCGCTGACTGTGTTAGCGATTTGGAGTCGACACCCGACTTTGCGGGAGTCGACACCTGGGGGTCCCAAATCGACTTTATTAGGGCAGAGTCGACACCTCGTCATTTCATCTCTTTTCAAATTCCTTTCAAACTCTTCCCAAACTCTCTCAAAGCCTCCCCATCTCTAATTCCACCCTATTCAAGCCTTCCTAAGGATCTAATGGCACCTAAGAGGAGAGGATCAGTGCTTGGAGTGCCCGTAGCAACCGAAAACGATCGGCGAGACGACCCGTGCGCGAGCCGTCTCCGAGTGATTCTCTTCAACTGCTTCGGACAATCCAGACCTTCATCTCCTCAGGTAGATACCCTAGCAGGGAGAGTGATAACTATGGGTAGGAAAGTTGATTTCGAGTTCTTTCAATCCGAGGGCTTCTCTATTGGGAATCAAATCAAGGAACTGGGCTGGGATAAAGTGTGTTCTCTAGATGTTCCTACATATCCAGCTCTTGTCAAGGAATTCTATTTCAATCTGTCGAGAGGTGATGGTGGAATCGTGAGCTCAGTCAGAGGTAAAAGGATCCATCTCACTTTTCAGAAATTAGGAAACCTCCTTAGCATTCCCATTACTGGATTAGTTGCCGACATCCACAGTGAGAGGTCAGCCGCTCTATCGAGGATGTTAGGAGAGAAGTTACAGAATTTGAGGAGATTAGGGCTAACCAACTGCCCTTGGAATTAAGATTACTTCACAATATTTGCAGTAGAATATTATTTCCAAAAACGGTCGATTTGAGTATGTCTCCGAGCGAGACATTGTTGTGATGGACAGTGTGTTGACCAGTCAACCCATAAATTTAGCTGCAATGATGATTTTATATGGCTGAGGCTGGAGGGAAAAGAAGATCATCCTTACCCTACGGCATGGTGCTAACTATGGTTTTCAGAAGCCAAGGTGTTGTGATATTAGACAATGAACCTTCTAAAATCTCAGGCATACTGATTACTACAGTTTGGCCACCTTGCATCGGATGGGATTTGTTAAGATCAACGGGCAATGGGAAAGGAAAGGCAACTTGGAGAGAGCCCCTGAACCTAGACCTTCTGCATCTTTTGAGGCTGGACCATCTGTGAGGGTTCCCTCTCCGCAGCCTAGCAGCCCTGTTCCTGCCCCTGCACCCGCTCTTGTTCATGTTCAGTCATCCACTTCATCAGTTGGTTTTTCAGACCTTCAATTGGAGCAACTCAAAGGATTGCTTGCTGCTCAGAAGGATGAATTGAAGACTGAGTTTGATAATAAGTTTATGAATCTTAAAGAAACCCTTTATTCCCTGGATGATCGCATTGGCAAAATAGAATCAACTCTTAGTTCATCTGCGGATTCCTTAAGTAATGATCTGAAAAATATATTTGAAGAACTTAAAGATATCTGTGGAGATTCTGAGACCTACTCCAAGTGCAATGCCGAGCTTCAAGATAAAATCATGACTGCTTGCTCTTTTGTTGATAGAAGGTTGAAAGAATTTGTAGCTACTCAAAGTGATGGAATGGGAAAGATTTTGGATCATTTAACAAGAATCATTAGAAACAATTTGTAATTTTCATGTAATGAAGTCTAAGTTTTTTTTAATGAGATATGTTGTTTGATGTTTGAAATGAAAGTTTAAATTTTTGATGTAATGAAAGCACAGTTTCTTTTTGTAATACTTGACCTTTGATGAAATGAAATTATCCTTTGATCTATCAATTTTATCATTTGACTTAACTCTTTCTAACCTTTTTGTTGATTACAAAAAAGGGGGAGAAAGTTATGTCGTATATGCATTAATTAGTTATGCTTTGATTGGCATTTTATTTGATTGGTATCAAGTGATTTTGGATATGCAAATAAGCCTAAGTGACAATTGATATAACTGAATTCTAAGTATCCAACACTAAAATGTAGAGCAAAAGGAAAAACAACTGCTAAATTGAACTTCATAGGGGGAGCTACCTTATTCAGGGGGAGCTTACTTGTGAGGATCAATTCCTTAAAATTTTGATTTAAGAATCCTATGCATATACTCAATGTTTTTATAATCATCAAAAAGGGGGAGATTGTTGACCCAATTATTGATTTTGATGATTAATAAAGGAATTGAGTATATTTATTTGATTACTAATAGATTTGATAAGTGTTTCAGGGCTTAAAAATATTTGATTGATTTAAAGGCATTAAGAAACGTGTTTTGAATCAATTGCAAAATATAAGTTTCAAAGTTTCAGAGCCTGGAGTCGACACCTAGGAATGCTGGAGCCGACCCCATGGCCAGTCAAATATTCTTCTGATTTTTGATACGGTCCGGAGCCGACACCTAGAGTTTCGGAGCCGACACCCAGAGTTTCGGAGTCGACACTTACAGTGTCTGGAGCCGACTCCGATGCGGGGACAGAACGTTTGATTTTTGACTACCTCGGAGCCGACACTTACAGTCTTTTGGAGCCGACACCTGAGTATGGCGAGCCGACACCTAACTTTTTCGAGCCGACTCCTCGACGAACTCAGAACTTTCTATTTTTGGATAAACGACTTGGAGCCGACACCTGAAAAGTTGGAGCCGACTCCAACCTATCTGGAACGAAAATTTAAAATGCCAGATCAGCTCTAACGGTAATATTTTCTTTTACCTAACTTCTAACGGATATATTTTGTTTGGAAAAACTTTCCAGGTACATTCCAACGGCTAGTTTTCTCACCAAAAATGGATTAAAGGAAATCTATAAAAAGGGGAGAAAGCTCGTTTGAAAATAACGAAAAATCGAAGTGAATACAAATCAAAAATCCGAGAAGTCTTGAGCCTGAAATCAAAGAGAAAAGTATCAAACTCAAATCCTTCCACTCCAAAAAGCTCAAAGAGAAATCCAAGGCGCTCATATTGAAAAATCGGAGGATTCCCAAAAAAGAAGAAAAAGCTCTGTTTTCTCAACTTCTCATCTGCAACATTTGCAACGAATCAAAGCTGAGGCCTGATTCAACATCTCCAGAGAAGAGGAAAAGAAGAAAAGCTCAAATCCAACAATCTTCAAAACAGGCTTTTCTAACCTTGCTTATTCATTTTGAATATTCGCTCATTTGAGGAGCTTTGTATTATTGAAAAACATTATTCTTTCTTGTTTGTGCTAGTTCTATCAAGGGGATTGAACTAGTGGAGGTAGTATACCTCGGGTCAAGCTAGATTAGCTTGAGTTTAGGGTTTTGTGCTGGTGAGCCCGAAAAACCGGCTGGGTTCGTTGTGATCCCTGGGAAACAACAAGTTTGAGTTGTGATCTTGTAAAACAACTCGACTGTAATCAAGAGGATTATAGTGTGGACCCAAGTGGATCTTGGGAGTGGACGTAGGTGTTGGATACACCGAACCACTATAAAACCTTTGTGTTTGCCGTGCTTTGATTATCTCTTTCTCTATCTCCTTGGTTGTACTTAACATTCGCATTGCATTTCATCTATCTCCAAGCACATAGTTTTAAAAGGTTAAAATTTTTAAAGAACCCAATTCACCCACCCTCTTGGGTTGCCATCTGGGCCAACACAATGTAAAATGTAAACATACCGGTTGAAGACTTAAAATATTGCTTGAAGCTATAAAGACTATTAATTTTCTTGGCTTCACCAAGTTCTCTCAAAATGAGTAAAAAAACAACTTGCTTGATGAGCCGTGTTCAATTTAAATAGCAAAAAGGACTTGAGATATGTGAGGTCCTTAAAAAAAAGAAAAAAAGAAACAAAAGCTCTTGCTTTGAGCTCCAAAGTCGGCTGGACCAATTCCAATAATATACGAAGAGACTGAGCAAACAAAGACAAAGACGTGCACCACACCAAAACTCTCCTCATTTTCTACTTGGAACTTTTTCAAAGAGTTGGATAATAAGCCCCCCACTAACCCTATTCTCAGGAACATATGATCTATCCTGCAGAAAGTTGAACCTGTCTAGATACGTCACATATACCATGAAGCCAATTCGGTAGCTGACTGAGTGGCGGCTTCAATGACTCAGCATGATGGTTATTGGACATGGAGGCTGGATGACCCATGTCCTACTATTTTGCAGTAAATTTTGTATTCCAATCTATCTAGATTGATTCGTACTAGACTAGTGTGATCGTCTGCTTGTACCAAAAAATAATAATAATAATGCCACCAGAAATATTAATATCCTATGCCTAGACAAGCCCAGCCCACCCATGGGCCCCTTCTCGCACGTGTGGCCCAGGCCGCATCATCATCATCATCATCATCATCCACTGGGATACTAAAGTGGGGACGGAGTTCGATCAGCGTTGTGGCTCCAATTCTTGTCTTCATTACAAGACAAAGCCCCATGTCTCAAAAGCGCATGCGAAGTGAATTTTTTTTTTTTTAATTCTTTTGTTAAGGGATCAGGACCGGGTTTTCAGGGTTTAGGTCGCCCACTCGTGTGCACGATTCCATTGCCTTTCTTCCCTCCAGTAGCATTTTTAAGTGGTTTAGAGTTTGAGCCTAATCCTCGAATGGTCACATTTTAAATAGGTTTCAAGATCCAGGCTTTTGAAGCAAAGGGTCTTTGTATGGCAGCTGAAGACGCGGTGCACGCAATAGAGAGCGTTAAAATAGGGTAAGGACATGAGTCCAGTTCTTTTAAATGTAACTAATATATAAAAATTCAAATTTATTCGGAGGACAAAAGGGTTTAAACGAGAAGATAGAGAGAGCTCATAGGGGGACATGAACTCTTGAGTCCGCCTTATTTTCCGGAGGCACTAATAGGTTTTTTTATATATCAAGTGGGCTTCTTGATTAGGTTCTGTTGGCCTAAATTATAGTGTGGACTATATAACTAAAGCCATATTATATTAAGATGCAAATGAACTGGGAACCATACCAGACCCTGGGTTGGTGTGAATTAATAATGGCTTCATATGGTTCATCAAGGATAGGTAATTTTGGGTGCACTCAAGCATGCCGAGCACTTCGAGTTCAAGGGAAGCAAAGTTTTTTTCCCAAGGAATTAAGTGTCATCTTTAATGAGCTTCTGGATAGTGAGAAAAAAGAAATAGAAAAGCTCTGTCAATTATCTTACCATTGTTATCATTGAAACAATGGGGTTTTCCACGCACTGAAGGAGAGCCCTGTTTCTCCTGACCCAAAATTTAGATCGCTTTTGAGGAGAGGGCCCAAAAATATTTCTCCCAACAACTGCCTGCGAGACTCTTTTGTGTCATTGCAAACGAGTACAAGAGAAACCACAAGGAAACATGGTTGAATTAACAAGAGAAGAAAAGAATAAAAAAATCAGCAGAAGAAGCTAGTGGCTAAGTAAATTCCTCAAGATTTTAACTCGTTTATTTACCAAAATCCTTTCACGCATGTCATCTTTGTCTTTTCTTTTCCTTTCTTTTTCTTCCAAGTTTGAAGGGTTAATGGCTTGAACCATCATCTAATGTTTGTCCATAAAAGCTTTAATATCTACAGCAATCAGTATCAGCACGCACAAGTTTTCCACCAGGGCCTCAAGCACAGAAATGAATAGATTAGCCTCTCAACAGAACCTAGGGACTACAAATCTTCATAGAAAATGATGTGGCTGATCGCACTCTATGAGCAGTGAATTAACAAACTGCACAATTTTCAAAGCCGCGTAATGATGTAGCAGCTAGCCTCGGCCTCGAGTCCGGCTTTGGCCTCGGCCTCTTCAACTTCAGCTTCAATCTTGGCCTCGAGCCTAGCCTCGGACTCGAACCTGCTCTCAGCCTCTGGCTTCGGCATCGGGACCAACCTCGAACTTTGTTCTCCAGACTACTAACTAGAGCGTCGGAGGGTCCCTGCCAGAATCATCAGTCCGAAACTTTTTGTTGCAGGTTTTCAGCTAAAGGAGTCTCGCCATCTCTCTAAAGATCAATGAAGCTCTCTTCTCACCCAATGCTCTCTGGAAGTGATTTGGCAGCAACAAATTGGCGCGCCAGGAAAGAAGGCACGAACGTTAATTCAACATACCTGCAACCCCTGCAAGGAAGAAGATGGTGGTTACACATGCGCAGGAGGCATCTACCAATCAGGTTGGAGGGCACCTCCCACGGGCTGAGCAGCTGAAGGCCAACCTCCCTGCTCTACCCCCCATGCAGCTGTAGGTCAACCAAACTGACTGGCTCACCGCCCTGATCCAGCAAGTTCAAGATCTGATGGCAGTGGTTCGGGGGCTGCAAGAACAGTGCTCTATCACTATGCCATTGCCACCTCAGCTCCCTCCGCCCATGCGGGGGGTCATGGGGCTAGCCAGTCTTACCATGGCAAGACTCCTCTGGAGGCCTTCCATCGCACATCTCTAAAACCTCGTCGCCGGGAGGCCTCCAAATGGCCACGATCCCCTTCCCATCGCTCTGACCACCCCCCCAAGCGGCATAGTGGGAAGGAACCCAAGCAGGTGCATCCTTTTCACCGGCAACCCTCTCCTCGCTCTTCCTCTGAATCTTCGAGGAAAGATTTTTTCGATAGATGGATTGCTCGTCGGGCTGAACGACGGTTGGACGAGTATCATCTGCGGCTGGAGGAGCTCAGCCGCAAAATTACCAACCCTCACGGGGCAGACTACGACCACCATCCCCCACTCTCTCGCCATATCATGATGGAACAGTCCCATCCCGGTTCCATCTTCCCTAGCTGGACCCGTACGATGGTACCACAGACCCCCTAGATCACCTGGAGAGTTACAAAGTCCTCATGCAGGTCCAGGGGGCAACGGATTCTCTCTTCTGCGTCGCCTTCCTAGCAACACTCTAGAAAGTTGCACGTGCGTGGTATTCCTGCTTGCCACCATGCAGCATTAACTCCTTCAGGCAGCTGGAGAGATCCTTCTTCACCCACTTTGATGCATGCCGGAAGATCCCCAAGGTGGCTGATAGCTTATTTTGCCGTCCAGCAGAGGAGCGGCGAAACCTTGAAGGACTTCATAGCTTGATTCAAGAAAACTGTGCTCGAAGTCTATAATCTTGAGGACTCCGTGGCCACCCTAGACCTTAAGCGGGGACTCCTTCCCTCCGCTTTACATATTCTCTAGATAAGAAGCCTCCCGGCTCTTATGCCGAATTGCTGAGCTAAGCGCAAAAGTATATCCGCGTTGACGAAGCAGATTTTTTCAGAAGGAAGGTTAACAAGGGGTCTAGTAAGAAGCTAGCGCATCCGGAGCCTGCTGGAGCGCGGCCTAGGAAGTTTGAGCCTCCTCATCGTCAGACAATCGACCTTGGGCCCTGGCACCCAAGGAGCACTTCACTCCGCTTCTCGCCCCAATATCCCACATCTTGCTGGAGATTGAGGGTAAGCCCTATCTTCGGCGTTCGCCTCCCATGAGGCCAGGAGTCCCCCGCAACAAAGACCTTTACTACCGCTATCATCGGGACTATGGCCACAACACGGAGGATTGCCGCCTGCTGAAGAAAGCCATTGAGGAACTCGTTCAGCAGGACCATCTGGGAAAGTTTGTCCGGAGAGGGAATCCCACTACTTCGGGCCCATCGGCACCTCCTACTGTCCAGATCGGTGTGGATAGCACTCCAATAGAGAAGACGGTGGCCATGATCTCCTGGAGGGCAGGTAGCAACCCTAAAAGGCAGCGTAAGGATGGTCTAGACTCTATAATTACCTTTTTTAGAAGGGACTTAGAAGGATGGACAACCCTAATAATGATAGCATCGTCGTATCAATGATGATAGCTAAACATCCTGTAAAGCAAATTTTCATCAATAGTAGAAGCTCAGTTGATGTTCTTTCGTACGAGGCTTTTGTTTGAATGAGTCTGTCTCCTAGTCTTCTTCGTCCCGTGACCACTCCCTTGATGGGTTTCACTAGGGATTCTGTAAGGGTAGAAGGAGATATCACCCTTTCGGTTACGGCCGGGACGGAACCCCGCCAGAGCACAGTCTTCATAAAATTTCTGGTTGTCCGAGTTCCTTTAGCTTACAATGCTATTCTTGAAAGGCCCGGTCTCAACATCCTAGATGCCATTATCTCCACAAAAAGGTTACTGGTACGGTTTCTACCAACAAGGGAGTCAGGAAGATGCGTGGGGAACAGAACCTGGTACCCCTCGTTATCATACTGCTCCTAGCCCTCATGAGGCGATTGCTTCACCGACGCCCGAGCCACTTGACCCTAGAGATTCCGAGAAGAGAGGAGAACTGGCCAAAAGCTTGCTGGCCTTCTCGCTGGGGGAGGATCCAACGAGGACAAACCGAATTGGAACGCTTCTTCCTGCAGAAGCGAGGGATCTACTGCTCACTTTTTTGCGGACCAACACGGACATCTTCGCTTGGTCAGCCTCGGATATGCTGAGAGTGCCGCCTGAAGTAATCACCCATAGACTCAGCGTCGACCCAAGGAGTCGACCAGTTCGGCAAAAGAAGAGGAGTTTCGCTCCCGAGAGGCAAAGGGCCATGGATGAAGAAGTCCATAAACTAATCGCAGCGGGCCACATACGCGAGGCACATTACCTAGTCTGGCTAGCTAATGTGGTCATGGTTCGTAAAACCAATGGAAGCTGAAGGATGTGTGTTGATTTCACCAACCTCAACAAAACATGCCCCAAGGACAACTTTCCACTGCCCAGGATTGATTAGTTGGTGGATGCCATGTCGGGCCATGAAACCCTTAGCTTCATGGATGCCTTCTTAGGGTACAACAGATAAGGATAGACCCGGCTGATGAGAAGGCCACTTCTTTTGTGACCAAGAAAGGCATCTATTGCTACAAAGTCATGCCCTTTGAGTTGAAGAATGCAGGAGCCACATACCAGATATTGATGAATAAGGTCTTCGAAGACCAAATCGGACGCAACATGGAGGTGTACGTCAACGACATGTTAACAAAAAGCACCCATGCCGACAACCATGTTGCTGACCTGTCAGAAACCTTCAATAACCTTCGTTGATACCAGATGAAACTAAACCCATGAAAGTGCGCTTTCGGAGTTACAGCGGGCAAATTCCTAGGCTTTATGGTGACACAGAGGGGAATCGAAGCTAAGCCCAAGAAGATCAAGGCCATCATCGACATGAGACCCCCAAGCAACAAGAAGGAAGTGCAACGGCTCACAGGAAAGATAGCAGCCTTGAGCTGTTTTCTAGCGATGTCAGTAGAAAGATGTCTACCCTTCTTCAAAGCCTTGCACAAAGTTGACAGCTTCAAGTAGACGATGTAGTGTCATGAAGCCTTTGAAGGATTGAAGAAGTTCTTGTCCACTCCATCTTTGCTATCCAAGCCGAAGGGAGGAGAAGAACTTTACCTCTACCTCGCTGCATCCCCCAAAGCGATGAGTTCTGTGCTCGTCCGTGTCGACGCCGACAAGACGCAGAAGCCAATCTATTATACAAGCAAAGTGCTTCACGACATAGAGATTAGGTATTCTAATACCGAAAAGATTATTTTTGCACTAATCGTCTCTGTTCAGCGTCTCAGACCTTACTTCCAAGCACACCCAATTGTAGTGGTCACGGACCAGCCACTCAGGGCAATTCTCTTTCATCCTAACACCTCTGGCCGATTGGCAAAGTGGACAGTCAAGCTGAGAGAATTCGACCTATCGCTTTGGCCCAGGTCTATCGTGAAGTCCCAGATTTTGGTGGATTTCCTAGTCGAGTACACTTGGACGAGGAGCAACTAGAGGAACCCATACAAATCCCTCGACACTACAATCGAGGGAAGAGGGAAAGATTGGATCCTTCATGTAGATGGATCATCAAATTCTCAAGGAAGCGGCCAGGCCTCATCCTCGCAAGTTCAGATGGCATGGTGACCAAGTATGCCCTCCGTTTTCTCTTCTCGGCCATCAACAAACAAGCTGAGTACGAAGCTTTGCTATCAGGAATGAGGTTGGAACAGGAGCTCGGGATAAAATGCCTTAGGGTCTTCACCGACTCCCAGCTCATCTCTAGTCAGATTAAGGGAGAGTATAAGGCTCGAGATCCTACTATGTCTCGCTACCTAAGTATGTACAATCACAAGTCTCTCCCTTTACTCATTTCAGTGTCAGCTACATTTTCCAGGGGAAGAATACCAGAGCCGATGCTTTGTCCCGGCTAGCCACTTCGACCGACGAAACCCTGGGGAGAACCTATGTGGAATATCTGGAAGCCCCAAGTATCGACGTGATAGAAGAGTCCTTGCCTATCAATCAAGATCCTTCCTGGATGGACGCTTATGTCCAGTACCTTACCAACGGCACCCTTTCGGTTGATCCTACTGATGCTAAACTACTCAAATGGCGAGCATCTAAGTTCCTTGTACTCGATGGACAGCTGTATCGAAGGTCCTTTTCACACCCTCTCCTCAAGTGTATTGGTCCTGCAGACGTTGACTACATCCTCCGTGAGATTCATGAGGGTATTTACGAAAACCACTTGGGGGACAGAGCATTATCACACAAGGCCCTACGCCAAGGCTATTACTTGCCTACCATGCAAGAGATGTGACCAAGTTGGTTCGGAAGTGCAATGGCTGCCAACGGCACGCTAATATCCAACAACTGCCAACCTCCCAGCTGAATCCCCTGTCGACTCCATGGCCCTTCGCCCAGTGGGGAATGAACATTTTGGGGCCATTCCCTCCAGTCTCTAATCAGCAAAAATTTTGACTCGTTGCCATCGACCATTTCACCAAGTGGGTAGAGGCCGAAGCACTTGCCAAAATACTGAAGCCAAGGTGAGGACTTTCTTTTGGAAGTTTATTATTTGTCGGTTCGGGCTACCCCACACCCTTGTTACCGACAACGGCCGATAATTTGACAATCCTCCTATCTGAGAGTTTTGTGCTGAATTGGGCGTATGTCAGAGGTTAACTTCTGTCGGTCATTCTCAATCAAATGGAGCGGCCGAAGTGACAAATCGGACGACCCTTCAAGGGCTTAGGACATGCTTGGATGATTTTAAAGGAAGATGGATGGAGGAGCTCGAACGTGCTGTGGGCGTATCACATGACACCATGAATCCCCACAAAAGAAACTCCCTTCAGCCTTGTGTTCAGATCGAGGTCGTCATCTCGGTAGAGATTGGCATTCCTAGTTCCCGGGTACAATCATACGATGAGGGGAACAATCCAAGCTAGTTGTGAGCCAACCTTGACCTTATTGAGGAGGCCCGTGATTGAGCATGACTCAAGATGGCTGCTTACTGCCAAAGAGTTGCAAAGTACTACAACACTCGAGTTTACCCCAGAACATTCTTTCCTGAAGACCTGGTCTTAGACGAGCCGAGGTCTCCAAACCCACGGAAGGAGGCAAATTGTCACCCAATTAGGAAGGGCCTTATCGGGTCACCGATGCACTTCATCGTGGAGCATATTGGATCGAAGGACTGGATGGAAAGCCGCTCCCTCGCACCTGGAATACGGACAATCTCCATCGGTATTACCAGTAATGTATACTGACATCATAGACTTGAGCATTCTTGTCTATTGGAAAGACATTCACCTCTTTTTTACTAACAAAAGCGGACTCGAGCAATCTAACTTTTTCAGCTCAAGCCCGATTCTGCATCGGCACTCAAGCTCGACTCCGTGTTAGCACTCAAGCCCGACTCCACGTCGGCACTCAATCTTGACTCTGCATCGGCACTCAAGTCCGACTCCGCATCGGCACTCAAGTCTGACTCCGCATCGGCACTTAAGCCCGACTCCGCGTTGACACTCAAGTCGACTCCACGTCGGTACTCAAGTCCGATTCTGTGTCGGCACTCAAGCCCGACTCCGCGTCAGCACTCAAGCCCGATTCTGCATCGGTACTCAAGCCCGATTCCATGTCGGCACTCAAGCCTAACTCTGCATCGGCACTCAAGCCTGGCTCCGCGTCAGCATTCAAGCCCGATCCTGTGTCGGCACTCAAGCGTGAAGCTAGATCAGTGCTTAAAATTCAAGTCATTTTCGCTTCGGTCTTGACTTCAACTTCAAGTCTCAAATTTCGGTCTCGAATTCTTCCCTATCTCGACTTCGGTCTCAACTTCGACTTTCAAGTCTCGGCTACAACCTAGGTCTTTACTCTGGCCTCTGCCTCAATCTCATCCCTAACTTCGGTTTCGGTTCCTAACCCGAGCTAATGTTCTCATCCTTGGCCTCTACTCGAGAATGAGCTCGTCTTGGCCACTACAAAAGTAAAGTACCAATAAAGAGCACAACAAGATTTTAGAAGATATATTCATTGATTGTAAAAGGTTTACAAAATTGCTGACTTCAGTCGGACTCCATTACAAGGAAGAATAAAAAACAAAAAGAGAAGGCGTTCAAGGCTCGGCTGACACTGGGTTATTGTCGGAGGAAGGATGTTCCGCTGGTGTTTCCTCTGTTGCTTCATCCGGCTCTAGGTCATTGAGTCCCTTGAGATTGTAGACTCTTCCCACTTTGGCCTTGCAATCTTAAAGCCCAAGTTGTAGGCGTAGGCGGTGGCCTCGGCCAGCTCTTCGCCAATGCTAGCGGACTGTCGGAAGTTCTCTACAGCCTCGGCGGCCTTTTTCTCTGCCGTGGCCACCCTCTCTTCAGCCGCCTTCATAGCCGCCATCATCTCGGCTACCTGCGCATCGAAGTGGTGGGCGATCTCCTCGGCATTCTCTGCCCGCTCCTCGGCCACACTTATTTGGATGTTGGCGGAGTGTAGTTGAGTCTGGTACATGAGTAGATCCGACTCCACCTTTTTATTCTTTTCCTCGGCTGCTCGGGCATTATTTAGCTCATGGGCTGCCCAGCGTTGAGCCTCCTCAAGCACCTCCTCGGCCCTTTCCGCTCGGGCTAGACTCTCGACTCGAACTGCCTCCAAGGCCTTCTCGGCCCTCTCTGCCCGGGCCTGCTCTTCAGCCCTCTCAGCTTGGGCAGCTTCCAGGGCCTTCTCGGCCTTCTCTGCTCATGCCTGAGCTCGGTTGGCTTCTTTGTATGAATGGCCGAGAGTGGCCTCACCTAGGATAGGACACTCTTCATGACAGCCAAGGAATTTACTGCCTGCATAAGACAGTTGCTATCAGGGAGAGGCGGCAAGGAGACTCTTAACAAAAAACTTAAATGAAGGGGAAACACTTACCCGAAGATGAGCCACGAAGGCATCGCGGAGGAAGGAGGAGGTCCCTTGGTTTTGGATATCTCTTTGGAGCTCAGGCATGCACACCCGCCCATCATCCGCTCTGCCCAGCGGCCGTTGTGTGCGAGGATGGATCAGAAAGAAGTTGCTACGGCTTCATCCTCCTCCACAGTTCTGGTAGGTGCGGATGTTGGCCCAAATGACAACCCAAGAGGGGGGGTGAATTGGGTTCTTTAAAAAATTTAAACCTTTTGAAATATTTGTTTGCTTAGTGTGAGTGAAAGTGAATGCAGATGCACAAACAAAATACAATCAATAAGATAGAGATAGAGATAGAGATAAAGGAGACACGGCAAACACAAAGATTTTATAGTGGTTCGGTGTATCCAACACCTACGTCCACTCCCAAGATTACTTGGGTCCACACTATAATCTTCCTTGATTACAGCCAAATTGTTTTACAAGCTCACAACTCAAATTTGTTGTTTCCCGGGATCACAACGAACCCAGCCGGTTTTACACGGGCTTACCAGCACAAAACCCAACACACAAGCTAACCTTAGCTTGTGACGAGGTACACTACCTCCACTAATTCAACCCTTTGATTGAATTATTAAACCACAAGATGAAAATGTAAGTTTAATACAAAACAGCTCCTTTAGAGCAGATATTTAAAATAAAAGCAAGGTTTAGAAGAGCCTGTTTAGATTTGATTTGAGTGCAGGCTTTTCTTCTTTTCTTCTTTTCCTCAACTCCTTTGAAGTGTGGAATCGGGCCTCAGCTCAGATTCTTCACGGATTAAAGTTGGAGTTGATTTGAGCTTTTTCTTTCTTTCTTTGAATGTTGAAAATCTTTTGATTTGCTCTTGAATGGCTCTTGGATTTTCTTCTAGACTTCTCTTGGATTGATGAACTTGAGCACAGATGAAGTCTCCTTTGATTTCACGCCTTTTCTTTCACTCTATTTTTGAATCTCGAATTTTTCAAATGATGCTCTGTTTTTCCTCTTTTTCTAAAAGATTTTTTTTTTCTCTCTTGATTTGTATTTCTATCTCTTGATTTGAAAACGGCCTCTCTATTTATAGACTCTGCGAAAATATAGTCGTTAGACACAAAGAAATCTAGCCGTTATTGAAAAATCTTACCGTTGACGCTGAGTTGGCATTCAGAAAAATTATGCCCAGATTTGTTGGAGTTGACTCCAGCTTTAGGCGAGTCGGCTCGAAGACGCGATACCAAAAATAGAAATATTCAAAAGTCAAAGGGTTGACTCATCAAAAATAAGGTGTCGACTCCTGACAGTCAGGGGTCGACTCATGAAAAGTAAGGGGTCGACTCGAGAAGTGCTCAGAAAAATAATTCTTTGGTGTATGAGCGGAGTCGACTCATACAGTCATGGAGTTGGCTCGACAAAATCGGGGGTCGACTCGAGAAATCACATGGGTCGACTCGAGACAAACAGACATCTCTGTATACTGAGTGGAGTCGACTCTGAAACTCTAGAGTCGGCTCCGAAACGTATCGAAAATCAGAGAATTTTCTGATTGACTTAAAATTCATTCCAGATTCATTTTAAATTAATTTTTACTTGAATACAATAAAATTGTCATTAGGAATCAATTCAAGAAATGTTCCAAAAACTCATTGATTGAGATATGAAGTATAAAAATTTCTTTTTGAAAGCTTAAACATGGAGCTTGAAGTTACTTTCAAATTGATTAAAGTCATACTTAACATACTCATTGATTGTTCTAAATAAATTCATTGCTCATGTAAATAAACTCATTGCATCTTTTAATATACTCATGGCTTTTGGTAATCATCAAAATCAATAAGATTGAGGCAACAATTTCTCAACAATCTCCCTAACACCGGAGCTGTAGGCATCGCGTCAGGGGCTGATGGCACCCCTTCTTCCATCAACACTGGCGCTCTAGGGGGCTCTTCGGCCATTGGCTCTTCCGCTGGTGGGGCTACCTCTGGAGCCGATCCTTCGGCCGGTTTGGCCGACCCCGCTTCTGGAATGACCGGTGGTGGCGATGGTAAGACTTCAGCCCTTGGCTCCTCCGGAGGCATGTCGGTGGTAAGGTCGATGTGCGCCTCCCGATCCACTCGAGGCTTGCGGATGAGAGGAGTCGGTGATCGGGATGGAGGACCAAGGCCTCTTCCTTGACCCTTCAGCCTCTTCGATTTTCTTCTCCTTGGCCCCTTCGGCCTCGGCCTTCTTCTTTTTGGCCTCCTCGGCTTTGGCCCTCTTCTCGGCGGAGGCTCCATCCGCCTTGGCCATTATTTTCTTGGCCGCTGCCTTTCTTACTGCCTGAGCCGGTGGTAGCATGTCTGCACAAGTCAGAAAAGACTTAGTAAAAAAAACCAAAGAGAAGAGAAAAAGAAGGAGGTGGGTGAAAAGGGAAAGGGTCATGGCTGCTCACCACTACTTGGAATGAGGCTCGTGAGCCGAAGGTTCTCCTCGGCTAGGAGCTGGTTACAGCGGGGGACGTCGGTAGTCAATAGCTGCCTGAACGCCTCTTGGTCCCTTGGAAGCACAGATGAATCTTTGTTTGGCTCGGTGTTCAGTGTCCCCCAGATTGTCTTCACCCCCTCGACATGAGTAAAGAAAAATCTATCTTTCCACCACTTAATAGATGTAGGAAGGTATAGTCTAAGGGTCGTGGTCGGTCTAAGAGCAAAGGACCACCACCTTGATTGTTTGCGAAGGGTATAGAAGCTTCGGAAAAGGGAGATCCTAGCTTATATCCCATGAAGGTGACATAGCACCAAGAAGCCAACAATAGTCCGAATAGAATTTGGAACTAACTATGTCGGCACCAATGAGCATCTATCCAAAAGGTTAAGGATGAAAGGATGAAGAGGCAAATGAACACCAGCCTTAAAGAAATTCTCGTACAATGCGACTCTACTAGTCGAGAGGAGGGTCACCCTATCCTCAGGGGCAGGACGGAATAAAGGAAGGTTGGTAGAAATGTCGTAGTTGGCCCTAAGGTTGACAATTTCTTAGGCGGTCATGATGGAGGCAGTCCACTCAGGGGACTCCCTCATGTTAGAAGAAATTGGGTCTGCGACAGTCAGACAGCACCGACTAGGGGCTCGACCGGCGGCCGAACGACTCTTGGCGAGAGATCGTCCGATAATGCATCACTGCGTTAGGGGAACCCTATCGGTGGAGGAGGAAGATGACCAACTGGGTGTGGGAGATGGGGAAGGTCGCGAGGGTTCCAGGGAATAACCCCTAGAAACAAAAATGGAACATGAAGGGAAGAAAGCCATGAAAGCAGAAGGGAAAACTAACCTGGAAGAAGCAAGGTCGAGAAGGTGAGAGCTGGGACGAGACTCGGGAAGAAGAACAGAACCAGAAGGGCAGACGGAAGCTCAGGAGAGAGTCAGACTGGGAAGAAGAAGCAGGCGCGGTAGATGTAAAAGACCAAAGTCGGGGACAACTCCCCTTTTAAAGCCTCACCGTTTCAAATTGTCCCGCCTGATTCAGATTGGCCACGTGCTCGCCCGCCACTGGAGAAGACATTTCGGCATTTCGGCAACCACCCGAAGCAAAGAATGCGAGGGACGCAACCAATGATAAGACAACGGTGACCTCACCACAATGATAATGCCTACCTTTTCATAGTTCAGTACCCGAGGAGAATCCTTCACTATCCTAATGGCGAAAGTAGACAACGGTGGCATTGCAGCATCCGATGCCTCGACATTAAAGAAGTATGGTCTTCGAAGACACATGCCCTCTTAGCAATCGTTAGCATATAAAGATCAGCCACTAGGTGATATTATGCCTCTTTTACTGGGATTGTGCGCCCACCCATCTCAGGGACAGAGGGGCATCTGATGTGGCTGATCATGCTCCACGAGCAACGGATTAACAGACTGCACAGTTTGTGAAGCCGAGCAATAATGTAGCAGCTGGCGTTGGCCTCGAGCCCGGCTTCGGCCTCAACCTCAGCCTCGGCTTCTGCCTCGGCTTCTGCCTCGACCTCGGCCTCGGCTTCTGCCTTGGCCTTGAGCCCGGCTTCGGCCTCGGCCTCAAATTCAACTTCAGCTTCAATCTTGGCCTCGAGCCTAGCCTCGGCCTTGGACCTGCTCTCGGCCTCTGGCTTTGGCCTCGGGACCAACCTCAAACTTTGTTTCCAGCAGTCTAACAAGTGCCCAGAGCTGCCACATGGCCCACTAACCCATAATCTCTAAGACCACTGGCAGTTACCATTATTTACGGCATGCGTCTAGCAGCAATGCGCCCACCTACCACTTACGGCGCTACTTCTGATGGATGACGTGATTCAACGGTTATTCACCAAGGGTAAGAGGGACCCCGAACAGGTATAAAAACCTTCACTCACAAGGAAAAAAAAAAGGTTCATTTTTCATCACTCAAATCTTTATAGCTGTTCTTCAGATTACTAACTAGAGCGTCGAAGGGTCCCCGCCGGAACCATCGGTCTGGAACTTTTTGTTGTAGGTTTTCGGCTAAAAAAGACGATTCTACTATCTCTCTGAAGATCAACGAAGTTCTCTTCTCACCCGGCGCTCTCTGGAAGTAATTTGGCAGCAACAAAAAAGATTCAAGAGCTTCCATGCTTTTTCTTGAAATTTTATTACTCATTTTTATGCGGTTTTTATGGCTTGATTCTCTTTTTTTATGCGTCTTTCTGCCCTTTGAATTTGACTTCTCTCAACCTAGTCTTGAAATGATTTCCTTTTAGACAAAACTTTAGCTATTAATCTAATCACAAATATATAAAGCTTATCTTCAATATATTTCTCAATTTAAATAAATCATGAGTTGAGTTCTGTCATAATATAAAATTTTATCTCAAAAAAAAAGTAAAAAAGTATTATTTGAACTCCTTAATTTTATATAAATAATTAAATTATTTTCAACATATAATTGATATAAGACTAAACATTTATTAGTATGAGTTTTCATATTTAATATAAAAATTAAAAATATAATTTTATTATTTATACTTTCTAGCTAACAAGCCATATAAACTTAGCTCGTATTCGACCAAAGAGCCTTTGTAGCAACCAAAGCATGAAATTTGTGATGTTCTTAAGCTTAAGCCCTTTATGCATCACTATAGCTTGCCCTGGTTTTATTTTTTGCCCAGGACTACCTCCTGAGCAATTTGTGAATTGGCCTTTTGATGATTCTTTAAATATACTCCTATCCTTTGGGAGAGGAACGGTGGCCAATGAAAGTAGCCCATCTTCAGGGTTGAGCTTGACTCACAATCTATGTTGTCTTGTCCGAACCCAATAGAACTAGCGAGCTAGTGTACGTTAGCTATAATACTTGGGTTGTAACTTAGTACACCCACGGCATGGCTGGCAGAGTAATGCTGGAATGCTGTTAAAAGTAACGCAACTTGCAATTAAGAACACCAAATAGACATCATGGAGCACCTCGATGGGTTTGAAGCAAACCTTTTACTTGTTGGATGGGGTCAATCATGCAGTGGCTTCAAACGTATAAACTTGGGATCTCTGTACTCAGACATGTACTTTAACAAAGGTCGAGATTAAAAGATGCGTCACGGAAGTAATGGAATTACGAAGATAACACCTTCGTCAAAACTTATCTAGATTTCATTTTTTAAGGATAAAAGTGGGGAAAAAAAAAAAGTAAAGAAACAAAGATTTTTTAGAGACATAAAATGGACAAAGATAAGACCTAATTAACTAAGTTAGTTGACCTAAATCATATGACCCAAAAACTTAGTGGAAGATAATGGGTAGCAACTGAATTTGAGTTATAAGCATAGACACTTTCTTTTTCGTTCAATGTGTGATTAAATTTGGGTATTACAATCTTTCCTTCTTATAATGCAACGTTCTCGTTGTAAACCACAAGTTAGTCAGAATTTACACCCGAACTGAATCGTTGATGCTGCCAAGAGTAGTTCCACGATATGGCGAAGCTCTATCACCGTCCTATGGATAGTCCTTTCTTATACTTATTAACTTTCATACATTTGGGTAATACCATTGGTAATGCTTTAAGCTGTCCAATAAACTTCGCTTGCAAAACAAAGCCACATTGTCCAAAAATTTGAGTAAAATTTAATGGAGAACAAATGAACTTGAGTTATAAGCATTCAATACTTTCTTTTTGTTATTTAAGATAGAATAAATTTGAGTATCACATGCAACGACTGTCATTAGGTTTACATAAGCTTTTGATGCGATGAACAGGAGCAGGGAGAAAAGGAACACCACGGAGAGCAACGCTCAAGGTGATCCATGTGGGCCATTGACCTGTTCGCAATACAAAGGTAAGTTATCAAACACCTTCACTGGTTAAGAAGCGAGATGTACGTTAGTCCTCACCATAAATCCCTTTCTTGGGAAGTAATATTTTAGAAGAGTATTTTTATAAAAAAAAAGTTATTTGATAAGTAGACTATTACTTTTAGTTAGGTTGACTGGAATTTTTTTACTTATAGTATGTACATATTGCATTTATTCATCTATTGTACATACTTATCTTATTAGTGTGTACATATTTATTCATCCATTGTAAATATTTATTCCATCCATATGCACACTTTTCAGAGATGATTTGTTAATGAAAAATAATATAGGGATGAAATCTGAATTCGACCTACCTAATATATAAGCCAAGATGAATCAATCTGTTTATGGTCCAAATTTATTTAACCTTAATCTAAACCTAACCTAATCTGATTGCCACCTCTAGGACTTGACCGAGCGGCTCTCGCTGATGGTGATTTAACAAAACAGAGCTAATCGTCTGTGGCAATTTCTGACCTTAAAAGTAATAGATATTTGGACCACTCGGCATACCAAGATAGAAAAATGCAGGAAAAATATCTTCCATTCATCATCATAGAATAATAAGCTACAGCTAGATTTCGAAGATAAGAGAGTCCCTTATATCTACCCCGGTTAGGTGTTAAAAAGATGGCATACTTTTAGGCATCATTTCCCACTGGTTTTTTCGAAGGCTTTATTTAGCACAGCATCAAGTTTAGAAGAAGGAAGAAGCAGACAAAGGTCCAAATATCAAATTCCCATGCAAGCAAAAAGAACAAATAAGCGTTATTTTCTTTCCTTTTTCGTTTTCTGGATTGCATAACCAAGGACTTCCAGGTCCTTCAGTGGATGAAAAATAAGTGATACAGACGGAATCACTTCATTCTTAGCACAAAAGTGGGGGCAATATCAAACTTTAATATGAGGAGGGTGGAAAACGGGCTTCGATGATCTCCACTCTCCACGTAGCTAGCTAGCCCATGGCATACTTCTGGGTCCAGCTCCTTGCAGTCGTCTCATACTTGTTCTTATCCGTCTTGTACATATGTGCAATCTCTGGAACCAACGGATCATCAGGGTTTGGGTCCGTCAACAGAGAACAGATTGAGAGCAGCACCTGGAAGTAGCCAACATAAATTGATAACCATATCAATATTCAACATCAGATTAGTTAATCTGGATAGATGCAGTTGGGTTTTAGAATGTCATTCTAAAAGAGAAACTGATATGCTCCCCTGCTAAAGGGCCTCTTTTCATGCCCCGATGATCTTATCACTCCAGCAGTGAAAAGATGGCGAATGCTGGGGGGTGGAAGCCGAGCAGGGCAGCTAGAGTAGCAACTAATCACGAGTTTCCAGGGATAGGAAAGGTAAGAAAAAAATTCTTATCCCAAAAGGCTAGGATTAATTGCTCGTCTGGCTGCCAAATCTCTGTCAACCACTCCGAGCTGCGGCTGTATTTTCTGAAGAGGCAACTCGCTAGATTTATCTTTTCGGACACCATGCACACGAAGTCCCAGATAATAAATAATAAACAAAGCTGCCTGGAGAACGATAAACACCGTTACAGGCATGCTACTCGATATGTGTGCAGTTGTCCAATAAATACTGGTCCAATCCGATATGCATGGACCCCTACCAGCTTATTAAGATAGAGAAAGGGAAATATATACGATGTCCAGCAGGCAACCAGACGAAGATCTTACAATTCCTTTAGAAATCCAAGACGACTTCAAGTGTGATACCATTCAACTATTTGGAAAATCTAATGGCACAAGGATTTTATGGGTGCAATCTCCTACTATCTGTGGCTAAATGTACAACAAAAGAAACTATGGGAGAAAAAACCAAAAACCTTGGAAATGGTTAACGCAGGGCTCCATTGCTCCTTCAATATGTC
This sequence comes from Calamus simplicifolius, assembly GCA_900491605.1. Taxonomy (NCBI): domain Eukaryota; kingdom Viridiplantae; phylum Streptophyta; class Magnoliopsida; order Arecales; family Arecaceae; genus Calamus; species Calamus simplicifolius. The sequence goes on along the minus strand of UESW01003901.1, from coordinate 1,354,407 downwards.
AAGGCAGATGCTTCCATTGCTGTTGATATTTGGATGAAACACTTTTGTCCTGAATGCTACCTGCACAATCCACACAAGTAAGAAGACTCAAGGAATCATGGTGATCAATTTTCAAACACTGAAGGTAGAGAATTCATATTAATTCAATGGCCATCATCATCTAATCAAATTACATGTTCGCAGTAATAAAATATGATAGCCAAAAAACTTGAAATGCCTGTAAGATTTTTCTGTTTCATTTCTAATGCATCATTTTAAAATTTTCACTGTGCAATATATCTTGAGATACACCTAGGACAATTCCTTGCACAACTGCTTCAAGTTTAGGCAATGGATCTCGATTTACCAAGTACCGAGGCTGACCAAAGTTCATCTTCAATGGCAGACTTCCAAATTCAATGGCAGACACTTCCAAACCAATTAAATACCTGTGTCAGTGAGAAATGCTTGTTGACTACTTTAACACCGTAGCTGGCAAAATATAGAATTCCCACTTTTGACTGTGCCTGTTTTGATGATATGTTTGTTCCATGGAAGGGTTGACATTTTCCATACTTGCATCCAGGTAAAATTTTCCTCTGGAAGAAAGATTCCATGCACATTCATGCTGACCACTGTAACAGTTAACTAACCTTCAAAAGGTAAAGATTTTGCCACCCATAGCTCTTTTCAAGAATTTTTTCCCTTTTTCTCTTTCGCTTCAAAGGTTAGGTATCTAGGAAGCCTCAATCTCAATCTGAAAGGACAACAATCTAGATACGCACAAGCAACTGCTCTGAGGAATCACAGCTGCGCAAAAAATGCAACTCTAGTTGCTATGGTTATTGTCTTGGCTATATTCAAAGTAATAACATATGCTTTTCAACAAAGAAATTAAGTAATGGTGAAATGACCAAAATGATATGCATTTCTACTTAATGTGGAGAGCAGTTAAAAACTAAGATTACTGCACATGAATTAATGCAGTCCAGCCCATCTCTCGCATCCCTGATCCCAATTAGATTAGCACAACACAACTTATATTTAAGGATAACAATCAATAAATATACAGATAGATGGGAGATCCAAAGTCGTTTTCTACCAACCGTTGATTGACAATATCGGCAGTTCAACTCCACAATGATACAATGAGTCTGTGCATCATTTTCAGGAGTGCTGCACCCAGATAGTTGTCAACTTTGTCATACTTCAAATCAAGGACCAATGAATCAAGCAATAATAACAAGTTTGCTATTTGCCACAAGATCTAAGTCACCTATAGAGGTTAAACTTCATACAACTGGCAACATGGGGAAAATCAACCCAGGTCCAGGAAAGGTCAACCACAATCTTCAGTCATGTCTCAAAACAGTGTGAAGGAGATTAGACTAGAAGAATGATCTAAATAAAGGACGCACTAAAATCTCTAATTTTTCCTCAAGTAAATCTATTTTTGTTGCGAATTTCACATGAGCTCTTTCAGGAATCAGGATATTGCCTTCTCAGTAACCACCGAGACGTTTTGTACAGCAATGACATATCCATTAGCATATGAAGGTGAGACCAGAAGTATTTAACTGTCGTGCAACAAATACTGATTCCCTTTCTAATCCAGAGGCAGCAGAAAGATTCAAAGAGTCATACCCACTCCAAAAAAGAGAAATAAATTAAGTAGGTGCCCAATATCTATTCTGCAATCATTTAGTTACATATGCATTATTAAGGTTTGGAAATTAAATTCACAAAACATTCTACTTCATTTAAAAAAAGAAAAGGCATCCTTAGAAAAGCAATACATCCTTCAAAATAATCTCATAGGAACAGACTTCTTGTTACAGGCAGTGGGGTTATAAGAGGAAAAACGAAATGGGAAAAAATGAGGACAAAAGGCTAGAAGTGGACCATGCAACAAAGAGAGGGAAAAAATAATTCAGAGGATTTAACTTGAAAATATCAGTAGCCAATCTAACAGACTCCTTTTGCTCTACTTAACACATAAAAATTCCAATCAAATGAATCGTTTTTTACAGCTACAAGCATTCAACAGAACAATATGATAGATACAAATATATTGATTATATATGTGGGAAAATTTTCTGACTTAATTTGATATTACGATGAAAATATATAAATAACAATATATGATATAAAAGAGTCTGATTTCTAATTTTTTGAGCATGTATTAAAATATTCTAACTTAATTTTCTTATAAGCATGCTTTGAATAATTTTTGTGCAAGAAAAGCTATGATTTTGAATGATATTTAGAAATTTAAGGACAAATCTCACCAAAATTTTTTGGAATTATGAACTTTGCTGTTCACCAATTACTTTGCTCTACTCTGCTTATGAACAAGAATAGAAAGTTCTCCAAGAAACTTTAGGGCAACATATACTCATTAAATAAAAGGAAGCCTTGAAATTATATCATGGAGAACCTTTTTTGGCTGAAAAAAAAAAGAAAAAAAAGTATAAAAGAAAAAAAGATCTACTCCCAATTTTGACCTTGTAATCTACCTGAACGATATCTATCCTACTCACTTAAGAATAATAATCTTCATATGTGCATGTACTCTAAGGTTTCTCAAAGTGGCGGATTCAACTCCTCATGACAATGAACATAATAACACCCACAAATGCTGACTCATCAATTGTGCCTTCCAAAGAAAAAAGAAGCTTAAGCATAGATTAACTGAATGTCAAGCTATATATACCAGTGAAAAGCACAAGATGGTACTAAGAATACCATAAATCAAGGAAAAAGCAAGCCACAGCTGCCAATGAAAACCAGAAATGGAAATAAGATTATTTCTATGATTAATGTTTAGTTAATCGAGCCACTAGAAACATGGGACAAGGTTATTCCTTTAGTTATTGATGTATGGAATTGAACACAGATCAATTCACATAATATACAAATTTATTTGACACAAATTATAGTTTTCAAAACCTCAAAAAAGGCATTTTAGGGAAACATGATATAAACAAGAAGCTTCATTTCATTGCATCAAAGATCATTAGTATTTCAGTACCTTGGGTGGCTTGAATGGATAGTCTGGAGGGAAGTTGATGGTGACTAGGAAGACACCTCCAGCATAAGGACTATCTGGAGGACCCATAATTGTTGCTTGCCAGTGAAACATGTCTTCTGCCACAGGTCCTGTTAAATTCAAAGATAATGATTTATGACAGAACAATTATAATTAACCACAAAAGCATGATTCAGTATGTTGACTTAAATATCAAAAAAGAAAACATGTTACAGCAGCAAGTTATATTATCTTTCATCATTCTCTGTTCCTTTTGCTATATTAGTGGATTCACCACTAAACCATGATAGAAATATGTATTTGAATATCATCATGGTATAAGATGATGTAATTTTCTTTCAAGACGCTAATATACCCATATTGCATTAGGCACAATGCATCAAACAAGTCACTTGCCTAAACAAGAAACAAATTCATAACATGTTTAGAAGAATACATGAACATCAGACAAAAGAACCGAAAAACTATATTGAATACTTTGATCCAAATGTTTAAACTATAAAACCAAAAGAAAAAAGAAAGCAATTTGAAGAATAGTTTGAAACACACAAAGCAACTTTTTTTATTTTGGTGGGGGGGAGAGAGAGAGAGAGAGAGAGAGAGAGAGACTGTATCGGGAGTCCAGATCCTCTCCTCTTCATGGTTGAACCGGTCATGTCCAACTCAAATTACTAGCTATCTGTGTATTGCAGAATAGCTGGTGATTGGACAACCAGTCGCTGAAGAGGATCTGGACTCAATCGGAAATGCAAAAAATCAAAATCAGAAAGCCAAATGAAAACAAAGAAAATGGAAACATAATATAATGAACCAAGTAACATAAAGAAAAGGACAACTAAAACAGAACAAAAGACCAAAAAAAAAAGGGAAAAGAATGACTATAAAAAAACCTCTTAGCTGACTGGATTGTGGAAGAGTGGGAGAAGAGGGCGGGGGGATTGCATGTTTTCTGGTCTTAGAATTTTGGATTTTTCTTCTCCTGGTATTCCTCTCTGAGATTAAATCTCTAAATCAGCCTAATATAGAAAAGGAAAGAGCATGAACAACAGGGCTTCTATTATTTGTTTCAATCTATGATTTCCTCATATGGAACCTAAGAAACCCCTTGAATATGACATCCTAACATCAGTGAGGTGCTTGAACCAACACCTCTCACCTTCATCCAGGCACTTGCCTAGATGTCACTACCCTAAAATCACCTCGCATGCAGTACATTGAGGAACTACATTAGGGATTTTGCAGCCCAATCGACATATAAGAGAAAAACTGGACATATAAAAGGCCACAGTCATAATTATTGAATATATTTGATAGTAATGGATTGAAATCAAATCAGCTTGTCTAAAGCATTCCAAAACAAGGTATACTAGTGTAGCACCTCTTCCAATACTCTTAACAGGTTGGATTGTCTAAACACTCTAATGTCCACCTGTTATATCCCCAAATTTTAGCAAAACTAAGAATTCCATGACTGCACAGTGCATTTCAAATATTTCAATATTGGTAGTCCTTTGGAAGGCAATAAATCAAGAAAACATGCTAAAGCATCAAAGCTAAACCAAAAAATATATGGCTAGTGGGCAAAGGTTGGCCTCTAAGTCAGACAAAGGAACATAACCAGAAGTCATAACCAGAAGTGAAACCCTTCAAGACTTGTAGAACTGGCATAAAGTCCAGTCCCATTAAACGTGCATCAATATTTGGTTATTTAGTTTCAACAGAAAAAGAAAGAGCAAGTTAAAACATCAAAATATAAATGTTGAAGTGTCACAAATATAAAATGAATTCCCTACATACAAATCTGCAATTGCCACACATTCCCTTGCAATGAGGTGTATAAAATAATAGTCAGCTAGAGAATACACGAACTCCATAGCTATGTCAGCAAAAACATCAAACATCAAGGAAAGTTTTCAAGTCGGCTTATTGCCTCCAGCCCACCCAGTAAAATTTCCAAGTACTTCAACCTAAGCAATAATAAGAGAGACTATATATTATACACGTTTTATTTAACCTAACAATTCCTCCACTTCAAGAGAAGTATCACATCAACCCACAAGATCGCTACTAAGATAGGGATTTTCATCTATCCCTAAAGTGTTTGGATTCCTAAAGAAACAGCAATACTAAACTTAAGTTCCCATAAAGGAGGCAATGCAGCCAATTGGTAATATTCAATACTTCTTGAAGATCTCCAATGATCAACCGAATTTGCTCCCAAGCCATAAGAGGGTAGTTATGATATGTTAATACTCTGACCATGCACATGGTGCTTGAATTTCCAAAAGAATATCAATTTTAAATTTAAGGCCCCTAAAAGGGAGGAACAGCAATTGTTTGATGACACTCAACACTGCTGGGAGAACTCCTAGACTGCATTGAATTTGGTCGATGCTGAATGGAAAGGTTTAGATTACTGAAAGATATGTTGCACTAACATCCAGTATCCCTCTAAGTCTCCTTGAAAACAATCATATCAATTGCATCAAGCATCTCTCTGTTCTCTCCTACAACCTTCAAGCATTGCCATAAGAATTAAAAACAAATAATCACTTCCAATACTCCCAAGTAACACCCTTGCCATTAAACAAAACCAATGGGCTTAGATAAGCATGTCCATAAACCCATAAACTCGACACAATAGGCAATCATGCTTCAAGCTGCTAGACTTTATCATTCACATTAAAGAACTAACAAACATATTTCAAATTTGCTTCTGTATAGGTGCCCTTTTGTAACCCCTCATGCCGCTATAAAGACTTTTAACCTCCAGAGATTTTCCATATCCAACATTAGATCACTCGTATAAGAATCTCCTAAATAATATTTCACACCCAATTCATCCTCCTATTCAGATGTATTGCCGCGGAAATCCGTTCTCCGACTCGGATGCGCTCTGGCTTCGGGTCCGGACGCCGGTCTCTTCGTCCGAGATGGAACCTGCAAGACAGTCCGCGCGCAAAGATGTTTCGGGGATGGCCCTCTGCGGAAGACCCTTCGACGCCAAAGTCAGTTGAGATTCACAGCAAGCAGATATGAGGAGAAGACTCTCGTAGAAGAGTTCCCCTAGATGGTGTTCTTTCGAAGGCTCGAAGCTCTGATGGAGCTTTAATGGAGTTTTTCAGTATTAGAGCTAGTGAATGCGTACCTGAGAGATTTGGGGGCTGTGATATTTATAGACGATCATCTGATTCCTTGGACGTGTCACAGGGGGTCTGAAAGCTATTGAGATTTGAAACGGATCCGAATCAAGTTTGTTACAAGGCCAGTAGGATCCGTATCTTGTCAGTTAGAGGATCGACGGCCAAGAGAGTTGATTAGAGAGGATCGACAGTTAGGAGAGTTGATTAGATGCCTTGAGATTCAGTGATTATGTAGGTCCTAGGCCACTTCTGTGGCCCTTAGGCCACTTCTGACATGATTCTCTGTTTGGAATCTTATTCAGTTATCGTGAATTTGAACTCTCCCATGCTGGATTCCGCAGAGGTATTCGAGTGCCTCGGTCCGGCCGGAACGATGGACAGTTTGGTTTTTCGAGTTATAAGATGGCTTGGTTGGCCGAGGTATGAGGATAGCTCAGTTTGCCAAGGTATGAGGATGGCTCGGTTTGCCGAAGTAGAGGATGATTCGGTCTGCCGAGGTAGAGGATGGTTCGGTCTACCGAGGCATGGGGATGGTTCGGTTCGTCGGGGCGACCCGACTCTGCTGAAGACGATTCGGCTTCGCCGCCTTGCGGATGTGACAACTGGCCGACAGGATATTGGGATTGGTCTCGACCCAATTGTCGATGTGTACGGGCATTAATGCGATGATAATTTTACCCCTCATCACATGCCCCCCACTCCCTAGTCTGAAGTGTAAATTCGGATATAGGGAGTAGAGTTTTGGATAATCTCATTCGGAAGGATCCGAAGGAACGGGTAATGATAGTCTCGTAAATGACAGGCCACTGTTTCGTCATCATTTTTTGCCACAACACAAAAAGGAAACGCTTCGTTTCTAACAGGCCGCGATTGCGGGAGTCCCACATGGCGAAGCCCCTGTATTTTTGGCACCCATATCAAAAGTTTTAGCGTCTCGGGCTTTCCTTCTGGAGTGCTATTTAAAGAGGGAAAGGGGCTAGGGTGGCGTCCCTTCTGCAATGCTTTCTCATCTCCACCTTAGAGATTTTTCGTTCCCCCCAAACCCTTGCTAGCTTATTTGTGTTTTACCTCTCAACTTAACAACATGAAAGGCCCGAGCGATGTTGCCTCAGAGAACTCTCGAAGATTTGGACAGAATTCGCGCCGTTACAGGGTTCCCCGGGACGTTTCCTTATGGCTTTCGAGGGCCGAGCATAGGGTTTCAACGGAGCTGAGCCATGGGGTGTTCTTCTACGAGAAAAGCCTGAGGGCAGGTCTCCGGTTCCCTCTTCACCCACTAGTGCAGGAGGTAATGAGGTTCTACAACATATGCCCAACAATGGTGACTTCGAACAACTGGCGCAACCTCATCGAGTTTATTTCGATGTGCAGCCGTGTTGGGATGACTGCGACCCTCCCCATATTTCGAGTCTGCTACAACTTGATTTTCGAGAGGAACTCTGAGTGGCCTTATATCGGTCCTCGAAAGTCATTCAAAATGATTTCAGATAATCCATCCTCGATTAACGAGTGGAAGTCCCGGTTCTTTATTGTTGAGGGGAATATCGGTTCAGATTTCCTTGGGATATGGGCGAGCTACGTGAAAGATCCGGAAGCGCGCCCGGAGTTGTCTGAGCAGAAGAAGAGGGATTTGGTAACCCTTCATAGTGGTCGGATGCTATCGGCTAGCGCCCTGTTATCAGAGGACGCCCTTTTTGCTGTCGGGCTCAGTTCTATTGACCTCAAGGTGAGTCTCTTTTTCCTCTTCGCTTTGGTGATCAATATATTCAAGCAACTTTATGGCGGTTTAATTGGCTGTTCGCTGTGCTTTGAACTGAGAGGTCGGCATTCGTGGGCCAAATGAAAGAGCTGGGCAAGCGCCACAGGGGCTCCAGCTCCAGGGACAAGCATAGGTTCGAAAAGAGATCTCGTCCTTCCGGGTCTCGCCCAAAAGAGCCGAAGAAAGATAGTGCTGGTCGCCATTCCTCCACTCTGAAAAAGGGGGAAGTGGGTGCGTCGGCAACGGTTGACGAGCCCTTCCTGCCGGAGGGAGGCATGGTAGTGGAGGAGGAAAGAGCCGTAGGGGGAAGCTCGGAGGGAGCTATTGAAGTTTCCCCCTTCAGATAGTGGTCACGTTAGACGACGCTGAGGAGATGTCACCGGTTCGTCCGGCAACCCTCTTGCCCAAGGCTAATCAGCCTCATTCGCTAGAGGTCGGCAGTCATGTAGTGCTGCGTGCAGACGGGGAAGAGGCCCTACTCTGGTTGAAAGGGCAAAAGAAGTAGTTGCGGCCGCCGAAGTTCAGGTGGGTCCGCCTGTTGGAGAGTCAGCAGAGGTTGAGGGACCTCTCACTGGAGGGTTTTTTCCTGATGTACCAGGGGGAGCCACAGAGGAAATCCGCTGGGGATGAAGCAATGCTTGGAGAGGAGGAAGAAGAAGAACCACCGAGTGGAGGGGATGCTCGGACCGAAATTCCTTCAGCCGGAGCCGAAGCATCCAAAGCTCCGCAGGTCAGAATTCTAATGGAGGCCAGACGGATGGCAACTCAAACTGAAGTTTCTCAAGCCGATTCTTCGGCCGTGAATTTCCTTATTCACAGTCCAGAGGTGGAAGATATGTTTGCCGCTTTGATACAGTCCGTGCTGCGCACGGGAAAAGGTTCCTAGCAGATGAGTCCGCCGTAGAGGACATCGTCGAGGCGGCTTTCGGGCAGTTCGGGACGCCGAAGGATGTCTACCTTCTCCCCAATATCAGCAGCTCCGCCCTTACGAAGATTGCCACAAACTACGCCTCCCGAATAAGTCATTGTGTCAAGGTAACAATTTTTAGTCGATTGGCTCGGTCGCACTTTCTTAGTTGTGCTTTCTCTGCAGAATGCCTTAATTACGAGGGCGCTGAGTTGGCACCTAAACTTGGCCATGGGGGCCTGTGCTCAGGCCAGGAGGGAGGCCGCCGGTCTTCGGAAAAGGGTGGATTCAACCAGTAAACTTTTCAGGGCCTTGTCATCTATCCAGGGAGATCTCGAGAAGATGAGCAAGTCCTACCAAGCTACCGCTGAAAGAGCCTCTCGGCTCGAGATCCAAGTTAAAGAACTCCAGGGCTTTCACGAGCAATCTGATAAGGCCTGTCTAGAGCTGTCACAAATCAAATCTAAGCATGCCGAAGAAATAAAGGCTCTGCGGCAGTGCTTCGACGAGAGATGGGCGAACTGAAGGACAGTTTCGCTGAGGAGAAAAATAATTGGAATAAGAGGCTTGACGAAGAGGAGCGCAGGCATCGGCGACAGCAAGATTAGCTCGTCAGCCTAAATAGGAAGCCCGCCGATAGGGAGGATCGACTGAAATGGCAACACGATCAGATCGCCAAACTCACCGCTGACCTTGATCAGTCTCGGCGGGAGGTTGAAGAAAAACAGTTCAGGATTAACGACCTCAAGGAGGGTCTTCAACAGAATAAAGCGGCCAAATTGAAAGCCTTTTAAAAGGTTCATGAGTTGAACAAAAAAATTGCTCGGCGAGAAGAAGAGGTATAACGTCCCCTTACTTATTTTTAGTGCCTTTTCTTTCAGCCATAGCCTCAAACAATCCGATGTTTGCAGATAGGTAGAATCGGGCTCAAGGTTCAGGACCAGTTCAAAGCTTTGAGAGCGGAGTTGGCCTCGAGCCGCCAAATGAATTCCGAACTAGGGGGTCAGTTGGCCGAGGCTAACAGATGAGTCTCTTTGGCCGTGGACGAGTACAAGAGTTCTGCCCAATTCTCCGAGGAGCATAAAGCGGCTTGTGCCGATGCATTTTGATTCGACGAAGAGGAGACTCGGGCGAAGATCTCTCGAGTATACCCCGAGCTAGATTTATCTTTTGTAGAGGCTGAGTTTTATGATATTCGTACCCCAGGAGCCGAAAAAGCTGAGTATGAGGATATCTCGGACGTTAACCTCGAAACTATCCTAGGCACTGATGAGGCTGCAGCTCCAGAGGGGTATTCGAAATGGGCGAGCCAAGTCACATTCCTCCAGCCGTTACCGAGGGGGCCCCTGGAACCGATTTGAATCCTAACCCTTGAGGGTTGCTTATGTGTTTTTGTTTTCTTCTCTTGTAATTCAATCGAATCTTAATGAATGAATATTTTGTCTTCTTCTAAATGTCATTTTGCTTTGGTCATTGTTTTCCGAACGATCTTTTTGTTTGTCAGAAGTTTTTTCCGCTAGCAAACGAATCGTGCTTTAAGGTCGGATTGCTCTTAGCAGTTTCGAATTGAATACTCTGCTTAATTGAAGCCAGATTAGCTTGGTCTGCCGATGTATGAAACTGTTTGGTTTTGCCAAGGAATATTATCCCGGCCACTCCCGAAGTAAGATAAGTAGTTCAAAATGCGTATGACAACTCGGTTCACCGAGGTATAGGATAGCTCGGCTCGAAATGGCCGAAACCATGGAAGTACCTCGGTTGGGGCCGAAGTAAGGCAAATAGTTCGGTTTATCCGAAACAAGAACTTGGTTCGCTTTCTGTCGAGGTAAATGAAACGACTTGCGGTTTGCCGAAGGATATCTCATTTTTTCTTTAGGGCATTTATCCCATTGGCCTTTTCCAACGTAAGTCCCTTTTGTGTATGCGCTAAGCAATCAATTGCTATGGACAATTCATTTTCGGAAGGGAATCTCTCGGGTCCGCCCATATCTCAAGGACCTGCAGACGGTTTTTTGCATTTAAGGCTCTTGATTCGAGATCAAAAGGAGATGTTCTGCCTTTCGTCATGGCCTGGGAGGCATGCTCGGCGCGCCTTGGGACGCCCTTTTTCCTTAGTATGCCACGCGGGCAGTGTGACCATGGTGTTTCAAATTCCGGGATCCTCTTCCTTAATGGTTGCTCCCGGTTTGTTTGTCTATAAAAAGGGGAGAGCGGACTATGTTTAAGCATCTCCCGAAACCTTCTCTTTCTGTGAGTTAGAGAAGTTTTCATGGCGCCTGTTTTATTGAGGTCAAGAATGGAGAGATCGAGCTTTCCTTTTGAAAGCTGGCTCGTCCCAGATAGCTGGGATGATGGAGCTGCTGACGAGCAAGTAGTCCTTAAGGGAGGAGTCTCGAATGTCATATAGAGAGCGCACATATGCACTCTATGTATTGCCTTTGTTACTTGCCATGAGGACCACAGGAAATGCAAAGCATATAGCCCCCATGGCATATGAATTTCGCCTCTTTTCTCAATTTGGATCCCTCAGTTCATCCGCCCGAGGGGTCCTTCTCAACGAGGAGGGAGGTAAGTAGTGCTGGTCTCCTAGTCTCCTATCTATGTTCTTAAGCGGAGGCCAGCAGCCCAGCACACCACTCAGGGAGGAGGAATCCTCAGCATCGGCATCCACAGGTCTTCAGCCCAGTTTGGATCCCTTAGTTCATCCATCCAAGGGATCCGTGGATGGCCGATTTTGTTCTTTGGTATTAACCAGCGACTCAACGGAACCGTCTGATTTCTCTGATTTCTTGGGTTGGATGCAGACATAGTGTTATCGACCGAAGCTGCTTGCCCGATCTTTTATTTTATTTATCTTTATATCCTGTGCTATGATGCACTTGTAACGCCTCTCAGGAGTTCATAATTTTTATCAATAAAGAAAGTTCTTACTCTTTCTTCTTCAAGTACTTGTTTCTTTTCCAACGTGATTGTGTTGTTCGATGGCGAGAGTCGTTCTATTTGTATTGCGCTTTCTGAATCGTAACGTAGTTTAAATTACTTTGCCTTCGTTAGGCTTAGTCCTCTGCGGAGGAAGTACTTGTCTCTGTTTAGGTCAGAGAAAGGCCTGGGCGGCCTTATGAACTTGCAATGTAAACATGACCCTACTCAAGGGACAGAGTAGGTCTTTCTTTAAAGAGAAATAACTCGCATAATCTTATTGGTATGCAAGAAAGGTTACTTACCTCCGCCAAAGCATGATAGGACGTTTCAGTTACGCTAGAGCGTCTGAGAAATCACTCGGCTTTGCTGCCATTATGAAGGAGTCATCCATTCACGTCAGAATTTGAGATTTGCTTGAAGATATCACTCGGCCTTGCTGCCGAGGTTTGAGATATTATTCAGAGTTATCACTCGGCTTGGCCGAGGCTTCGGATATTACTCAGAGATATCACTCGGCTTGACCGAAGCTTCAAAGATTATATTTTACTTGGCGCTGCCAAGGTACGAAGATCACTCGGCCCGGCCGAGGATTCAAAAAGATTATATTTTACTTGGCGCGACCAAGGTACGGAGATATTACTCGGCTCGACCGAGGCTTCAAAGATTATATTTTACTTGGCGCTGCCAAGGTACGGAAATCACTCAGCCCGGCCAAGGATTCAAAAAGATTATATTTTACTTGGCGTGGCCAAGGCACGGAGATATCACTCGGCTCGGCCGAGGCTTCAAAGATTATATTTTACTTGGTGTTGCCAAGGTACGAAGGTCTCTCGGCCCTGCCAAGGTTTGCAAAGTATATTTTACTTGGCGTGGCAAAGGTACGGAGATCACTCGGCCCTGCCGATGAATTAAAAAGATTATATTTTACTTGGTGCGGCTAAGGTACGGAGATATCACTCGGCTCGACCGAGGCTTCAAAGATTATATTTTACTTGGCGCTGCCAAGGTACGAAGGTCTTTCGGCCCTGCTGAGTTTGCAAAGTATATTTTACTTGGCGTGGCCAAAGTACGGAGATCACTCGCCCTGCCGAGGCTTCAAAGATTATTTTTACTTGACGCTGCCAAGGTACGAAGGTCTCTCGGCCCTGCCGATGTTTGCAAAGTATATTTTACTTGGCACGGCCAAGATATGAGATCACTTGGCCCTGCGAGGCTTCAAAGATTATATAGCAAAATATGCTTCTCATTGCAATTTTCAAGGAAGGATAATCGAAACAAAACTTTGCAAACTTTTGAAAGTTAAATTCAACGCAATGAACAAGGTAAATTTAGTAAGGCATACTCTTACTGATGATAGATGCAGAGATTATCCGAATTCCACGTACGGAGGATAGATTTTTCACTCAAATCTTGAAGTTTGTAGGTGCGGGTCTGATTACCTCCGCAACTTGGTAGGGACCCTCTCAGTTTGGGGACAGTTTTCCTTACTCCAGTGGCTTTGACACCGATGCCTTCCGAAGTACCAGATCGCCCAGAAGGAAAGACTTCCCTTTGACTCTGGTGGAGTAATAGCGGGCTACTCTTTGTTGGTAGGCGGCCATCCGAATTCGGGCCTTCTCCCTGACTTCTCCTATTAAATCAAGATTAGTTCGGAGTTGTTCATCATTGGATTCCTCCGAATAGCTTTCCACGCAAGGGGAGGGGAGCCCGACCTTCACAGGGATAACAGCTTCCGTACCAAAAGCCATCTCGAATGGAGCTTGGCCTGTGGGTATCCTTTCAATAGTTCGGTAGGCCCACAACACGTGATGGAGCTCATCTGCCCATCTGCCTCATGCCCGGTTGAGCCAAGCCTTGATTCCCTGCAGAAGAGTTCGGTTGGTTACCTCGACTTTCCCATTGGCTTGAGGATGTCCGATCGATGTCAGGCGATGAAGAATGCCGTGATCCTCGCAGAATTCCCGAAACTTAGGATTATCGAATTGCTTTCCGTTGTCGGTGATGATGATGTGGGGAAGGCCGAAACGGCAGATGATAGACCTCCATACGAAGTCCTTAGCCTGAGCTTCGGTTATCTGGGCAACTGCTTCGGCTTCGACCCACTTAGTGAAATAATCAATTGCAACAAACAAGAACTTCCTTTGCCCCATTGTGAGGAGGAAAGGACCGAGGATATCCATTCCCCATTTGGCGAAAGGCCAGGGAATGATATAGAAGTCAAGTGAGCAGAGGGAAGCCTTTGGACATTTGAGTGTCACTGGCACAAATCACAGGCCTGGACAAGGTCATCAGCATCTTTCTGCATCGTTGGCCAATAATACCCTTGGCGCAGCACTTTGTAGCACAGAGCCCGACTGCCAAGATGATTACCGCAGATGCCTTCATGAAACTCCCAAAGAGCATAATCAGCCTCCAACGGTCGGAGGCATTTGAGTAGCGGCATGGAGAAGGATCGTTTATACAGCCGATGATCAATTAAAACATAATGAGATGATTGCATTTTTAGCTTTCTTGCTTCTTTTCTGTCAGTGGGTAGCAACCCTTCTTTGAGATATTTATGCAGGGGATCTATCCAAGATGGTTCGATGTCAACCTGCATCATCTGATCAGCATCAGCAATACTGGATTTCTCCAGGATTTCCAAATGGAACCTCCGTTCAAGGTCCATCGAGTCCGTAATCGCCAGGCGGGATAAAAGGTCGGCGCACGCATTTTCAGCCCTTGGGACCTGAATAATCTTAAATTCAGCAAAGCAAGAAGATAGATTGCGCACCTTTTGAAGATACCGAATCATGTTCGACTCTCGAGCCTCAAATTCTCCTTGTACCTGGCTTGCCACTAACTGAGAGTCAATGTAGGCATTTAGCTTTTCAACTTTGAGTTGGTGGGTGATGCGGAGTCCGGCAGCAGGGCTTCACACTATGCTTCATTGTTTGAGACCGGAAAGGAGAAGCGGTTGCCATATTCGAGAGTTACCCCCTCCGGACTAGTGAGGACTAGACCAGCACCAGAACCATTCGCTGGAGGATCCGTCGGCATGAAGCAACCACGGGGCGTTGGGCTTTGGTTGTTCAGGAGTGTCCGAAGCAGAACCATCCTCGAGTATGGTACATTCAATGAGGAAATCCGCCAGGACCTGGGCTTTAATGGCTGGACGAGGCTGATACTGAATGTCATGTTTGCTCAGCTCGATAGCCCATTTGGTCATTCTTCCCGATGCTTCCGGATGATGGATAATTAACTTGATGGGTTGGTCGGTCAAGACTGTCATAGTGTGCGCCTAGAAATACGGTCGCAGCTTTCGGATCGATGTTACTAGAGCCAAAACCATCTTCTCAACTCGAGTATACCTCGTTTCGGCGTCTTTGAGTAACTTGCTGACATAATAAATTGGCTTTTGAATTTTATTTTCCTCTCTGATCAGCATAGAGCCAAGAGCACTCTCAGAGACCGCCAAGTATAGACTCAGCGTTTCCCCTAGCTTCGGACTACTGAGGAGAGGTAGCGAGCCAAGGTATTTCTTGAGTTCTTCAAAGGACTTTTGGAAATCAGGGGTCCATTGAAAATTTTTGGCCAACCGAAGTGCTTTGAAGAATAGAAGACACTTTTCGGCTGACCGAGCAATGAAGCGGTTGAGGGCCACTATCCTCCCTGTAAGACGTTGCACGTCTTTGATCGACCCCGGGGGGGCCATCTGCCGCAAGGCTTGGATCTTCTATGGGTTTGCTTTGATGCCTCGCTGAGAGACCATGAAGCCCAAGAACTTTTCAGAATTGACTCCGAAAGCACATTTGGTCGGGTTGAGCTTCATTTGATACTTTCGAAGTGTTGCGAAGCTTTTCGCGAGGTCCTCAACATGTTGGGATGCCTCCTTGCTCTTCACCAGCATATCATCAACATATACCTTCATGTTCCGGTCGATTTGCTCCTTGAAGACTTTATTGACCAGCCTTTGGTAGGTGGCACCTGCATTTTTTAAACCAAAGGGCATAACTCAGTAACAATAAATACCTCGGTCGATGATGAAGGCAGTTTTTTCCTCATCCTCGGGCGTCATCGAATATGGTTGTAGCCTGAATAGGCGTCTATGAAAGTCAACATTTGGTGGCCCCAAGTTAAATCCACAAGCTGATCGATCCGAGGAAGAGAGAAGTTGTCTTTTGGGCAAGCCTTGTTGAGGTCGTGAAGTCGATGCAGATCCTCCATCTGCCATTTGATTTTTTTACCATAACTACATTCGCCAGCCAGTCGGGGTAATTGACTTTCCAGATGAAGTTGGCTTTGATGAGTTTGTCTACCTCCTCTTCGATAGCCTTTTGGCACTCGGAGGCAAAGCTTCTTTTCTTCTGCTTAATCGGCCAAAATGTCTCGTCCATGCTGAGGCGGTGGACCAAGACATCCGGGTCAATCCCGGGCATGTCCAATGTGGACCAGCGAAAACATCAGCATTCTTTCGAAGGAATTCGATCAAATCTTGCCGAAGCTTTCCCTCCAGTTGCGACCCGACCTTTATGGTTCGGTCAGGCCGAGCTTCGTCAAGCGACACTTCCTTCAATTCTTCAGCTGGCTCTTCTCGTTGCTCGGCAAAATCTTCCCGAGCATCCAGCCCATCCACCTCGGGCTTCCTAGATTGAAGGTCAGCGACAAAGCAATGCCGAGCTATAATTTGACTTCCCCGAACGACTCCCACTCCCCATTCAGTGGGGAACTTCATGGCAAGATGGGGGATGAAAATAATAGCTTTGAGAGATATTTGTCCTGGCCTGCCGAGGATGGCATTGTAAGGAGACTGAAGCTTGGTTACAAGGAAATCCATGAGCACAGTAGCTACACGGGAACAAGTGCCGGCTCGGATTGTTAGAGTGATAACTCCCTTTGGGATTATGGAGTCGCCCGTAAAACTCACCAGGGTGGATTCTACGGCTTAAAGGTTCTCCATCCAAAACTTCAATCTCACAAAGGTATCAAAATACAAAACATTAACAGAGCTTCCACTATCGATTAAAATGCGATGTACATCATAATTGTTCATGTTCAAGAATACAACCAGAGCATCGTCATGGGGGTACTGTACCTTCCGAAGATCTTTATCAGAAAAAGAAAGTTCGTCAACCCAAGCCTTCTTTGGCGGATTTTCCTCCTCGCCCGGCCGAGATGATGGGGAACTGGCCGCCATTATCATGTTAACATTACCAACGACCAAGGGATTCGTGGAGGGAGCTAGCGAGGTTCGAGCTGGCGATCCCCTTCATGGTTTGGCTCAGGGGGTCGTCTGAATCGGTCCAGTCTACCTCATCGGATCAACCGCTCAATCTCATTCTGAAGCTGCTAGCAGTCCTCGGTGTCATGCCTGTGATCCCAATGGAAGCGGCAGTACTTGGTTATATCCCTCCGAGTCGCATTGCCTCGGAGAGGAGGCCGAGGGATCTGGCGCTCGATCTCTATCAGGATTTGCTCTTGGCGCGGTGAGAGGAGTGTAGCGGTCGAACCTTCAAGCTGAACTCCGGGTTCGGTCTCGAGGTGGCGGTGGAGGAGCTCTCTGGCAGTGAGGCAGGCTTGTATGGCGGTAGACTCGATGCTTGTCCAAGCCCTTTGCCTCCTTCAGTTGCTCGACTCAAGCTGACCTTCTCGATTCTTCGATCCTAGCATACTTATCCGCCAAAGACATCATGTATGAAAGGTTCTTCGGGTAGTTAACCTCCAAAGCCAAATAGAAATCCCCTTCCTTCGACACTCCTCCAACCAAGGCAGACATGGCTACCTCGTGGTTAAGGTAGTCGACCTCCAGGAAGGCTGTATTGAAACGGCCAAGGTAATTCTTCAAAAATTTCCCCTCTCTTCTTGACTTCACAGAGGGAATCGAACCTCCGTCGCTGGCGACGGCGGCTGACGAACTGGCTGATGAGCAGACAGCCCAGCTCGTCGAAAGAATCAATGGAACCTGGCTTCAAGCTATTAAACCAGGTTCGGGCAAATCCCCTAAGAGTGAAGAAGAAGGCTCGGCACAGGATCGCATCCGATGCTTCGTGGAACATCATGATGGATCTAAAGCTGCTCAAGTGGTCATCGGGATTAGTGGATCCGTGGTATGACTCGATGGTGGAAAGCTTAACATGAAAGGGAATCACTTCCCTCATGATCCTCTCAGAGAAGGGAATACCCTGCTCCGTCTTTGGCTGAGACAGAGGGGCTTGTCTGACGGCGTCCAACTCCTGACGCCATTCTCGATGCATCTTCTGCATATACTGCCTAATCCCTTCATCCAAAGTGGTAGGAGGGATTGGGCGATGGGAAGACAGCAGCGGTGTCGAGTTCTAAGAAGACACCGGGGAAAGAGAGCGAGCCCATCGAGATCTAAGCGGGCTCTTCCCTCCAGTCCGCTGCGGCACTGCTTTGCCTTCGCAGGCCAGTGATGATAATCTACCGCCTCAGGCGGATTGGAAGAAGAGATCGCTGGTGGAACAAGGGCAGCAGCCTCTTCATGAAGCTGTGGAGCAGGAATGGCTGGGCAAAGAACCCCTTGGAGTCCCTGGACCAGCTGGGTCAGTATCTGGACCTGCTGGACCAGAGTAGCAAACTGGTCCAGCGTTACCACCATTGCCAGCGGTGAAGGAGCCTCAGTTGGCGATGGTGGCGGAGGCGCTACACCACTAATAGGATCAAGCCTTTGAGAGGCGGTCAGATTTTGAGCCTCGGATATGGCTCTCTTCCGATTGGCCATTAGAGGATGCTTCTTCTGGTTTCGAGTCTTGTCTCCTGGGTTACAAGTTTACAGGACTTGAGGCCCTTCCTCTAGCGCCAATCTGTTACCGCGGAAATCCGTTCTCCAACTCGAGTGCGCTCTGGCTCCAAGTCCGGACGCCTGTCTCTTGGCCCGGGATGGAACCAGCAAGACAGTTCGCGCGCATAGGGTATTTCGAGGGTGGCCCTCTGCAGAAGACCCTCTGATGCCCAAATCAGTGGAGATTCACAGCAAGCAGATATGAGAAGATGACTCTCGCAGAAGAGTTCCCCTATATGGGTGTTCTTTCGAAAGCTCGAAGCTCTAATGGAGCTTTAATGGAGTTTTTCAGTATGAGAGCTAATGAATGCGTACCTGAGAGATTTGGGGGCTGTGGTATTTATAGGCGATCACCTGATTCCTTGAGCGCGTCATAGGGGGTTCGAAAGTTGTTGAGATTCAAAACGGATTCGAATCAAGTTTGTTACGAAGCCAGTAGGATCCCTATCTTGTCAATTAGAGGATCGACGATCAGGAGAGTTGATTAGAGGATCGACGGTTAGGAGAGTTGAATAGATGCCTTGAGATTCAGCAATTATGTAGGTCCTAGGCCACTTTTGTGGCCCTTAGGCCATTTCTGGCATGATTCTCCGTTTGGAATCTTATTCAGTTATCGTGAATTTGAACTCTCTCGCGCTGGATTCCGCATAGGTGTTCGAGTGCCTCGGTCCGACCAAAGCGATGGACAGTTTGGTTTTCCAAGGTATAGGATGGCTCGGTTGGCCGAGGTATGAGAATGGCTCGGTTGGCTGATGTATAGGATGGTTCGGTCTGCCGAGGTATAGAATGGTTCGGTCTACCGAGGCATGAGAATGGTTCGGTTCGTCAAGGCGATCCGACTCTGCTGAAGGCGATTCGGCTTCGCCGCCTTGCGGATGTGGCAGCTAGCCGATAGGATGTTGGGATTGATCTCGATCCAATTATCGATGTGTACAGACATTAATGCGATGATAATTTTACCCCTCATCAAGATGGAATAAAAGAATTGATATTGGACATCGCCAAACAAACACATAACAATAATAATAATAATATCATATTCTTGTGCTGTGTAAAGCCCAAATAAAGAACATTAGAAACCATTGAATTTCCTAGTGCTCAGAAGTTGGAATAATGTAGTTTATCAAATACTACATTCTATAAATAAAGACAAACCAAATGATTCAAGCAAGGTTTTAAATTCCATGAGATGAGGATGTTCCAATTTCTTGATGGCATGAAACCTCTTATTATTCTGTTGTGTCCAATGACCATTCTAATAGAGCATCTTATTAGGAATCCTTGTCTCTTTCTCTTCTTTTTTCCATTATTTCTTTCCTACTTTGTTTTTTTCCCTTTCTTCCTTTTTTTTTTTTTTTTTGCTTTTTTTCCTTCTTCTTTATTTTCCTTCTTCCTTCCTTTCTTTTTTCCTTCTTTTACTTTTCTTCCTTTATTTTTTCCTTCTTTTACTTTTCTTCCTTTATTTTTTTCCTTTCTTCCTTTTTTTTTTTTTTTTTTCTTTTTCTTTCCCTACGTGATTAGTTTAGATATCCCACACTCAATAATATATCAATAAGATAGCCCCATACTGTGAGTTGTTTCATGGCATAAATTAAAACAGGCACTTGAAAAATCTGTTAGAAAGGCAGATTTGCGTCTCTTAAAACATACGCATATCACATTATAGTTAATCAGAAGACACTATGCTGAGGCTAAATTAACAATTTTATTCTGGTAGCACCAACTTGTAGCATATCATCAAGATCCTTCTCAACAGCAGAGAATAAAACCCATCCCAATCAGAAGGTAGCTTGTGTCAGCGAACACTCCAACATTATAGCTCTAATTATAAAAATGCTCGCCTTCTGCTAGAAGAAAGGAGGGTGATATATGTTGCCCAACTTTGATTTAACAAGATATGCCTAGTTTGGGTGATTTTAGTGCTCGAATTATGAACATCATTGTCATCAGATAAATTTCAAAATATACTAAATTCGGCAGAATTGTTGATAAATGTTAACAATACAGTCCTCTCAAGATTAATTTGTTTTTCTTGTAATTTTGCATGCCAAAAAGCAAAAATTAGTCAAACTTATTTTTGCACAACCAGCATGGAGGGGGCGAGGGGAGTAAATAATGACAGTAAGCAAGGGTACCTGAGAGACTTTTTTATCAAATATTATAGCACTTAGATAATATATTGAGAGATAATTGAATGGTGACCTTCCAATGAGCTCATCACTACCTAACTTAAATTTGGTCTAAATAATACAAAACTTAAGGACAGTTCAAAATGATTTCAGAATGTCTGAAAAGATATAATGCATTAACATCGCTCCTTGTGGAGAGGACCTCATAATAACAGCAGGAACATCTCATGCACACCAACTGACATGGAAAACTATAGCATTACTCCAAATACCTCGTTAAATTTTCCATGTAACTCACAGAAATATCCCCTAAATTCAGACTACATATCACATTCAGCAACATTGACCGCAATATTGACTGCACAAAAAGATAGTGTAACATTGAAAAAACATATTATGACCAAAAGAAACGATTTTGCCTGTCGTTTGAATTCTATCGCAATATTAACTACGTGAAAAGATGGGGGTATTGAGCGAATTCAATCACAAGATTGACCACAAGCCCCAAAGAAACAATTTTTTCCCATGGGTCGAATTCAATCACAGCATCAACCGCATGGAAAGATAAAAACCATTAAAGATCACACCAAGCCCAGCCGACTCCCCTTCATATAAGGGAAAGATCTCACTAAAGGTATCTTTCACCACATTAGAACCTAAAACTCAAGGATTTCACAAGAGCATCGACCAAAACTTAGATTTCAAGAATCCAGATCTCAAATCGAGCCAATCTTTAGAATTAGAGGGAAAGGAAAAATCGCGTAAAGGATAGGAGATCAGGATCAAGATCCAGTATACCTGCGCTGCAAGACGTCGGAGGATCTTTCTGGAGATCCTTCAGCTCCTTCAAGATCCTCTTTGAAGACATGGCCAAAGACTGCAATCCTCGCCGATCCAAATATTAGAAGAAAGCATAGAAGAAATAAAAGAATCGACGGGAGAAAGAGAAGGAGAAGGGAGGGTGGCAATACCTGCGGGAGCTCTTGGACCCTCCTCCCTGAGCTCGGCGAGAAATTGGAGAGAGGGCAAGGGAAAGCAGGGGACTCGTTTTATATCCAGGTAGTGGGTGGGGGGATATACAATTATTAAACAAATGATTAAAACGAACAAAAAAAAAAAAGAAGTATCGAATTCTGGCGGACCAGGGCAATAATAGCGACATGGTTGTTGATGGTGATGACGGTGACAGATGGCAGGCATTTGACGGGGGCCTTCTTTTCGTATTCGATTTCTTTATTATTTTATTGTACTGGCTTAGATACCGTGCCCGCCTACCGGACGGAATAGTTTTAAGCCGGCCCGGCCGACACGGAGTTTTGCACCTTAGCAGCCCCTTTGACGTTGAGGTTAGCCCGGACTTCACCATCAAATAATTATCATTGTTATTCATGATAATTATGTATATATGTATGTATGTTTGAATAACATGATAATTATATTAACATGTAATCCAAATTTTTACATGCCAAAAATATGTTCCATTAAAATATAAAATAATAAATAGTCTCTCCCCTCTAACCCACCTTATGATTACAATCTTTTCTCATTGTGGGACATGTGGATTGGAAAAAAAAAAAATCCAACATCCAAATAAATAAAATGCTAGTAAGATCTAAACTTAAGGAGGGATTAGTGCTAATAATGAGATAGTTGTGATTGAAAGACTAGGATTTAATCTATATTTTTAGTTCATCGGACATCGTATATTTATATTTTTATTACAATATATGATGAATTTATTCGAGTCATTTTTTTTAATAACTTGCACGATGATTTAAATGAAAGTAAGGTGATCATCACTTTTGATTACACTCCAATAAACTCAAATCATCTTCATCTTTAGAATTACTGCTTAACTTAGTAATCCTAAATATATCCTTCATAATAGATATCCAAAATCACTTTAAAAAATAGATTAAAAACCAAAATACCCTTCTTTCAATAGAAAAAGGATGCCTAATAAAAAAAATCTCCCTTGATGTATTATACTATAGCAAACAATACTATTACAAAGAAAGTATTGTAATTTATTATTTTATTGCATTATTATAATATAATGATTTAAAATTATTATAAATAATATTTTTATATTATATTATATCATAATATTGTAATAAAACAATATTATTGATTAATAATAAAATAATATTAAACCATATTTTATTATATTATATTCCAGTATCAATAATAATATGTCATAAAATAATAGTTTTGTCTACATATTTTCATAATATAGTATAAATTATTGGTAAACAATTTTTATGCATTATAATATATGATATTATATTTAATTAAATATTGTAGTAAATAATATAAAATAATAATAAAGTATCATGATAATTATAAAATATATTAAGGATAATTTTAGTTGTTTATAATTAATGATCTTGTATTCTCATAGGATATCAATTTAATCATTGATGCATGTGGAATATACATACAAAATATTCATGATCTTATATTGCTCATGATCTAAAACCATGAGAATGATCCCCTTTGATTTGTGAGATGACCTCTTTAGATAATGAACTACGTGATGGCATATAGCCTTTCACCATACACCTCTAACATATGAGATAAAGATAATACATAATGGCATATATCCTCCATCATGTACCTCTAACCTTCAAGATAAAGATAATATTTGATCCCAAGTTGTTTGGTCCAATCACTAGGGAATTAATATTGACATTGGCTGAGAAATTTATGATGATAGCTATAACAATAGAAAATGATTCAATACATGTTAGACCTCGATCATATGTCAGACTAAATTCAATTCCTTAATCATGAGGATACACATCTTAGCTTTAGTTTTCTTCTCCTCTATACTTCATCTTATCTCCCAATTTCTATTAGATCTAAATCTTCTAAAATTAAGGAGTAACCCTTAATGAAGATTTAAAATAGCTTAGAGCAAACGGAAGTCAAAGCTATTGAAGATTTTTTAAGAGGCCTCCTTAAAAAGAGCAATTGAAGTCAAAGGGAGTCATTTCTTTTGTCTTTTTTTTTTTTTTTAATGTATCTGCAAGGGTCTAGTTCATTAATGATTTAGGTAAAAGTAATGAGATATCATTTTCCATTATACTCTAATTATTTTAAATTATCTCTATCTTTACAATTACCGCATAACTCAGTAACCCTAAATCCATTCTTTATAATAGATATCCAAAATCATAAACTCAACTTAACTCATCTAAGCCTTTTTCCAACTAGACCGGCTACATGAATATGCTTCCTTGACTCTGCTCTATTCAAAACAAAGTCGACACTTAAATTATAAATAGTTATATCTTTTTTAATTATTTCTATCTAAAATTATTTTTAAAAAATTAAAAACTAAAATACACATCTTCCAATAGAAAAAAAGGATGCCTAATAAAAAATCTCCCTTGATGTATTATATTATAGCAAACAATACTATTACAAGTATTATAATATTAAAATATATTATTTTATTATGTTACTATAGTATAATAATTTAAAATTTAATAAATAATAGTTTAATATTTTTATTATGTATTATAATAAAATTATATTATTAATAATAAATAAATATAAAAATGCATTTTATTATATAATATTCTAAATATATGTTTTAAGATAATAGTTTTGTCTATTTATTTTCATAATATAGTTTAAATTATTAGCAAACAATTTTTATGCATTATAAAAAAATAATATTATGGTTTAATTAAAATACTAAATAAATAGTATATTATAATAACAAAGTATCATGATAATTTTAAAATATATTGAAAATAATTTTAGTCTTTTACAATTGATAATCTTGGATGCTTTTATAATTGAAAAGTATCATGAGATATCAAATAATTTAATTATTGATACATGAGGACTTTTAATCACTTGAGTATAACATACTAAATATCGATGATTTTATATTACTCATAATCTAAAACCATTAGAATAATTTCCTATGGTTGTGAGATGCCTACGTGATGGCATACAGCCTTCAACCATACACATCTAAGATGAAGATAATACATGATGGCATATATCTCTCCACTATATCTCTAACCTCCAAGATAAAGATAATATTTGATCCTAAGTTATTTGATCCAATCACTAAGGAATTAATATTGACATTAACTGAGAAATTTATGATGATAGCTATAATAATATAAAATAATTCAATCCATGTTGGACCTTAAACATATGTTAGACTAAACCCAATTCCCTAATCACGATGATACTTCTAAGCTTTAGCTTTTTCCTTTTCTATACTTCATTTCATTTCCCAATTTCTATTATATCTAAATCTTCTAAAATTAAGGAGTAACCTTACTCCCAAACCGAGTATAATTCGAACTAAATTGAAGCTCCATACCCAAATCGAGCCTTACTTGACCAAAATTAGAGCTTTGCTCCCAATTCAAGCCAACACGACTCAAATAGAGATTTACTCCCAAATCGAGCCTAGACCCAATTTGAAGCCCCCTCCCAAATCAAGCCTGACTTGATCCAAATTAAAATAATGTTCCCAAATCGAGCCTGACTCAATTCAAATTGTTGTCCTACTCCCGAATTAAGCCTCACTCGACTTAATTGGAGCCTTGCTCCAAAATCAACTTTCACTCGATCCAAATTGAAGCTCCACACTTAAATCGAGCCTGGTGCAACCAAAATTTGAGCCTTGCTCTTAAATCAAGCACCACTCAACCCCAATTAGAACCTTGCTCTCCAATTGAGCCTAACTCGATCCAAATTAGAGTCGAGCTCCAAAATCGAGCATTACTCGACCCAATTGTAGCCCTGCTCCCAAATCGAGCCTAACCTTACCTAAATTGGAGCTCTACTCCCAAATCATTCATCACTCGATCAAAATTAGAGGCCAGCTCCCAAATTGAGCCTAACTCGACCTAAGTGGAGCCTTGCTTTCAAATTGAACCTGACTCGACTTGTATTGGAGTCCTTCTCCTGAGTTGTGCTTCACTCAATCCAATTGAAGCTCTGCTCCAAAATCGAGCCTTGCTCAATCTAATTGAAGCCTTACTTTCAAATTAAGCCTAACTTGACCCAAATTAGAGTGCTAATCCCTAATTGAATCTGATTTGATCTAATTACAGTTTTGCTCCAAATCGAGCCAAACTCAACCAAAATTGGTATCCAGCTTCCAAATTGAGCCTCACTTGACCAAATTGAGGCCCTTCTTCCTAATTGAGCCTAACTAGACCTAATTGCCAAAATTGAGTATGACTCACCCAAATTAGAGTCCTCCCAAATTGGGCCTCACTCGATCCAATAGTAGCCCCACTCCCAAATCGGGCCTCACTCAACATAATTTTAAGCCTTGCTCCTAATCGAGCTTAAGTCAACCCAAGTTGGAACTCTACTTCCAAATTGAGCCTCACTTGGCCCAAGTGAAGACCTACTAACAAATTGAGCCTAACTTGACCCAAATGGAGCATTGTTCTCAATCAAGCAAGACCCATCCCAAATGGAAGTGTACTCTTAAATCAAGCCTCATTTGACACAAATTGAAACCTTGCTAACATATTGAGCTTGACTCGATCCAAATTAAAGTCCTGCTCCCAAATAGAGATTGACTTGATCCCAATTTGCACTCTGCTCCCAGATGAAGCTTAACTCAACCAAAGAAGAGCCATACCCCTAAATCAGGCCTAACTCAACCAGTTAGAGACTTGCTCCCAAATCAAGCCTAACTCGATCCAATTGGGACTTGCTCCTAAATTATAATCCTACTATCAAATCGAGATGAACTCAACCAAGATTAGAGTCATTCTTCCGAATTGAGTCTTACTTGATCAAAATTGAAGATTTCCTCTCAAATCTACCTTAACTCACCAAACCAGAGTCCTGCTTCAAAACTAAGCTTCATTCCACCCAATAGGAGTTCTACCCTCAAATTAGGCCTTGCTCAACATAATATGAGCCTTGCTCCTAAATCGAGCATAACTCGCCTAAGTTGGAGTTCACTCCTAAATCTAGCCTGACTTGATTCAAGTGGAGCTTTGATTCCAAATCGAGCCTGACTGACCCAAATTGGAGCTATGCTAAAAAATGGTGCCTAACTGACCTAATTAGAGCCTTACTCTCAAATTGAGCCTAACTCGACACAAATTGAAGTCCTACTTCCAAATCAAGCCTAAGTCAACCCAATTGGAGCCCTATCCTAAATCTATTAAGATTCGACAACATTGGACCTTTACTCCCAAATGAAGCCTGATTCGATCTAAGCGGAGTCTTGCTCCCAGATCAAGCTTGACTCGATTCAATTGGAGCCCAGCTCCCAAATCAAGCTTGACTAAACCTAATTGCAGCCCTACACCTAAACCGAGCCTAACTCCACTCAAATTGGAGTCCCATTCTGAAATTGATCTTAACTCGACCCAATTGAAAATCTCCTCTCAAATTGAGCTTGACATAACCCAAATTTAAGTCCTACTATCAAACCAAGCCTATCTCAACTCAATTGAAGCCTTTCTCTCAAATCGAGCCTAACTCAAACTGAATTAGAGCTGTAATCTCAAATTGAGCTTGACTCAACTCATATTGAAATTTGCTCCTATATCAAATTAAAAATTAGAGCTGTACTCCCAAATTATGCTTAACTTGCCCCAATGGAGCTCTACCACCAAATCAAGCCTAACTTAACCAAATTAGAGATCTGCTCCTAAATCGAGCTTAACTTAACCCAATCGCTAAGGAATTAATATTGACATTAGCTGAGAAATTTATGATGATAGCTATAACAATAGAAAATAATTCAATCCATGTTGGACCTTAAGCATATGTTAGACTAAACCCAATTCCCTAATCATGAGGATACTTCTAAGCTTTAGCTTTTTTCTTCTCTATACTTCATTTCATTTCCCAATTTTTATTAGATCTAAATCTTCTAAAATTAAGGAGTAGCTTCTAATGGAGATTCAAGATAGCTTAGAGCAAAGGAAAGTCGAAGCTATCAAAGATTTTTAAGAGACCTTTTTTCAAAAAGAGGAAGGGAGTCATGCCAATTTACCCCTTAAAAAGATGAAGTCTATTTCTCTTTATTTTCATGTTTTCTTTTATTTCATCTTGCAATCTTAATCAATAAGATATAATTGATTCAATTTAAATAAAATTTTTGCCTCTTGGCTATGAATCAAATTGACTGTCTTTTTCTATTATTTACTTTTAATTTTTTTTATTGTAAAGTAGCATGTAAATTTTTACTTTCTTTTCATTTTTAGAGAATTTAGGAGCATTGATAGGGTCAAAATTTGTTGATCTATTCTATAGAGGGTCTCAACATCATGAAGCTTTATAGACTCTAGCCACCATGTATTGCATGGTGTGCATGTACTCTAAATGCTTCCATGTAAGAAAATAGAGCATAAATCTTACTTTATCTTTGAATGAATATTTCGGTCATCATATCTTCCTATTGTATAATTATCTTATTTTTCAATGATATAAAATTATTTGATGTCATACCTCTGCAATTGAGTTCCAAAGTATCCCATAAGACATCTTTTACAACAATTTTATAACCACTTTGTGAAATGATTCATCATAAATGGCTTAGCTAGGCTAGCACTTACCTAATTTAACACAACATAGTTCAAATTGACCTAACCAAGCCCACCAGCACTTCTGAGTCAACCTTTTCACACTAGCTTAACTAGGCCTAACACATATCATACCACACTGGCCCAATATAGTCCAAGTACTTGACCTATTCCATGCCAATAAGATCTTTGTCCTGTAATGTAATACCCCAAACTTAAAATTTTGTATTTTATTTTATGCATGCATTTATTATTAGTTTAACTTTCTGGTGTGAGTAATTAGAGTGAAGAAGGTGGGATTTAAAATTTTAATTTTTTAGTAACTGTGATGAAACCCTAATGAAATCTTGATGAAAATCGAATGAAAACCTAATAAGTGGTGAGTAGAAATAAGGTGTCTCATATGTAAGCAATATAAAATAAAAAATATTTGATGAAAAGACATGTGTCTAGCACTAAGTAATATAACAATGAGATAATATGTGAGAGAAAGGGCATAATTAAATTTGGCTAAAGATCAGTTAAGATATTAGCCAAGGGCATAAAGAAAGAAGTGTCAAGAGTTATTTGGAAGTTTGCTAAGGGCATAAAGGAAAAAAGTGCCAAGAATCATTTGGAAGTATGTTAAGGACATAAAAAAAGTTTCCAAAAATCATTTAAAGGTTTGCCAAGGGCATAAAAGAAAAAGGTTCTGAAAGTAATTTGAAAGTTTGGCCAAGAGCAAATTAGAGACTTGCCAAGAGCAAATTATCATGGTGAAGAGGGTGCCATGTATACTTTAAGAAGGGTAACTTAGAAATTTTAAGAGGATAAAATGAAATTTTTGAGGGGCATTAAAAACCCACTTTCACCCACCCATAAGAAACAAAAAAAAAGGGAGAGGGGGAGGCGATGGAAAGAGAAGGAGAAAGGGTTCAGCCATAGGAAAGGAATGAAGGAAAGAAAAGAAGAAGAAAGGAGGAAGAAGAAGAAGAAGAAAGGAAGAAGAAGGAGAAAGAGAGGGAAGAAATTTTTGATGGTTTGGCAAGCTTGGAAGAAGGAAGAGTTAAGGGCTTTTCATCTTTTCTAAGGTATATTTTCAACCTTTCTAAGCTTAAGATAAATGTTAAATATTGTGGTTAAGAGATAAATGAGGTTGTAGCATGTGTATGTTGTGAATCCTTGAGCATGTGAGGTACTTGAGAATTTTTGCTAGAATATTGAGGCATAGAGCATGCATACATAGTTTCATGAAATTTTAAGTGTATGTAACCTTGATGTTGCATATATGGTGATTAGGTCAAGAAGATAGTTCAAGAAAGCCACTACAAGAGGGGTAACAACTAGTGAAGTGTGTTATCAACTAAAGTGAGCGGGTTCCTTATCTAACTTTAAAAAATTTACTATGCGATATTATGTTGAAAACCTTGTTACAAACCTAAAGTATGATATGTTATGTGTAGTGTTTCAACTTGTTTAGTTATGAAAAATGAGAACAAGTTTCATGATGTTTATAAAACATGTGTTTATAGTAAAGAGTGTTTCTAAGCAAAGCATGTGTTATTAGTAAAGAGTGTTTTCTAAATAAAGCATGGATTGCATGAAAAAAAATGTTTTAAGGTGAAGCATGTGTTTCAAGCAAGGAGTATCAAAAGCAAAGTAGAGTTTAAAGGTAAAGCATGAGTTTAAAGCATGTTCTCAAGCAAAGCATGGAGTTTTATGAAAAGTAATGTTTTAGGTAAAACATATGTTTTAAAAAAGTATAGACCTTACCTTTCAGATATATATTTCAAGTGATGCATGGGCATGGATGAGTAGCAATGTTTTAAGAAAGTATAGTTTATTTATGTTTAGATTATAAATTTATTTCGAGAATTTCATAGCTTGTAGCATAAAAAGCATTGGGCCACCTACGGGACTGATCACTTGTAGACTATATCATAGCATGAGCATTGTACACATTACTTACAGTTGGCACCTCCTTGCGATTTGATCATATTATGATTCTAAAGCCAAGGGGAGTACATGCTAAACCAGCCCAGTGGAGCAAAGAATCATAGCTCGAGAAAAAGCTAGGATGCTATATAGCCTAAGAGGGCACAGTGATATTAGCCTAGGGGAGGGGCGACAAGGAGGCCCATGAAAAAGGGCCAAGCTCACACCTATGGTGAACCACACATGTGAAGGATGCCATATGGTGTGGGGATCCTCGATGCTCAGTTCACTCATCCACTGAGAGAACACCTACAGAAAGATGATTGTAAGGATGTACCTTAGTGGTAGCACACACAGCCCAACATTATGAGATTAAGCTAACTTATAAGTTTTCTTATATATAAAAAGATTTTATTTTTATTTTTATGGCAGTCGTGTTATAACGGCTATTCAGTATAGTATAGTTGTGTATCGAGTTCCAGTGTAATATGTGTATCAATATGCTTATCAACTTTATGATGTTGTTATCAATTTTTTCATTGTTAGATGGTTATCCAGTCACTGAGACTTAGGTCTCATCCCTCTATCGTTGAAATTTTTGTATTTTAGATTAGTGGTAGCTAATTGCATGCAAGAAGGTTGGACTTTGAGCATTCAGCATTAATAGGTTAGCCTTGGTGTCATTGTTCTTTGTGGGTTGCTAGCTTTTGGGAAGGCCTTTTGGTATAATTGGACTATGATGTATGATTGTATATTAAGGGTAGTTATCAAGGTAGTTATGTATATGTGTGCAATTGTAATCTCTATGATGTATTTTAGACTTGAACTAGAAGTGAAAGGTGACTTTTATTGTGGAATGATTTGTGAGTATGATCTTTATACAAGATTATTAATTATGTTCGAACTGCCTCTAGTCTTTTAAAATAGAGTGTGGAGATTATATTTTTATTTAAGCAAGATTAAATCAAATTGTAATGTTGTCTTGTGAATTGTATGAATTGATTGAGTAGGTCAATGTTTATAAAAATGATGAGTGTTTTATGCATGTAACTTATGGTAATTGGATAAGGTTCCCTTGGACTTTATGGTACTTAAAACTTCTACCTAATTACTATAAGTAGGCATGCATCGAAGCAGGGTCCTAACATGCAACCTAATTTGGAACAAGTATTTATAACCCCAGAAATTGTTGGATTCTCAAAAGTGCTTTTGCCTGCTAGAGATACTTCGAGTCAAACATGGTACATACGTCCACTTTAGGTCTCTATAGTACATCAATAGTTTATTGTTGTCTCTTTTCCTAGTTACATAAAAATAATCATATGAAGTTCTATGATATTTCAATTTTAGTCTCACATTAAATGGGAAAGAAATGTGTTATGTGCTTATAACTTAAGTCCACTTGCTATCCATTAATTTATACTTAAGTTTACTTGTTATCCATTAACTTTCATTCAAGTTTTTAGGCTATGTGGTTTTAGCCTACTAACGAAGTTAATTAAGTTAGCTGGTGACTTGATAGGCTTAGGGCGTTACAAGTTCACAACATTATGCTAGCATCTATAAATATTTCCATGTAAACCCTCATGAATGATGTTGCTATCGTTATTTTCACATCATTCAAATTTTATATTATTGTCCTTCACGCAAATGCGATGAAGCTAGCATTTTACTAAATGTTATATAAACTCCGCATGCGCGCCGGCACGCATGGACGATCAATCCATACGGTCGATGGGCACTTTATGTACCGGAGGCCGGTGCACAAAGACTTTTCCTTGAATGCACTTATTTTTAGATTCAAGTGGGTTGGGTCTAAATCTTTTAGAAACAACACATTGGCTTGAGGGCCTTCTTGTATTAACCTTTTTGTTCATAGGAAAAGTCTTGTTGCACCGTTCTTCGGTATAGCAAGCGCGCATTGATCGCACATATTGACCACCACTACAAGAAAAAAATATTTTAGCGATGATCATTAGCGACGCATTTTGGCCGTCGCTATAAATTTCATCGCAAATAGCAATCCGTCGCAATTTCATTGCTATTAAGCGACGATATTACGACGCAAAAAAATGCATCACTATTTTACGATAAAAGCTAATGCAGTGCAATTTAGCGACGCATTCGCGACTCCAAATTGCATCATAATTTTGCGACTAATTCATCGCAAAATTGCGACGCATACAACCAAATTGCATTATAATTTTGCGACTAATTGCATCACAAAATTGCGACGCATTTTATGCATCGCAAATGCATCGCAAAATTATGAATTTATTTTAAAAAAAAATTGCAATGAAAAATTTTCATCATAATAGCGTCACTAATTAATTTTTTAAAATAAAATCAAAATGTTATAAATTTTATTGTATTCAAATTGATCGAAACATTCATCACAAAATTTTTAATAATATATAAAAATTTATATATTAATACTTATAGATTTTGATATACAAAAACATAAGTAGAAAAAAAATACATCAAGAATCTGCACTATCACGATCACGGGAAGCTACGGAGGTTGGAATGAACCCTGCAACATTTGGTGAACCAAATCTTGCATCTGACGCATCTGCTCTCTCATGTCTGCAAGCTCTTGCCGAACCTCCTCCGTAATAGATCTTCGAATATCGTCTAAACGATCAGGAGGAATATCGCCAGAATAGTGCGATCTGGAGCCAAAAAAATATCTAGAAGCTTTAGCGCCAAGACCGTAGACCCTACGGTCTCGCTGGGCACCAACAGCTTCCAAAAACACACGTCAACTCTTCTGTGGTGAGAGTTCGACGGGCACCCCCCATCATTGGAGTCGACCTGCGATGACTGGAACTGAAGCTCCTCGAATCGTGCCTTTGAATTATACAATCAATGATAAATTAATCATTATACAAACCTGAATAAAGGTTTATAAATTAAACAGTTACAACATAAGACTAATTTCTTACCGCAACATCCTGTGATGGTGCATCGACCCAGGTACCGTCCGGTGTGTGTCGCCCTGAATAGGCGAAACTCACCAGGATCTCTGCCCTCCTGCTCAGACTACAAAAGCAGAAGAAATGATATAAATGTAAGTATTTACAAATGACTAAATTAGTAATTAAATTATTTATGTTTTCTTACCATACGGGTCTGTGCTCCTGAATCGAAATGGACCCCACAATGTGGCAGGAGAGACCCGTGCCACGACCGCCTTCTCGGATCGATGGTTCATGGTGGCTGATGTGGACCTCCTTTGCCAGGCCTCAGGACTGCCACACCTGCTCTCAGTCGTGCCAAATACCCTTCGGCATATGCACATGATGCTCACTCGATCTCCTCAACGATAAAGCATGTCGGAGTATCGGCGTGCCGCAAGAGCATTCCATGCTGCCCTAATGGCATCATGGATGGCAGGGTCCCACGTAAACTTTTTTATATTGAAATAAACAATTAGTTTAAGAATATATCAAGATTAAGAAATTTTATATCAATGATAAATGTATTTAATAAGTTTATCTGAAACTCAAAAATAAAACTCTCTCATGGCCCGCAGATACATGGTGCCAATCGTAGCTAGTGGGATCAGCACACCTTTAATTTCTTTTTTTTATTTGGCCTTGCCATGGCTTGGCCACCGTGGCTAGGCCACGGCTGGCAGCCGGGTTGCCACGACCACTGCCATGGCCGGTGAAAGAGGGAGGGCTAGAGGGGGTTGGGGGGGGGGGGGGTTGAAATTTTTTTCCCCCTTGTCATGGCCTGGCCACCATGACCAGGCCACGACCGGGTGCAACCGTGGCCGGCGACTGGAGAGGGAGGGCACTTTGGGGGGGGGTTTGAAATTTTTTTTCCCCTTGCCGCCATGGCCGACAGCCACTTGGCCATGGTCGTGGTCGGCGATGGGTGAGGGAGGGCCGGAGGGGCTTGGGGGGGGGGTTTTGAAAATTTTTTCCCCCTTGCAGCTAGACGGCCACGACCGGCGCGACCGTGGCTGGCGACGATGGCCATGGCCACTGCCGTGGCCGGCGATAGGAGAGAGAGGGCGGAGGGGGCTTGGGGGGGAGTTTTGATTTTTTTTTGTTTTTCCCCTTGTCGTGGCTTGGTCACTATGGCCAGGCCATGGCCGGGCGTGGCCATGGCCGACGACGACGGGCACGGCCACTGCCGTGGCCGGCGACGAGAGAGGGAGGGCCGGAGGGGGCTTGGGGGGGAGGTTTGAATTTTTTTTCCCTTATCGTGGCCAGGCCATGGCCGGGCGCAGCCGTGGCTGGCGACGATGGCCATGACCACTGTCGTGGCCAGCGATGGGAGAGGGAGGGCCGGAGGTGGCTTGGGGGGGGTTTTGAATTTTTTTTTTCCCCCTTGCCGTGGCCGGTGACGGGAAGGGGAGGGCGGCAGGGAGATGGGAGAGATGGGGGGGAGGGAGGTGGGGGTTTACCCAAAAATAGGTGTCGGTGAGGTGGTCGGGTGCCAGAGGGCCGCCGAAGTAGGTGGGAAAGAGGGAGGAAGAGGATCAGCCGGTGGGGGGGGGGGAAGGGAGGAGAAATCAGGGAGGAAGAAGGGTGGGGGGGTTTTATATATTAGGATTAGCGACACAATTTTGCATCACTAATTAGCGACACAATGTCGTTAATTGCGCTAATTAGCAACGCAATTAATGCGTCACTAATTGCATCGCTAATTTTTCGCCTAACCTCGTCTTGGCGAAAATTTAGCGACGCATAATTGCATCGCTAAATAGCGACGCATGAATATGGGTCGCTAAATGCGTCACTATTTAGCGACACATTAAATATGTGTCACTAAATAGTGACGCAGTTATGCATCGCTAAATATTAATATTTTATAATATTAATTTTATTAAGTAATTATTATAGTTTATTATATTTAATATTATATAGTGATAATTTTATATATTGATATATTGTAATCTATGCCGTTTGTTTCGCTGGAGCCCCAGGGTGATGTGGGCGGCTGCAATGTTACATGTCCGCTTCCTTCGGGAACCTTCTGTGGGTGGCAGTGTTGCCCCTTTCTCTCCTCCGTCGCCCTCGGTGGCGCTTCGATCTCTTATCGCGGGTTACCTTCCAAGTGGCCGATCGGGGGTCGGGCTCGGCCTTGTGCCGCTCCCGTACGTATTTCCCCTAAATCAGGAGACAAGTAGGGGCCTACCATGATATCTTGACGGGTGACGTAGAATTACGGTTCGATTTAGGAGAGGGAGCCTGAGAAATGGCTACCACATCTAAGTAAGGCAACATGCGCGCAAATTGCCCAATCCTGACACAGAGAGGTAGTGATAATAAATAACAATACCGGCTGGCTCTTCAAGTCTGGTAATTGGATTGAGTAATCTAAATCCCTTAACAAGCGGATCCATTGTAAGGCAAGACTGGTGCTAGCAGCCGAGGTAATTCTAGCTCCAATAGCATATATTTAAGTTGTTGCAGTTAAAAAGCTCGTAGTTGTACATTGGGTTGGGCTGGCTGATCCATCCCATGGAATGATGTGCACTGGTGGTGCCACAGTGTGCCGGGTGGCCGATTACAAGGTCCTATCCGGGATTGATGCTGCCTTTAATCCGATCCACGCCTTTGTGCTGAGAATGCAGCCTAAACCCTAAATGCCCTAAACCATTGATAACACCTAATTAAAACCCAAAACCCTAAACTATAAAACCCCAAACCCTCAATTAAACACTAAAACCCTAAAATCCCTAGAACCCTAAAACCCTCAAACCATAAAATCCTAAAACCATAAACCAAAATTAGCGACGCAATTCAATACGTCGCTGTTTAGCTACGCAATACAGTGTGTCGCTAAATAGTGACGCATTGTGTGCATCGCTATGACGCATTGTGTGCATCGCTAAACAGCGATGCAATGCAATGCGTCGCTAATAAGCGACGCATTGAAATGCATCACTATATTTTGGTTTAACTTTTTGCGGTTAAAAAGCTCATAGTTATACATTGGGCTGAGCTGGCCAGTCCGCCCAATGAAACGGTGTATACCGGCGGCGCCATAGTATGCCCGAATGGCCGACTATAAGGTCCTATCCGGGACTGACGCTTCCTTCAGTCCGATCCATGCCTTTGTGCCGAGAATGCAGCCTAAACCCTAAATGTCCTAAACCAATGATAAACCTAATCTTAAAACCCAAAACCCTAAAACCTAAAACCCTAATCTTAAAACCCTAAAATCTAAAACCCTAGACCCCTAATTAAACCCTAAAACTCTAAAACCCTAAAACCCCTAGATCCCTAAAACACCTAGAACCCCTAGAACCCTAAAACCCTAAAACCCCTAGAACCCTAAAACCCTCGAACCATAGAACCCTAAAACCCTAAACCAAAATCCCAAACCCCTGAAACTCTTCTTGAACCATGAATCCCTAATCTTATAACCCTAAACTCTAAAACCCTAAACCCTAATTAAATCCTAAAACTCTAAAACCCTAAAAACCCTAAATCCTTAGCGACGCATTTAAGTGTGTCGCTAATGAGTTGCCAACTCATTAGCGACGCATTAAAATGCATTGCTAAATGTGTCGCTATTTTGCAACGAAAATTTTTTGAGTCGTTAAATCCATCGCTATTTAACGACTGATTTAGTGCGTCGCTAAATTGCATCGCAGATTTCTTGGATCGCAATTGCGTCGCAATTCTGTCATTATTTTGCGACGAATATTTGCGTCGCTAAGTTCTATTTCATTAATTTCTTGTAGTGCGTGCCCACTCGTGCTGGCATGCATGCAGTGGCCCAATGTTCCTTATTACATATGCATCGGCATGCACGGGTAATCAATATGTATAGCCGATGCATGCTTGCTGCACCGAAGGGCGGTGCAGCAAGTCTTTTCCCCTCCGGTGTAACAAGTCTTTTCCTTGTTCATTATATGAACGGTTTTGGTTCTTGCTACCTCTTATAGCTCTTGTTTTTTTTTTTTTTTTTTTCAAAAAAAAATTAAAAGCATACGATGATCAACCAGTATAGTACCAAATTTGATCATCCTGAAGGCTCTTGGAAGGAATGCAAGGCTTGCATGTCATAATGTGTTTTATCTTGCAATGCCCTCATGCTGTTCGTTTGACTGGACCTTCCAGCAAGAGATCATATGGGGTTTGGAAGTTATCTCATTACTAAGGTCCTACATGAAGATTGATTTCAGATTGGTTTAAGACTTAGTTTTTTTTTTTTTTAATGTTACCTACGAGAATGCTTTTGCTATGTTGCATACTTGCATGTAATTATCCCAGCCCTTAGTACTACCCTCTGATGATTGAAGAATTATTGCATACAATATTTGACTACTTCACTGTGAGAAGTGTTTGCAACTTTGCCAAGGCCAGCGTACATGCTAAAATTGGGATTTTATCAGACATTGAGAAGAAGAAGAAGAAGAAAAATAAAAGGCTTTCTCATTATATTTCTTTAACTATTATAGAATAGTTATCGAACTATAACTAAGAGAAAGCGAATATACTCAAACAAAAATTCAAAAAAGCTTCTAAAGGAAAAGGTAGAGGATTGTAATAGAAAAACAAAGATAAAAGCAAAAAAAAAAAAAAAAAAAAAGTTGAATAAGAAGTCGAAGAAAAAGATAAATGAAAAGATAGCTTTTTTATTAAAGAAAAAATTAAACAAAAAGTAGCCTAGCTACTTATTCTTTATAGTAAATAAGATAACTAGATCAATCATAAATTATGATGATTCCTCTTGTTATGATAAGTTAGTTGATGATAAAAAAAAAGTATAATAATAAGATCAAAATAAATCTTAAAATGCATCTTTAAAGAAATAAGTTAACAAGCTTTCAAAAAATTAGATTTTTTAAAAAATAAAAATAATCCGTTGAAAGATGAAAATTGCCCATTCAAGGATAAAAATGAAAAGTTAAAAACATATGATTCTTCATATGAGCATTTGAAAATTAAAAATATTTCTTTGAAAGATAAAAATAACAGTTTAAAAATTAAAAATAATAAGTTAAATTTATGCTGTACATTCATTGAAAATTTTGCAAAGAAAATAAAGTTTTATGAAGTAAGATAAATGACTTAAATCAAATTCTTTACAATTTATCAAAAGAAAGGAGAATAAAGATGCCCTATTAAGAAAACAGAAATATGATCTTTAGGAAGTAATGTTGGATATAGTCTTTAAAGAATAGAAAAATATTTTCAAAATTTCTTTACAAAAGCAACATCATTCTATGACCTATTTCATGTTATTATTGTGACGAAAGAGGATATATAACTTGCACTAAAAATACTTATCTTGATATTTAGAAGATATGGATCCCCCCAAAAAATTATGTTTTAAATATAAAATTATTATTTTATTATTATAATATGAAATTTAACGTCATGTTTATCATCACAAAAAAAAAATTGAATATAACAACTTTGATTGTAATGTAATATCAAATTATAATATAGAATATAATATTATAATCAAATATAATATTAAATTTAATATTACAGTATTATAAAAATTGATATCAGGATCTTTTACGGTTACAAAATTTATAAAAAGGAGTTTGTTAATTTTTTAAATCACTTATTTATAATAGTAAATTTATAATAAATCTGATTTTATTCTGCTATTTACACCAAACAGATAGAATAAGTATTATATTTTCTACTCAATTTTTGATTATAATTAAATATTTAAATCACTAAATTCTCTATTGTAAATAAATATTGAAATCAATATGATCATTCGATTCCGCTTCTGGCTGGATTCGATTCTTTTCTTGAATCCCTAGACTAAAACGTTGGAAATCGGAAGCAGTGTTGGTTTGGCTAAGTTATGAAATTGACAGTTGAAAAATAATTTTAAAATTTCCTTAAATTTCTAGCAGTTCGCTTGGTTGGCTAAGTTATGAAACAATAAAATAAAATAAAATAAAATAAAATAAAATTCTCTTCAAAATTTCTAGCAGTCCAGACGATTTCATTCTTTTTTTTTTTTATAAAAAAAAATCTTAGGATGCTTGCATGGGAATGAGATCCCACAAGGCTTTCCATAATTATTTTCAGAAATAGGTTTTCTTCCCACGTTATTTCCGGAAGGTGGCAGGCCCTGCGCTCCCTAATGCACAGCCACGTGCATCGCAGGTGCTTATCCGAGTCCACTCACTAACCGTCCAATCATCGATCACATCGGATTCCTTGATGAAATCGTGCGTGATGCATGTCACGTGCCACAAAAGACATTTTGGTCCAAAGATCTCTAACTACACAAAACTCGTTGGTTCAAGATCCAACGGACGAAATCATCGTTAGAAGAACATAACCCGCGGCCAAAGATTAGGGTTTTCTTCTTTGCCGAACCTTGAAGACGAGCACTCCTGGCCTTCCCAGCGGACGGGGCGAGAGAGAGAGAGAGAGAGAGAGAGAGTGAAGGAAGAAAGTAGCGAGGAGAGGAGGGATGCGGCCGATATTGATGAAGGGGCACGAGCGGCCCCTGACGTTCTTGAAGTACAACAGGGAGGGGGATCTGCTCTTCTCGTGCGCCAAGGACCACAACCCCACCGTCTGGTTCGCCGACAACGGCGATCGCCTCGGCACCTACCGTGGCCACAACGGCGCCGTCTGGTGCTGCGACGTCTCCCGTAATTATTTCTGCACCCCACCCTCCCTTCCTCCTTTTTTTTTTTTTTTTTTTAAAGGGATTGTCCCTGTTTTTCTGTGGCCCTGTTTGGTTTTCATGTACATGTCTGCTAGAAAGTTAGGGTTTTTGCAGGCTTATTTCTCTCTATTTTTTCCGCAATTTTCCTTTTTTTTCCTGTCTGTTATTTTGGGTTATTCTTCTCACCGGTTTTCGATTTCGATGTGGTTGTTTGCTTGATTGCAACCGGTCTTATATTCATGTTGAAAAACTAGGATTCTTTTTTTCATATATATATATATATAATTTCGACTTTGGTTTTAGTAAAAACTTCTTGCAGTTGCAATGTCCGTAAGTATCAGTCTCGGTCTCTTAATCTCCCTTTGATTTATGAAACGTAGAGTTCTTCCGTAGTTTCATCAATTTGCCTGTAGGATTTAAAGGATTTAGAAGATCATATTGATCAGTTGTTATGGAACAAAACTGAAAGTTTATATTGGAAGCTGATCCGTGGTGAACACAATTGGATGTGATTCAATTGTGATTCCGGAGAAGAATCTTGTATTGGAGGCCAAAAGAGGAATGCTATGAGGGAGATAAAATTCTTCGTTATCAGTTGGTTATGCATGTATTTTGTAGCAATTAGAAGTGGTTTGGTAGCAGGTTAATTTGATTTATCCAGTGCCGTTGTTTTCAGTAGGCAATGGCTAAAATAGTTGGGTTCATTTATCAATGTAGAATCTCTCACTACTTGTACGGTAGTGAAAAAGGCTTGGGAGACCCAATGTAGAAGAAGAGTGCGAACAGGAAGCCGTAGGCACTTGTAGAGAAAGAGTATCTCTTCTTCAGAGTGGTGCAGCCCTTTTGAGGACCACATGAATTGGCCCAACATCATTTGTGGCCTTTTTTTTTTGTTTTTGATTCTCCATTGTATTGCTCACCGTTCTGACTTTTACCATTTTCGTTGTTTTCATTTAATGCAATATGTAAAATTCTCGATGTGATAATGCCATATTTGTCAATATGCTATAACTATTTTTTTATTTTAATAATGATCCAGGTGACTCTAGACTCCTTATCACGGGCAGTGCAGACCAGACTGTAAAGCTGTGGAATGTTCAGACAGGAGCTCAACTCTATTCTTTTAACTTTGATTCTCCAGCTAGAGCTGTAGATTTTTCTGTGGGTGATATGCTTGCTGTAATTACTACTGACCCATTTATGGGGCATCCATCCACTATTCAAGTGAAACGAATTGCCAGAGATCCTAGCGAACGTATGGATTGTTATATATTATCTTCATCCTAATATCATTGACGCACAATTCCCTTATTAAATCTTCATGTTACTTGTTTTAGAAATCAACTATTTTTGCATTAAAAGTTATTGTGATTAAGTGTTCTATCACCCGATCTCCATGAAGAATGGATGGAATATGATAAAATAGCTTACATGGAGGTGTCTTTTTTAACCCGATCCTATTAGTCTTGATGAAATAGTAAATACTCGAAGCTCTTCCATTTAAGTTTAAATAAATGTTATTGAATTTGGTTTACAGGTAAAATTATTAGTCTGAACTTTTATCTACATTGCATTGCGCATACTGCTGGAAAATAAATTTGAATCTTCAGTTAATGTGTGTTTATTGTATGATATGAAATCGTAGTACTGTATAAGATTATAAACTTGTGGTATAGTTTATTGCTGAAGCAGATTTACTTGTAGCATCTATATTTTATGTAATTCGATTATCCAAATTTGATTTCATGGTAATGTTTGTTTACTCAAAAATTATTTCTTGCAGAGACTAGTGAATCAGTGCTTACAATCAAGGGGCCACAAGGAAGAATCAATAGGGCTGTTTGGGGACCTTTAAAAAAGACTATAATAAGTGGTGGTGAAGATTCAGTAATCCGTATATGGGATTCTGAGGTGTGGACCAGCATCCTCGTATATTTTTATTGGCGAAGTGCATCTTATTTTCTCACGTATCTCTTGTTGAGAGTTACATCGACATGTAATTACCTCTTCACCTTTATAACAATTCTGTTTCATCCTGCATATCTTGCCCCACATATAAGAGGATCAATAATATTAAATTTTTTGGACATTGTTAATGTGTCTTGTGTCATAACTGCAAGTTCATGGTTGGTTAATGGCACTAGATTCAGGTGCATTCTTAGGCAAATAGAGATCTATAAAGTGATGAGAAACAGCAAATTCATAGTTTTTCTTTCTAAATGATAAAATAATAGCTTGCCTGGATTTTTAGCTAACGAAAAGCCACCACTTATGCCAATGATATCTGGACCAATTAATTTGTGCCACAGAGATGAATATAACTTATTATATCAACTCTTGCCTTCATCTTTCTTGACTTAGGCACCTTCAGCAACTAGGTCATTAGTTCCCCCTTAGATCAGTTATTTACAAGGGATATTTAGGTGCCTGTGCGAAGGTGGCAGGTAAAGGATTAAAGCAAGGATGAAAAACTAGTGACTTTAGAATTTGACTTTGCCTAATCTTCAATTCTTTTTGGCTTGAGAAAGTCAACTTCGTAAATTGAGTGACTCGTGTATTTTTGAAATAAATAAAATAAAATAAACATAGAGGAGAATAGATTAAGAAATAAGCAAAAGATATGCATTTTTTGAATTGAAAAGTATGTGTTGGTTTACACATAAGGCAGTACATTGCAAACCTTTTTTGTGACTGTCAATTACATGTATGTTCAGTTTTGGATTTTATAGTTTGAAATGTACAGACTGGACAGCTGCTGAAGGAGTCGGATAAAGAAACTGGTCATCAGAAAACAATCACTTCACTCTCAAAATCTGCAGATGGCTCTCATTTCCTCACAGGTTCCTTGGATAAATCTTCGAAGGTGATAATCTGTCTTGGTTACATAGCTA
The DNA here is from genome assembly GCA_900491605.1 of Calamus simplicifolius. Lineage (NCBI taxonomy): Eukaryota > Viridiplantae > Streptophyta > Magnoliopsida > Arecales > Arecaceae > Calamus > Calamus simplicifolius. The sequence goes on along the minus strand of UESW01003901.1, from coordinate 1,311,786 downwards.
TTAGAAACTTTACTTTTATATTATGAGTCTGGTTGGCTTGTGATTGTGCTCTTACTCTTCTTGTGTAATATTGGCTTAGCTCTGGGATGCAAGGACACTGACTCTTATCAAGACATATGTGACAGAACGCCCAGTCAATGCTTGTGCAATATCTCCCCTTCTCGACCATGTACGTTTCTAACTACGTATCAATGCCTGCATCTGCTTGATAGCTTTGTGCTGCAGCTTTGTAATTTACTGTCCTTTTATCAGTTTGAGGGTATTCTATCAAAACGTATGCACAATATCTTTACGCAAATAAATGCCAAAATATGTTCTAACATCGTGGACTTCTGTATGAATTGTTGGTGATGCTAGAATCTGGAAATGTCATAACATGAAGGAATATATGTCCAGGGTGGAATTAGGGACTCATGGTATTGGTGAAGACAGAAGTCTGGTATCATCTGGTAGTTCCTCAAGTGATCCACACTTTTCGTGGACTACTGTCAGAGGGTTCTTTCTAAATGTTAACTTGATACAACCCTTATTTGGTGGCAAGGTTTTAAACCTTAGCGAGATGTCCTATGGGACACCAGGACAGTTTGTTGTCCAAAGTGTCGGGATGGGACTGTCCTGCCATCGTCCCAGAATCCCAGTTGGGACGTCTTGGGACACGTCTGTCCCAAGTGTTGAGATGAAACAGGATGATGGCACGTCCAATTCCATAAAAAAACTGAAACAGACCCATCTCATGAGATTTAAAACCTTGTTTAGTAGAAGATTACACATGAACTTCATTTAACCTACCGATTGCATAGATATCAAGCTTGGACACAAATATTAGATGTGAATATAGAGATACACTGAAATTGGAAAGAATGGGATATGATATTGTTGAGGCACACTAATAGATAAATATAGATCTTTTGCTCTTTATATATAATGATTCATAAATTATAATGGATGATCACTTTGTAGTAATTCATGCATCATGCAACAATTTCAAGGTCCACTTGGTCATCATTCACATTCACGAACCGCAGTCCATACTTCACAATAGCATCATTTAGTCATGATTCACAATAACATCAACATCAGAGACTTTAAAATAATCATCATTAAAAGTCAATATTCATTCCCAAAAAGAAAAGGCAAAAAAGAGAGAACTTAATCCATTCCCTTCGTCCCAAGAAGCAAGTGTGGTAGGAATATGTGAAAAGTTTTTGGAAACCCTTTTCTAAAGGTTATATAGTAGGATACATATGAGAAGTATTTAATGCGTATCCTAACCAAATTAAACTGGTATCATATCTGAAACAATTCTGGATGCAGACACCACATGCATATTGCAGTATCTCTGCTTCCTAGTTACAGTGTATCTGGTTTACTTTCTAAAGGTGTTAAATTTTTATTTAAATAAAGAAAAGATTTTAAAGTTTGGATCTCTATTGAGCTGGTGACATGGAGAGGCTTGGTCCTTTGATTGGTTGTGATATGGCTGATCCAGAACCGTCAAGGTTAACGGCAAAGGAGACTGACGGCGTCCTGCTTCGACCCACATCCAAGGCCAACCTTCGAGACCAACCTTCGAGGCCCACCTCCGAGGCCAACCTTCGAGACCAATCTCCGAGGCCAACCTCCGGGGCCAACCTCCGAGGCCCGCCTTGGCCTCCGGGGCATCCATCATGGTCTGACCCTTGGGACCCAGTAACTTATAGCAACGGGCCACTTGGCACGCCCACGCGGTCCAATACTCGCCTGCTACGATGCGTCGCCATGTCTCATTAAGGCGTATGGTCCACCATGCATCCATAACAGTACGTGGCCATTCTCCGTTACGACGTGCAACCCACTGCTCGCCTGCGACTACGTATGGCTATATTCCGCTACGGCATACGACTCACCACTCGCCTGTGGTTGCATGCAGCCATACCTCTTAACGGCGCGTACCTGATATAGTCGTAGCCGCCCGACACTTGTAAGACCGTATTGGCGGGTGGCAAATCAAGCAGGACACCTCTGACGCACAGTAACGATACGGATTGTCATTGTCAGCCCCTCTTTGTTCGTTATCGGACAGGGATATCATGAAATCGATAACCTTCTGGAAGCAAGGAGGGATGGAGATCTTTGAACATGTATAAAAGCTCACATTTACAACGAGGGAAGGATTCTGAACCCTAACTCTCTAGCTTTCTTCTGCTAGCTAACTCTTGTCTGTTCCCGAGTGACTGACTTGAGCGTCGGAGGGTCCCTACTGGAACATCCAGTCTCTGAGGTCTTTTCTTGCAGGAGTTCGGCGAGGAGGACCTCCGTTTCTCGATGTTCAAGGAAGGCGACTCGGCGTCAACAGATTGACGCTCCAGGTAGGGGGAAGAAGAGAAAAGCTTCGAACCTATCAGCGACGATCTTTCTTTCCCTGAGCTCTCAAGCGATGGTGACGATCCGTGCGCGAGAGGTCTCCATCAGTCGTCCTGGGGGTAGCGTCAAGGGGATGATCTGCTGGCGGTTGGTTCCTCAGCTCCCCTAGCTGATGTTCCTGCACTTCCACCGCAACAGCTTCAAGAAGACCGGCTTGCCGCCCTCGCCGCGCAAGTCCAATCTTTGGCAACGGTGGTCCAAGGCCTGCAACACCAAGCGGTGGCTGCACAGCAACCAGGGCCCCTCCCGTTAGCGCCAGGAGTCATCCAACCCAGCCAGCACTCCTTTCGAAGGAGGTCCCTGCCGAGAAGCTTGCCACCACCGCGCTTCGCCCAAGCCTCATCGTCGCGAAGCCTCCAAGAGGTCCCGATCACCCTCTCGCCGCGCTAGTGCATCTTCCAAGCGGCGATATAGGAAGGAAGCGGAGCGCCTTCGTCAGCATTGTTGCCGCTCTTCCCTCTCGGATTCCTCAAGGGAGGGGTTCTTTGACGGCAGAATAGCACGCCGAGCTGAGCATCGGCTCAACGAGTACAATCAGCGGTTGGAGGAGCTCAGCCGCTGGATCACCAACCCACCAGAGGCAGACTACGACAGCCGGCCACCGCTGTTCCGCCGGATTATGGAGGAACCGATCTCAACCGGTTCCACCTTCCTCAACTGGACCCGTATGATGGGACCATAGACCCCCTGGACTATTTGGAAAGTTACAAGATCCTTATGCAGGTCCAGGGGGCAACCAATTTGCTCATATGCATCGCCTTCCCTGCCACTTTGAAGAAAGCTGCTCGAGCTTGGTATTCTCGCCTGCCGCCACGGAGTATTGACTCCTTCCGCCAACTGGAGAGGGCCTTCCTTGCCCATTTTGATGCCTGTCGGAAGATTCCAAGGGTGGCAGACAGTCTATTCTCAGTCTAGCAAAAGAGTGGCGAGTCTCTGCGGGACTACATCGCTCGGTTTAAGGAGGCCGCCTTTGAAGTCTACAACCTTGAGGATTCGATGGCCACCTTGGCCTTGAAGCGAGGGCTCCGTCCCTCTCGCTTCGTATACTCCCTCGACAAGAAGCCGCTCGGCTCCTACGCAGAGCTTTTGAGCCGGCCAAGAAGTACATCCGCGCCGACGAAGCTGACTCCTTCCGGCGCGAGGCCAGCAGGAGCACCACCAAGAAGCTGGCTTGTCCAGAGCCTGTTGAAGTTTGACCTAGAAGGCCCGAGCCTCCTCGTCGACCAGACAATCGTCCTCGAGCTCCTGCACCGAGAGACGGGCCCTACACTCCTCTACTCGCTCCGGTATCGCACATCTTGCTCCTCGAGATCGAGGGTGAGCCCTATCTTCAGCGCCCTCTTCCAATGAACCCAAAGATCCCTCGCAATAAGAATCTATACTGCCGCTACCATCGGGATCATGGCCACGACATCGACGACTGTCGCCAGCTAAAAAGGCGATAAGGATCTTATCCAGCGTGGCCACCTGAGGAAGTTCGTCCAGAGGAACAACACAGGAGCTCCTGGCCCATCAGCGCCTTCGCCACCGATGATTGACAATGCTCCGACCGAGAAGACGGTGACTATGATTTCCTGGGAGGCAGGCGGCCCACCCAAGAGGCCAAGGGGGGAGGGAGAGTTAGATTCTGTAATCCCTTTTTCTAAAAGAGACTTAGAGGGGTAGTTAACAAAAATGATGATAGCGTCGTCGTGTTCATGACGATAGCTAAACACCTTGTAAAATAATTCTGGTTGATAGTGGGAGCTTGGTGGATGTGTTGAACTATGATGTCTTTGTTCGCATGAACTTGTCACCCGACCTGCTTTGGCCTGTTGCCACGCCCCTGATGGGGTTCACCGAAGATTCCGTGAAGGTCGAGGGGGAGATTACTCTTCCTGTCAGTTGGCATGGCACCGTGCTAAAGTACAGTCTTCATGAGCTTCCTGGTGGTTCAGGTGCCCCTCGCCTATAATGCTATCCTTGGAAGGCATGGGCTTAATTTTTTGGATGCTGTTATCTCACCAAGAGACTCCTCGTGAGATTCCCAACCAGCGAAGGGGTCGGGGAGATGTGCGGGGAGCAGAACCCACTGCCACTGTGCTGCCACATGGCCCCTAGCCCTAGGGGGTGATGCCCACACCTGCACCAGAAGCGCTGGACCCCCGGGACTCGGCAAGGAGGGGAGAACCGGTCGAGCGCCTGTTAGCCTTTCCTCTGGGAGAAGACCCAGAACGGACTATCCAAGTTAGGGCTCTGCTTCCGGAGGATGCCCGCAGCCAACTCCTTGCTTTCTTGTGAGCCAATGCTGATATCTTCGCCTGGTCGGCATTCGACATGCCAGGCATTCCGGAGGAGGTGATTATACATTAGCTCAACATTAAGCCGGAGTGCCAACCTGTTCGACAGAAGAAAAGGAGCTTTGTTTCAGATAGACAGAAGGCCATAGACGAAGAGGTGCGCAAGCTGACGGCGGTGGGACACGTTCGCGAGGTGCACTACCCCGATTGGCTGGCGAATGTCGTGATGGTCTGCAAGGCCAGTGGGAGTTGGAGGATGTGTGTAGACTTCATCGATCTCAATAAAGCATGCCCCAAGGATAGTTTTCCGCTGCCTCGGATGATCAGCTGGTAATGCTACGTCTGGCCACGAGATCCTCAGTTTCATGGACGCATTCTCGGGGTACAACCAGATCAAGATGAACCTGGCTGATGAAAAGGCAATCTCCTTTATCATCGAGAAGGGGATATATTGCTACAAGGTGATGTCGTTCGGGTTGAAGAATGCGGGAGCCACCTACTAAAGGTTGATGAACAAGGTTTTCGAGGACCAAATCGGGCGCAACATGGAGGTGTACGTGGACGATATGCTGACCAAGAGCACCCACGCCATAGACCATGTTGCCAACCTTGCGGAGACCTTCGCCAACCTGCGCCGAACCGAATGAGGCTGAACCCCCGCAAGTGCTCCTTCGGAGTTGCGGTAGGCAAGTTTCTAGGCTTCATGGTGACGCAGCGAGGAATTGAAGCCAACCCAGACAAGATTCGAGCCATCTTGGATATGAGGCCCCCAGCTAACAAGAGGGAGGTGCAGCGTCTGACTGGAAGGGTGGCAGCCCTGAGCCGCTTCATGTCAAGGTCGGCAGAGCGGTGGCTGCCCTTCTTTAAGGCGCTGCGCAAGGTCAACAGTTTCGAGTGGACGAAGAAGTGTCAGGAAGCTTTCGAGGAGCTGAAGAAATTTCTATCTACTCCTCCACTGTTGTCCAAGCCGAGGAGCGGGGAGGAACTCTTTGTATCTTGCAGCCTTCCCTGAAGCCGTCAGCTCCGTGCTCGTCCGCAAGGACGCTGACGGAGCGCAGAAGCCAGTCTACTACACTAGCAAGGTACTCCACGATGCTAAGACCAGATACTCCAAGACCGAGAAGATCATCTTCACCCTGGTGGTCTTCGCCGACGCTTTCGACCCTACTTTCAAGCTTACCCAATCGTGGTGCTTACGGACCAACCACTTCGGACTATCTTGTCTCGTCCAGACATTTTCGGTTGGCTGGCCAAATGGGCCATCAAGTTGGGGGAGTTTGATTTATCCATCCGGCCAAGGCCTGCAATGAAGTCCCAAGTGTTAGCCGACTTCTTGGTTGAGTGCACTTGGGCCGAGGAGCATCCGGAGGAGTTGCACCTGGAGGCATTCATGGAGTCAGTCCCCTACGGCCGAGGGGGTGGAGAAAGAAGACTGGATCCTTCATGTGGATGGAGCGGTGAACTCTCAGGGGAGCGGGGCCGAACTTATCCTCGCGAGCCCCGAGGGAAAGGTGGTGGAGTACGCTCTCCGATTCCTCTTCCGGCCACCAACAACCAGGCAGAGTATGAAGCCTTGCTGGCAGGGATGCAGCTAGCCAAGGAGCTTGGTGCGGAGCGTTTGAGGGCCTTCACGGACTTCAAGCTTGTCTTCGGGCAGGTCGCTGGGGAGTACGAGGCTAGAGACCCAACTATGTCCCGCTACCTGAACAAGGTGCGATCCCAAGCCTCTCGTTTGCATATTTCCGCATCAGCTATATTCCCCGGACGGAGAATGCCAGTGCTGATGCGCTGTCCCGCTTGGCCACTTCGGCGACGGGACCTTAGGAAGGACGTACGTGGAGCATCTGCAAGTTCCGAGCATCGAAGCAGCGGCAGAAGAAGCACCGCCGATCGAGCAGAAGCCCTCCTAGATGGATGCCTACATTCGATACTTGACCGATGGCACCCTCCTGAAGACCCGGTCGAGGCCAGACTGCTCAGGCGACGGGCCCCGAAATTCCTGATGATGGATGAGAATATCTACCGAAGATTATTCTCATACCCGGTCCTCAAGTGCGTTGGGCCTACTGAAGCTGACTATATATTGCGAGAAATTCATAAAGGCATATGCCGGAGTCATCTGGGGGCAGAGCTCTGGCATACAAGGCCCTTCGACAGGGGTATTATTGGCTAACCATGAGGGAGGACACGGCTGAGCTTGTCAAGAAGTGTGATAGCTGCCAGCGCCATGCCAACATCTAGCGGCAGCCGACATCTCAGCTGACCCCACTGGCAGCACCTTGGCCCTTCGCCCAGTGGGGGATGGACATCTTGGGGCCATTCCCTCCTGCATCCGACCAGCGTAAATTCCTGCTGGTGGCTGTCGATCACTTCACCAAATGGATCGAGGCTGAGGCACTTGCCAAGATCACCGAGGGCAAGGTGAGGGCTTTCTTTTGGAAGTCTATAATATGCCGGTTCGGGCTGCCGCATATCTGGTCACTGACAACGGTCGGCAGTTCGATAACGCACCCTTCCGAGGATTTGCACCGAGCTCGGCATCCATTAGCGGTTCACCTCTGCAGGGCATCCTTAGACTAACGGAGCGGCCGAGGTGACCAACCGCATCATTCTCCAAGGACTGAGAGCTCGGCTAGATGACTGCAAAGGACGATGGGTGGAGGAGCTCCACAATGTGCTATGGGCCTACCACAACGCCTTGGGCCCCCACCGGAGAAACTTTCTTCAGCCTTGTCTTCGGATCCGAAGCAGTCATCTCTGTAGAAATCGGTGCCCTGAGCCCTAGAGTGGAAGCCTACAGCGATGAAGACAACCCGAACCAGTTGCGAGCCAACCTTGACCTGGTGGAAGAGGAACGGGACCGAACGCGACTCCGAATGGCAGCCTACTGACAACGAGCGGCTAGATATTACAACGCTCGTGTTCGCCCAAGGACCTTGCCGGGAGACCTCGTTCTTCGTCGAGCTGAAATCTCAAAACCGACGGAAGGGGGCAAGCTAGCACCGAACTTGGAAGGACCCTTCAGATCACCAAGGCACTCCGCCACGGAGCGTACAAAATAGAAGAGCTGGACGAAAAGACGCTCCCGCGGACGTAGAATGCCGATAACCTCCGTCGGTATTATCAGTAGCATACTCTTTCTTTATGTAAAATTTTGCGATTGTATTCTTGGGGCTCCCGCCCGCGCTTGAAACTAATAAACAGAGGTTTAAGCATCTCAGCTTCTCAACAAAAAAGCTCAATGTACCATTAGCATCGAAGACCCGATGTACCATCAGATTCAAAAAAGTCGAGGCCAGGCTCGGCATGGAAAGCCCAGTGTACCACTGGCAGATCGATGTACCATCGGCTCTCAACAAAAAGCCCAATGTACCATTGGAATCGAAGACCCGATGTACCATCGGATTCAAAAAAGCCCGAGGCCAGACTCGGCATGGAAAGCCCAGTGTACCACTGGCAGACCGATGTACCATCGCTCTTAAAAAAAAGCATAATGTACCATTGGCAACGAAGACCCGATGTACCATCGGATTCAAAAAAAGCCCAAGGCCAGACTCGGCATGGAAAGCCCAATGTACCACTGGCAGACCGATGTACCATCAGCTCTCAACAAAAAGCCCAATATACCATTGGCAACGAAGACCCGNAAAAGTCCAATGTACCATTGGCACTGAAGACCTGATATACCATTGAATTCAAAAAGCCCGAGGCCAGCTCGGCATGAAAAGCCCAGTGTACCATTGGCACATCGATGTACCACCGGCTCTCAAAGAAGCCCGAGTTTTCCACGGCACTCCAAGGCTGATGCTCCATCGGTCCCCAAAGGTCCGAATCCTTGGGGCAGACGCGGCCCCAGGTCCGACCTTGGCTCTCCTAGGGGTTCGGTCCTGCACGGCTAAGTCGCTCATGAATGGGGAGAAGCTGCCCCTCGGTGTCGACGAAGCCCCTAAGGGTCCCATGTCAGTAACCCAAGAACTCATAAATGAGACGTTATTGGATAGAAACAGTTTCATTAATGAAGTGTTTACAAAATGTCGACCGAGTCGGACTTGATACAAAAAATAAAGTAAAAGAACTACAAGGTCAAGGTTCGGCGCGGGCTCGCCATCTAAGGCCTCCTCGGACTCTTGGTTTGGCTCGATGTCCATGGTCTGAGGGAGGTTCAAAACTCGGGCCACCTTTTCTTTGGCATCACGAACCCATGGATGTAGGAATCCATATTAGCCTCAACCAGCTCATGGGCGAACTGCTCCGATGCCTTGAATTCCTCCACAGCGGCAGCCCTAGCCTCACGGCGGCCTCCACCTCGACAACCTTGGCCTCCTTCTCTGCGACTAGAGAGGTGGCCACCTCTCTGCCTCCTTAGCGTGCTCCACTTCCTCCTCGGCATGCTTGGCCCTATCCTCGGCCGCCCGGATGACCGAGTTCAGCTCGGCGATATGGAGGTTGCGGGCCTCGATAGCGCCCTCGGCCGGTGAACTGGGTGAGTGCTGCCCGCATCGGTTGGCTTCAGCCTCTGCCAGCGCTCGGCCTCCTTTATTTCGTTGGCTCAGGCAGTCCTCGCCGATTCCAGAGCCTTCTCACAACTTCAGCCCAGGCCTGGGCATCCTCGGCATCCTGTTGGATTTGGCGGACGATAGCCTCCCCTTCGCTGAGGGCCTCCGAGTGAGCACCAGGGAGTTCGTCACCTGTGCCCGAAATGTCAGCCAGGAAAACTATAAGAAATTTCAATGCAAGGGCAAAGAAGGTAACTTACCCGAACCAGGGCTAAGAAGGCCTCCCGGAAGAACCTGCTCACCCCCAGAGTCCGGAGCTCCTCCTGGAAGTCGGGCTGTATGATTTGGGATATAAGCCCTTTTGCCCGGCGCCCGTCGTTCATCAAAGAGAACCCGTAGGGGGTCGGCCCAGCCCTGCTCCCCTCAGCGTTTTCGACGTGCTCTGGCTCGGCACGGGAGGGCTGCTCGCTGGCGTCTGCTCGGGGGGCGGGCTCGCTGCCCCTGATGGTCCCTCCCCCCAGCTCCTTTCTGCCTCGGCTGGGGTTGGTTCGTGGGGAACTTGGGGCTCCTCCATCGCTGCCGGCTCCCCCATCATCGCCGGCTCCTCCGTCGTCGCCCCCTCAGCCACTGCCCCTCCGGTGGGGTGTCGGCCGTCAGGTCTACCTTCGGAGCTGATGGGGACTCTCTGTGCACGAACGGTCGGGATACCCATACCGTAAGGCGCTTAGGGGCCGGCGCCTGCTGCCCCTCTCTCGGGCCACCCTGGGCCCTCATCCTCTTGGCCGCGGCCTTCCTGAGCATGGCGATCGGAGGCTTCATCGCTGCGCAACGTCGGCTGGAGTTAATAATAAAAAAAAGAAAAGGAAAAAAGAGAAGAAGAAAAAGAAGTTTGGCTAAGTATTGGGACGCCTATTACTCATCGCTTTGGGTGGTGAGGCCTGCCAGCCGGAGGTTGTGCTCTAACAGAAGCAAGTTATATTTGGGGATGTCGGCAGTCAACAGTTGCCCCAGCACTTCTTTATCTCCTGGAAGGATAGTGGAGTTCATGTTGGGTCGGAGGTCGGGATCCCCCCACTGGGGCTTGACTTGATTAAGGTCAACAAAAAAGAAACGGATTTCCATCCCTTGACCGAGGAGGGGAGAAGTAATTTGAGGATGCGACCGGGTCGGGGCTGGAACAGCCACTAACCCCTCTGTTGCCTGAGGGTGTAAAAACAACGGAAGAGGGAGAGTCGGGGGGTGATTTGGAGGTGGTGGCAAAGGATAAGAAAAGCACAAACGGTCCGAAGGGAGTTCGGGACCAGCTGAGTAGGAGTCAAGGAGTAATAGTCCAAAAGGTTGATAAAAAAGGATGAAAGGGTAGACGAAGACCTAACCTAAGGGATATCTCATAAACGGCCACTCTACCGGGCCGAGAGGAGACCACCCTATCATTGGGGGTCGAAAGGAAGAGCCCGACATCTCGGGGTACCTGGTAACGGACCCTAATGTTTGCCAAGCCTTGGCCCGTTACAGTGGAGGCGGTCCCCGTCGGGGATTCCGCCCTCGCCCTCGAAGAGGTGCCGGCCGCCGCCTGGCGCCTCCCCGATGGGGCTTGGCCGACCGCCGCCGGCGTCTCCTCGCGGGAGCCCAGCCGATGACCGGCCGCTGGGCGAGAGGAAGGCGGTCCTCCGGATCGGAGGACCATGAAGGAGAGGGAGATGGAGAGGCACGAAGCCTCGAGGGAGAAATATGGTCGTCAGAAGGAGCAGAAGAGGTCCAAGAAGGAGAGGAGGCCATGGAGGAGGTTAAGAAGGAAGAAAAAGGGCTAAAAGGGATGGAAGGCTAACTTGTAGCAGAAAAATGGCGGAGACTGGTCTCAGGTTGCCGAAAGACGAAAGCCAGGGGAGAACGATGACAGATGAAGCAAAATGATGAGATTCAGCCCTCGCCCGGGTTTTATCGGGTTTCAAATCATCCCGCCTCATTCAGCTAGCCACGCGGGCTCTCGCTATAGGCTAGGCCACCTCGGCAAGTGCCCGGCGCATGGAACGATGCGCCTCCGGCCAATGATGGGACCCCGCTGACGTCAGTGTCATGATAGCAACGATGGCGGCCGCTTTCCGTGAGTTTCGAGAGGATAGCCCAGTCTTAGGAATGATCCCTGCGTATCGGACGGACAGCCTCGACTGCCACTTTACATTCCCCAAGTCACCCGCACTAAGTTATCGCAGCATCTGAAGGCACGTGTCCGAGAGCAGTTAGCAGTGGACAGGGATCAGCCATTAAGGAGGTAACACCCCTTTCGCCTTGCGGAGGTGGGCCCACTTCGTCTTAGGGGCGAGGGGGCATCTGATATGGCTGATCCAGCACCGTCAAGGTTAACGGTAAAGGGGACTGACGGAGTCCCGCCTCGGCCTCCGAAGCCCCCTTCGGCCTCCGAGGCATCTTCAACCTTCGAAGCCCCCTTCGGCCTCGAGCTTCAGTCTCGAGCCTCGGCCTTAGGCTCTAGTCATGGTCTGGCCCTTGGGACCAGTAGCTTATAGCCACGAGCCACCTAGCACGTCCACATGGCCCGCCACTCGCCTGCTTTAGTGCATCGCCATGTCCCATTAAGGCGTATGGCTCGCTACGCGCCTGTAACAGTGTGTAGCCATGCCTCGTTACGGCATACGATCCACCACTCGTCTACGGCTGCATGTGGCCATACCTCATGACGGCGCGCGCCAGGTGCAACCATAGCCATCTAACACACATAATGTCGTACTGGCAGGTGGCAAATGAGGCAGGACACCTCTGACACGCCCATGATCCGTTACTATTAGCCTTGCCCTTTTGTCCATTATCGGATAGCAGTATCTCGAAATCATAAACCTTCTGGAAGCATGAGAGAGGAAGATCTTTGAGCAGGTATAAAGGCCCACACTTACAATGTGGGAAGGCCCTCGGAACCCTAATTCTCTAGCTTTCTTCTGCTAGCAATCTCTTGTCTGTTCCCGAGTGATTGACTTGAGCGTCGGAGGGTCCCCACCGGAGCATCCGGTCTTCGGGAACTTTTTTGCAGGAACCCGGCGAGGGAGTTCTCCGTCTTCCCGACGTTCAAGGAAGGTGACTCGGCATCAACAGCATTCATTTTTTTTATTTTAAAAAATTTGGATTTCGGCACACTAGCAATATTTATCATGAATACGAAATAAGTATGCATATCAAAATTCTTTATTAAATTTAATTAATTATTTTATTTATTAATATAATTTTAAATTTTTAGTAAAAATTGTATAAATTAAATAATAAATTTTTTTATGCTTCTCAATTTGATCGGCCTAGAATTAGAAGGAATAAAAGAAAATCCAGAGCACAAAAGAAAAAGACAATCCAAAGCATAGGCCTGAAATTAACATTTTAAAAAATAAAAGTAAAAAACTACAAAAAATGAAATGAAATCAAGGATAATTGTTACAAAGCGGATATGAGTAAAGGATATATATGTGTGTGAATATTATGTAATTTTTATAGATGCAAACGTACAAAATTTTATATGGATTTAATATAAGTATAAAAAAAATTTTTACTAGATATAAATATGATATAGTGCTTTCTTCTGTGACTTTCTTCATTCCGTTTTGTTACCATCCCTCACTATCATTATCTTACAGGACTCTCCCTAGTTTGTAAACATCATTTGGATGAATTCGTAGAAGTCTTGCAAAATGAAAGCCCTCCCAAAGACAAGTATCTGAAATCGGATTATTATAATTACTAAACTTCAAACACTATATGCTTGATTAAATTCGTCAGTTGATCAAATTAATTGCGCTTTGGTAAAAATCAACATCTAATGTTTCTGCAACGCAACAATCAATAATATTAAAACACAATGAGAGAATTCTAATGTATTTCTGATGTAATCTCAAAGCATTCGCGCTACAGATAATACAAAGATCAAAGTTGATACACATTTTTTCCTTACATTATAAAATATAAACATATTTTGTGAGAGTGACTTGGGGCCATCAATCAGAATTTAGGTTACAATGCGGAGTGACCAGATTTTGTTGAAGCGTCTGAGTGCATATTGGAACAAATTGTGTATGTTGTTCTGTTGGTTCTGCATTGTTTATTTTGGACAGAGAATGGTCTCAACCAAATTCAAGGATCATTACATCTTGACAGGGAAACCAAATGTATACAGTTAAGACGGAGAGAGATATAATAATCCAAGACACATATTACCTTCTTCATTTTATTACACTATTCTAAACTGGACAATGCTCTGGAATTGAGACCCCTAGTGTCGCTGCAAAATTTGTCAAAATTAAATTCTCATGTGGTGCTGTTCCTCAGCATCAAATAATTTCCCACAGAGAGCACCAATCCAAAGGCAGTTGACGATGGTCCAGTATATGAGAGTCACAATCACAGCAAGAGGCCACATCAGCCATACCGCATGACAGTAAACGGGAGGACTAGAGAATTTTCATTCTCAATGTATACAGTGAACCTAATGATTTTTTTAATTTAAAAAAAACACTATGATGAAAATGCCTCATAAACAATTTTGTCGGATGGTCACTTCAAGGAAGGCATCCTCCATGGTGGTATCAGCCAATACCATGCTGCCATGCATATAATATGATATATTTTCTAAACTAGGTGAGAATTACCAAACAAAATTTTCTAGCCTCTAACATGAAGCGATGATTTCACCTGCACCCCTGTAATGCTTCAAGTCCATCTACTGATCTAATTAACCCGTTAGCAGTTTAAAAATTTGAGCAAAAGTTAATAGGTAGTGTTGCCATGGAAATCGTTCTCCGACTCGGTGTGCTTCCGACTCCGGGTCCAAACTGATCTCGACGTTCGGGATGGGACCTGCAAGACAGTCCGCGCTCACAAAGGATTTCCTTGGGGTTATCCTCTGCGGAGGACTCTCGACGCAAGTCAGAGATTCACAGCATGCAGATATGAGAAGAAGACTTTTCACAGAAGAATCTCCCTCCAAGCTTTCGATCGGTGCTCTAATGGAGTGATCGATTCCGTAAAGCCAAATGAGTGTACAAGGTAATTTTTTGTCCGTACCTGAGAGGTTGAAGTGTTGTGGTATTTATAAAAGATCACCTGATTTCTCTGGGAACGTCATGGGGCCGAAAGTTGTTATGATTTGAAATGAATTCGAATCGAGTTTGTTACGAGATCAGTATGATCTGTATCTTGTCAATTAGTGGATCAACGGCTGGGAGAGCTAGTTGATGCCTTGGGATTTCATGATTGCGTAGGCTCTAGGCCACTCCTGGGTATGATTCTCTGTTTGGAATCTTATTCCATTTCAGCGAATAGGGACTCCCGTGCCAGATTTTGCAGAGGTATTTTGAATGTCGTGGCTGGCCTAGATAAGGAATAGCTTGATTTTTCAAAGTGTAAAATGGTTCGCTCAGACGACAGAAGTATAAGGATAGCTCGGCTCAGATGGCCGAAGCATAAGGATAGCTCGGGTTACCGAGGAATAAGGATAGCTCGGCTCAGATGGCCGAAGCATAAGGATAGCTCGGGTTACCGAGGAATAAGGATAACTCGGCTCAGATGGCTGAAGCATAAGGATAGCTCGGGTTGTCAGGGTGACCCGACCTCATCAAAGCTGATTTGACCTTGTCGCTAGAATGTCACTCCAACTGCCAGCCGGCAAGCAGGGTGTTTGGATTGGGCATGACCTCATCGCTGATGTGAGTGATCAATAACACAATGATTTTACCCCTCATTAGGTAGTAGGTAGACTTGAGTTATAAGCATATAACACTTTTCTTTTTATCCAATGCAGAACTATTTTGAAGTGCTACAATCTTCACTTCTTATAATATGACATCCTCGTCGCATGCCACAGGTTAGACAGGATCTACCCTGAGCTAGGTAGTTAGTGCTGCAAAGATGGCTCCATGCCATGGGGGACTCTACCACTGTCCTATGGGTAGCCCTTTCCTTATATCCACCAACTTTTGCACACTCGGGTCTTCTCTAATATAACTTATAATGCCTCAAGCCCTACTTGCTGATCCAATTAACTCGTTAGAGAACTAAATTTATGTGACCAAAAAACTTGAGTAAAAGTTAATTGGTAGCAGATAAACTTGAGTTATAAGCACATAACATATTTCTTTCCTATCCGATATGAGACTATTTTTGGTGCATTACAATCTCTCCTTTATAATGCAGCATTCCCGTTACACGCCACGTACTGCAAGAGTGGCTCCACAACATGAGAAAACTCTATCATCATCCAATGGGTAGCCCTTTCCTCATACCACCAACTTTCGCACACTGGGTCAGCTCTGAGCTCTGATACCATTTATAATACCCCAAGCTCACCTGCTAGTCCAACTAACTCATTACCAAGCCGGGTAAACTTAAGCATAAGCACATAATATTTTTTTTCCATCCGATATGGGACTATTTTGGAGTATTACAATATACGTTCCTTATAATGCAACGTTCTCGTCACATGCCATAAGCTAGCTAGAATTTACTTCGACTCGAGTCATTGTGCTGCAAGGATGGCTTCACACCATGGCAACACTCTATCACACATCCCATGAGTAGTCTTTTTTTTTGCCCACCAACTGAGTCCCATCATCCCATGGGTAACCTTTTTCTGATGCCAACCAACTTTCACAGACTGGATCGATTTTGATATCATTTGTAATGTCCAAGTCCACTTGCTGATCCAATTAACTCGCTAGTGAGCCAAAACTATGTGGTCCAAAAAATCGAGTGAAAGTTAATGAATAGCAATGGCGTTGAGTTATAAGCATATAAACTTTTTTTCCATCCAATGGGGTGTTACAACCCCAATGCATTATTAGATTTTTAGGCTTAGTCAATGAAAGTTCAGTCTAATGTATATACTCCCTGAGCCTCTCTCCATGTACCTCTAGTGTTGGTTTCTATAAATTTATTGCTGCTCCAATTTGTATGCTTAAGTACACATCACCTGTTGTTTATTAATTAGAAAAGGAAAAAAGGAACTTGTTTAATCCGTATGGTAACCACACGTAGAAGACAAAGGAGTATAATTTAGGGTTGCATTAGCCAAGAGCAAAAAATATATAACCAACCACGGAGAAAAAAATATAAAACCAAAAGATTAATAGATATAATCATTTGTCTTTGGAATGTAATTATAATTTATTATAGAATCATCCAACACCTTTGCTTTATTGCTCATCATTTGTCTCTGGAAATGTAATTATAATTTATTCTAGAATCATCCAACACCTTTGCTTTATTGCTCATCAAGGAATCTTGGTTGATTACTCATCAAGGATATCGAACTCTGAAAGGCTACTCACTTACTCGACTGATCATTGGAGAGCACAGTCAGTAACGAATATTTCTTTTGTTGCGGAATTTGGCTAATTTTCTCATGTTCTTCGTCACTTAATTCCCAATCAAAGATATCAATGTTCTGCTTGAGCCTTTCCTTGTTATAGCTTTTCACTACTATGCTCACCCCTTGCTCGTATAACCATCGTAAGGCAACCTGAAGAAAAATTTAAGTCAAGCCATAGTAAAGAAGAAGGATTTAGAAAAAATTAAAAAAAAACAGCTTAAAGTTTATGGAAGTGCTTTGCATTTTGGCTCTTTGGCTTATGTGTATTTTTGATATGAACATGATTCTCTCTATACAAAAAAGAAACAGGACATGCTATATCAAAAGAGATCATTTTATCACCTCATTTAGACTCTTTGCAAGTTTAGGGAGATTTTGAAGGATAGCTTTTGAATGCTTAATCTAAAATTATAAAAATAAGTACATCTCCTTATCCACCTAGTATTATACTTCTACACAATTCTTATATATGCCTCTCACCTAAATTAGCCTTAGTGGCACCAATTTAGACTATTCATCTCTTGATAACAGCCATATAATCAGTTAGCTAGTACTTTCCAATAGAAGTGAAAGTGAACTAGATAATATATGTCTAGATACATTTTTATATCTAAATTTATCTAGATATGATATAAATTTGAGCATTAGACTAATGTTAATATCTGTACCCATACCCGTCAAAGAAAACAAATACAAATATAAATATATTATTATTCAATCCATATCCAAATATCAAACTTGCTTAAAATCCTATTTAACTTATATAACACCAATGAACTCTTAAAGAAAATAGGTAGCCACTTAGTGGTATATTTGATTTGGTAATTATTAAATTTGACTTTGGTATTTATTAAAAAAAAAATGAACATAGATATGGACATACTAACTCCTATCCTTATTCACATTGGTATTTAATAAAAAAGAAATGAACACAGATATGGATATACTGATATTTGATTTATACTGGATATATTTTCAGCCACCTTCTCAAATTAGTTGTGCTCTGCATGGACCCTCTATTTGATGGGAAAAGGCTTGGACGAGAAATATTTCATATATAGCATGCAACATTAAATAGACTACGATGTTGAAAATGGATGACTTTCGGTAAACAAAATCATGGGACTCACTATGATACATGTCTAAAACAGAACATTAAAGAACCTATAAGCCTATAACAATATTTTTTTTTCCTTGGTTATAAGAAAAAGTTAACAGTACCAATCAGTTGATTTGAGTCTGAAGAATGGTGAATCAAAACATGCAGACCAATTAAAGCCAAGGAAGATGAGGATTTGATTCTACCTGAGCCACAGTCTTCCCCTTGGTCTTAGCTATCTCTTGGAGAACTTCAGTCTCCAACACCTGATTCTTGCTCCCTTGTAAATCTTGGCCTCCTAAGGGAGTGCAACCAGTTACATGTATGCCCTTATCCTTGCAGAACTTCCTTATCTTCTTCTGCTGCCAGAGTGGATTCACCTCCAACTACAAAATAGGCTATATCTTACATCTTCTACACAAAAATCTTAAACACTACAAAGCAACGATCAACAAACCTGGTTGACAGCAGGAGGTATTTTCGCAAATGCAAGCAACTCTTCCAATTTCTTTTGTGAGAAATTGCTGACCCCAATGGACTTCGCCAAGCCAAGATTCTGGCACTCCTCCATGGCTTGCCAAACAGAAATCAAGTCCAAGGGAACAATGTCTTCCTCCTTTATGGGAAAACTGCTAGCTCCAGGCTTTAAGCTCATAGGCCAATGAATTAAATAGAGATCAAGGTAATCCAACTGAAGATTTCTACACCACAAACAGCAATGTCAAAGGAGCACATATGTACAAGAAAAAAAAAAAAAAGATCAGCAAAGCAGGGTTAGAGATATTCATAGCATTATAATAGTACATGAAGACTGCTTTAAAGTTATGTATCGATCCTGTCAAAATATATGGACATTCTGTGGCTACAATCGAATTATTACACAAGATGAAGAAACGGGAGGGAATGTAGAGTAGAAACGGGAGGGTGTTCGTTCTAGTGAGTACCGGAGGCTCTTCTGGAGGGCTGGGAGGACGAGGTCACGGTGGGCATCGCTGGACCAGAGCTTGGAGGTGACGAAGAGCTCGCTGCGGGATTCGACGAGGCCCCGCTGCAAGGCTTCGGCGATGGCATCTCCGAGGTACTGCTCCGATTGGTAGAGGGAAGCGGTGTCGAAATGGCGATAGCCCAGCTCGATGGCCTGAAGGACGGCGGGCTTTATTTTCTCCGGCTCGACTGGGATGCTGGCGGTGCCCAACCCCACGAGGGGGATTGCCCGGGCGTCGTCGGAGCTCAGGGTTGCCTTTGGAATGCTCGCCATCTCTAACCTTAAACCTCAATTGACTACTACTTATAGTGGAATTTTATAAAATAAATAGGTTTTTCCAATCGATATCGATTTCGTAAAATAAAGCGATCGCGTCATAGGCGCTAGCGAATCAAAAAGGCTTTGAATTTTTAGTCACGGTACGCACGGCTTGAAAGAGCCATTCAGTAGTACGTACTACGTAGTAGCGAGCTTTAACTGAAGCAAGTAAGAGAGGATAACGACCGTAGTCTACGTAGTAGTAGTAGTAGTCTTTTCCATTCGAGATTGGGTTGGCGTTCGGTGTATTAAAGTACAAAATCGAAAAGGATGCATTAAAGTGAGATGGCCAAGAAAAAATAAAAAATAAAAGGACCGAGGAAAGAATGGACGAGGAATCCATAACATAGAATCGTTAATGAAAAAAACATCCATTAAATGTTTAAAATAAATTATTTGACTCTGAAAATAAATAATTTTTTTATTCTTTATAAGATATCAATGTTAAGTAAATTTAATTTTAGTGGGATATTGATTTCTTTAATAAAACAAAAGAGAGATTTAAAATAGATTCTTAACTTTAATGCAAATAGATTTTCTTCTCTTTATAGATATCAATATTAAATAATTTTTTAATTTTAATAAAATATTAATTACTTAGAAAAATAAAAAAAATATCTATCAAATATTTAAAATATTTTTTTTAACTCATAATGCAAGTAGATTTACTGTTCTCTATAATAAAGTACCAATCTCAAATAAACTTTTCAATTTAGTAGGATATTGATTTCTTTTTAAAAAACCAAAGAGAAATATTCATTAAACATTTAAAATAGATTTTTGGCTCATCAAAGCAAGTAAATTTACTACTCTTTATAATAAGATGTCAATCTCAAATAAACTTTTCAGTTTTAGTAGAATATTTTTAAAAAAAAAATCTAAAGATATAGATATCAATTAAATGTTTAAAATAAATTTTTGACTCATAAAGCAAGTAGATTTACTACTCTTTATGATAAGATACCAATCTCAAATAAATTTTTCGGTATTAGTAGGATATTGATTGCTTTAAAAAAAAAAAAACAGTATCCATTAAATGTTTAAAATAAATTCTTGACTCATAAAGTGAGTAGATTTACTAAATCTTTATAATAAGATACCAATCTCAAATAAACTTTTCAGTTTTAGTAGGATATTAATTTCTTTGTAAAAAAATCAAAGAGATAGATATCCATTAATTATTTAAAATAAATTCATGACTTATAAAGCAAGTAAATTTACTATTCTTTATAATAAGATATCAATCTCAAATAAACTTTCAGTTTTAGTAGGATATTGATTCCTAATGCGGGATAAGATCGTCAACGCATCGGTATTAGTGCATGTGACAAAAGAAAAGGATCCTTTTCGACTTTGGGTCAATTAACAGTCATATCCAGAAAAAGATAAAATATAACCGACCTACTACAGTGCCTCGACGAAGCTGAGCTATCTTTATACCTAGGCAGGACCAAGCTATCCTTATGCCTTAGCAGGACCAAGCTACCTTCATGCCTCGGCAGGACCGAGCTGCCTTGAAGATAGGATGTCCAGCATCATCTTGAATGATCTTCAAGGTCCGATAAAAGGATACTCTAAGCTCTTCCCGAAGATAAAATTGTGGCATATTCGAAACAACGAAAGCGTTACCGTCACTCCAACCAGGGCACACATGGAAATAAACCTAATAATGTGATGCCAGCTATTCGGAGCTACCATCATCGAACAAATATCGTCAAACCTCATTATCTCCTTTATCAATGGATGAAGGGGAAACCGAAGACCCGCTCGCAAACTTTCTTCATAGAAGAAGGCCCTAGACTCTTAACTTATCCGTAACCCCCTGTTTAGGCTTTGGCGTCCGTAACATGATGTTTTAGGAGATCCAATACCTCTGACGGATCTTCTCCAAATCTACCGAGGTCATCATGAAAGCAAAATCACCTGGGTGCTCCATGTCCTCGGAATAAGCAAAGAAACTCTCATAAGAAGTGTAAGGTTTCTAAGAGAAACTTCCGAAGGAAGGAATAAGAAGAAAGCGCAATAGGGAAAGCACCACTCGATTGCTTTTAAATCGACTCGATAGAAAGACGGGATATGGCCAGCGCCAGACGTTCAGACTATCAACCCGTACACTGCGAGCGCAAGAGCTTGCCATGTGTCATTCCATCAACCGTTGTTCGCAGAGAACGAAGGGTTCTGCCTCGTTCGTCTAAAAGAAATGATGGAACGACGACGTGGAATTTATTAAGTCATCATGATGTGCCTCTATCCATTCAAATCCCTTCAACCAAATCAAGACGTCTCGAGCTCTACTCCCTATGCCCGAACCTAGAGAGTGGGGGGCATATGATGCGGGGTAAGATCGTTACCACATCGATATTAGTGCATATGATAAAAGGGAAAGATCTTTTTCAACTTTTGATCCATTAACAGCCATATCCAGAAAAAGACAAAATGTAGCCGACCTACTACGATGCATCGACGAAGCAGAGCTGTCTCCATACCTCGGCTGAACCGAGCTATTCTTATGCCTCGACAAGACCGAGCTACTTTCATGCCTCGGCAGGACCGAGCTACCTTCATATCTCGGAAGGAACAAGCTATCTTCGTGCCTCAGCAGGATCGAGCTATTCATATACCTCAACAAGATCGAGAAACCTTTCTTTTCAGCTCAGGCATTCTCATCACCTTGAGCTACACCGAGGATCCCGAAAGGTAAACCGCCCCAATCATACGAATCTCATAACAATCTTCCTAAAATGTAAACAAAGAGCCAAATATAACCCTTTGACCGTGATTGACAAAATTTCAAATCTCTGAATAGCTGACGGGATTTCAATCACCCCGGCTCCCAACATCCTCAAAAGGAAACAAAAGTTAAATATGGCTGAACGCCCATGAATGACTGAATTATGGAGCGCCAATCAACCACCGATCCTCCTAACCGTCAGGATTTGAATCATAACAATCCCATAACTAATTAGATTTGAATCATACTGGCTTTAGATTTCCTAACATGTGCCCAAGAAATCAGGTAACCACTTGCTGTCATTCCAGCGGTCTATAAATACACTATCCTAAGATCCTTTCAGGTATGCTCAAATTGACTCCAAAAGCTCTAGTAGAGTTCATAGCTCTCAGAAGGACATCCTTGAGAGACCCTTCTGTTGAAGCCCTCTTCTCTCATCTATTTGCTAAGAATCTTCACTGATTTGAATGTCGGAGGGTCTTCTGTATGGATCACCCCTGTGCTTTTTGTGTGAAGAATGTCTTGCAGATCCTACCGGATGGGAGATCGCCATCCAGATCCTGACGTATGCCGCCCCCAAGCTGGAGAACGAAATTTTGCAGCAACAATTCCTTTAAGAAAACCAAGAGGTAAATACCATAAATTTTAGGCTCTTAAAGCAAATAGATTTTCTATTATAAGCAAACAAACTTTTTAATTTTAATAAAATTCTGATTTCTTCAAAAAAAATAATAAATATTTATTATTAAATATTTAAAAATATACTTTGACTCATAACTAATTTCTAACTTATTCAACATAATTGTAAAATATAAAATTTAGATAACAACACTAAAAATCATCCTTATATCAATCGATGATAATTTCGTAATTTTTTTGAAGTTTGTCAGCAATGATATATTTATTAAATTACTTTTAACTTCCTCAATAAACCTCTTATTTGAGTGATTCAAGTTGCGTTAGAAAGCTAACTCTATACTGAACATCATGTATATAAATTCAATCAAAATTTTTAATTATATTATTTTTTAATAATTTTTAACTTAATCTTGTTAAATTGCATCTTAACATTAGCCAAAAGGAATGAATCTCACATGAACCTATCATAACATGTGTCGTACACATGAGAGAT
The DNA here is from genome assembly GCA_900491605.1 of Calamus simplicifolius. Taxonomy (NCBI): domain Eukaryota; kingdom Viridiplantae; phylum Streptophyta; class Magnoliopsida; order Arecales; family Arecaceae; genus Calamus; species Calamus simplicifolius. The sequence goes on along the minus strand of UESW01003901.1, from coordinate 1,288,983 downwards.
TACTTGATAACACTACCTCGATTATTTTTAACCAAGAGATTATAATTTTCTTTAGCCTTACCCATCATCTCATCAACACCATTTTATTAAAAAAAAAAATAGGGCACTAACTCTCTCCGTAGGTTTAGAAGGTGTAGGATCCCATTCTTTTAGTTAGCTCATTTTAGATTAAAATATAGTTTAATTAAATTAAGTTAATAATATAAAAAATTATATAATTAGATTTTTCAATTGAATTTATATTGATGATGTTCAATATTAAGTTAGCTTTCTAACTTATTTTGAATCACTCAAATCAAAATTAATCAAGGAAGTTAGAAGTAATTGTATGAATTATATTATTGTTGATGATAAATTACGAAATGCAATTCATAGAGATAAAGAACAAATTGATATTTTTATCTAAATTTTTATTTTTAAAAATTATGTTTGATAAGTTATAAGTTAGTTTTGATTCAAAATATATTCTTAAATATTTAATAGATATTTATTTCTTTAGTATTTTTTAAAAAATTAGTATTCTATAAAAAGTGAAAATCTCTTGTTTCTAGAAAATCTCTCCATAATTAGGGCCCAGTTGAGATTTTTTGATATCAAATTATAGTTCAATATGATAAATGAAACCTTTGAGGGATCGAAATAGAGGATTAATGTTTAGTAATATTACATAAAGAGAAGTCGTGATTAGCCATCTCTAAAATTTATTATATTTTTAAATAATTAAATATTTATAACTCTTATAATGCTTAGTTTATAAATATTGCCTATCATGCATATTAACTATAATTACCACAATGTATACTCTGATATTGATTATTTATTATTTATGATGAACTAATAAAAGATGCTAGATTGATAATTTAATGTGTATGATTGATAAAAGATGATGAAACTAAACTTAAACTTCTAAACTATGCCAGATGACTTTGGATCCCTCTCAGTGCTATGAGAGATATGCATTGGTCATGATCTTATCGGTAGGAGTTTAACGCTTATAGTACTCATGCACCAAAGGAGGTTAAATGTTGGTAGTACCCATGACCTTAACCAAAGGAGGTTAAAACAAGAATTTTGGAAGGCGACTAAATAAGCCTTTTTGAGTCTTTGACAAGCTTCAAACTCCAAAATTAGTTCAAGCCTACTCCAAAATTTCTTTGGTCCACAGGTCATATTTGGTTGACACACCTTCTCATAAAAAAACATTTTTTCTCCGGCTCCCCTTTCTATTTGGTTGAGGTTTTCAACCTGATCAATGGAAAGCCTCATTATCAAAAATACCCACTTTTCTTCAGGGGAGCTTGCATCGCATGATATGGATGGAAAGTTCTTCCCCATGAGGAAGAGATTTCTAGAACCTATTTATCACTTACCAAATGTGGCCAAAAGGATTGTCTAGAGTGAAGACTCATTCAAATTCTCAAATAAATTGGTCAGCAACTAAAATTCCAGCATTTAAAACACAATAAATGGTTTTTGAAAATCTAATTGATCCTCAATTGTGAGAATAAAGGACTAACAGAAGTGTTAACCTTTGATTTCAGGATTAAAAAGAATCAATTTCCTTTCACTCCAAACAGCCCCAATGTGAAGCTAACGACGTGAACTGAGTTCTCACTATGGTCCAATGATGACCTGAAATGCCTTTAGCCCCCACTTAAAGATTGTTCAACGGCGTACAACGTCATTTAAAATGAAACATATATGAGAACATCATAATCAACTCAGATGCCATTTATCATGCCTGCCATGTGTTATTTGGCTTCTATAGTTTTGCAAGATGCTAATAGATAATGATGCATACAACCTGGGCAATGCCCAAACATCTGTGCTAAGATCAAAAGGTTTAAGAACTAGGTATAGTGCTATCAGACTGTTTCTACTTGTAGTAGTTTCTAAAGGAGCTTTCCTCAGGCTATGTTTGTACCCTAAGTTTGGCTTACCGGTGTCACATATTCGGTTTGCTGATTCTCAAACAAGAGATATGGTGCTGGAAAGGCCGTGGATGGCTAATGGCCAACCGATCGCCACTGAGGGTTGGATGCCGGAGTTCATTCCAGCGGCGGATTTCATTGCTTCTGCCCTTCTCTGGGTGCGGCTGCCCAATCTGCCATTCAAATTTTGTAATGAAGATATCCTAAGAGCAATCCTATTGTCTGTGGGTCAGTTTCTCTTCTCCAACTCTGCTACCCAGGCGAAGAAATGGGGAGTTTTTGCTCGGGTGTGCACCTGAATTGAACTGAGGAATCCTCTCCGATCAGGAACTCGAGTGCGGAGGAATCGATCCCCATTTTGGCAACAATTTGCATACGAACATATGGAGGAAATTTGTTCCGATTGTGGGTCGCTGCATCTCTCCGGCCCCTGCTCGCCATCGCCCCTACCCGATTCTGAGACATCAGTTCCTGGCTCCAACTTTGGCCCCTGGATGGCGGCTATTCGCCAAAGGAAGTCTTCCAGTGGCCATTTGCTGAATCTAAAGAGGAAGCTTTAAGCTGAATTAGTTTCTGCTAGCCTGGTCTGCGATCAGAATTAACAACATCTACCTCTGTTTCGCGTCCGGTTCCGTCGGCTGAGGGATAGCAAGTTTCAGCGAAGCTGGCTCGCCGGCGTCTTCACAACTCTTCTAAGGCTCCGGCTCTTGCTGCTGTTGATTCGGGTCAGGTTGAGGGTGTATTGAAGGGGATTCAGGGTTCTATTTTCGTGCCAGTGGATGGGCTGTGTGCCGGTTTGAATGTATCAGAGAGGGTCTCAGGGGTTTGAGTGATTCAGATAGGATAGCTGGCCCTCTGCTTAATCTGACCCAGTCTCTGAACACAGATAACCCTTTCGCCACTCTTGGCTCGGACAATTGGGCTGGAAGGCCCACGGATTGTAGGGATGTCTTCCCGGATCCCTTAAAATGAGCCAAGCCTACAAAGATCCAGACTCATTGAACTGTATCCAAAACAGAAAAAAGGAAAGGTAAAGCTATAGTTTCTAGTTCTAAAATTACAATGGATAAAAACTATTTTACAGTACCTACAATCTTAGCTTGGGGTCCTACTGTCTCGGTTGGCAGGAGTGGCCAGCCTTCCTGTAGCCAAGATGCAGGTCAGGTAAGGATATGGTCCAGCCTACATTGATGTAGGGTCGTAGCCACAAGTCGGTTGTCTCTTGCCTAAAGGAGGCAATCTAGGGGCAGGGCAACATTACCCTGTTCTCTGTTGTGTCCCCCCAGGCTGAAGAGACTAGAGATGAGACTGAAGCTCAAATGGTTTATTCTTCACAGAATTCTGAGGATGGCACCCAGACTAGTGGGTGCCTTTCTGATAATGATATGGTGAAGGACCTAACAGGGTCTCAGCTTCCCCTAGATGATAAATGAAGATTTTAATCTAGAATGTTAGAGGAGCTCGAAAACCTTTGTTTGATCCTCTTTTGGGAGATTGATGCAGTTACACAATTTTGACATCTGTGTTCTTTTGGAAACCCATTTATCGGGAGACAGTCTGGCCCAATTTAAGAGACAGATTGATAGATCTTGGTCTTCTTATGCTGTGAAGTCAGTGGGACTATGTGGTGGCATTTTGGCTATCTGGCGCAATGCCTCTATTAGGGTTGATGCTTTTCATCAGTACAATCAACATATTGCTCTTGTCATCTCTAAGGAATATTCTGACCCCTGGCTTCTCTCGGGTGCATATGCCAGTATTGAGTTCCAGAAGAGACGTGTCCTATGGACTGAGATACTCTCTCCTTGCCCAGAGTCTTCATCCATCATTGCTGGTGACTTCAACTGTATCATTGGGGCTAATGAAAAGAAAGGAGGCAAACGGGTTATTGGCTCAGCGAACATTTCTGAGTTCAGGACCTTCATTGATTTTGCTGGGTTGTTGGATTTGGGGTTTTCGGATCCCCAATTCACTTGGTGTAACAATCGTCAGGGTTCTACTCGTGTTTGGGAGAGATTAGACAGAGCCATGGCCATGACACATTGGCTCCAAAAGTATCCTTTTGATGTTGTTACTTACCTTCCTAGGATTGCCTCTGATCACTGTCTCATTCTGATATCCACGGAGGTCCATTCTCATCAACGAAGATAGTTTAGATTCAAGCAGTTTTGGACTTCCTATTCCTCAACTCAGTCCATCATCTCCCAGGTTTGGCATATATCCGTAGAGGTAATGCTATTTATCGATTATCTAGGCGTTTTGAATTAGCAAGACACAGACTCTCCAGATGGAACAGATTGGAGGTTGGGGACCTGGTTAGGAAAGTTGAGCATGTCAAAGCTGATATTAGTACCCTCCAACCAAGGAGGATTAGGAAGGTTGTCTTCTGGAGTTTGACCTTACTTCTCTCCGAACGAAGCTCGCTCTTTATCACTCTCTTCTTTAGTAGCAAAAAACCTATTAGAGCAGAGGTCGAGGATTCAGTGGATTCGAAACGGGGAGCATTGTACAACCAATAGGATTCGATGGTTAGCTGATGAGAAGGGGCAGCATCAGGAGGATATCCAAGTCATTCGGGACTGATTATTTCACTTCTTTCAGTCCAGATAGACTGAGCTTACTGGCGATGGGGCTCCTGTTTTCTAAGTCCCAACATCCAGTTGATATTAATAAATGTGAGTTCTAGTATCTCAGTCTCTCAACAAAAAGCCCGAGGCCAGCTCGGCATGGAAAGCCCAGTGTTCCACTGGCAGACCGATGTACCATCGGCTCTCAACAAAAAGCTCAATATACCATTGGCACTGAAGACCCGATGTACTATTGGATTCAAAAAGCCCAATGTACCATTGGCACTAAAGACCCGATGTACCATCAGATTCAAAAAGCCCAATGTACCATTGGCACTAAAGACCCGATGTACCATCGGATTCAAAAAGTCCGAGGCCAGCTCGGCATGGAAAGTCCAGTGTACCACTAGCAGACCGATGTACCATCGGTTCTCAACAAAAAGCCCAATGTACCATTGGCACTGAAGACCCAATGTACCATCGAATTCAAAAGCCCAATGTACCATTGGCACTGAAGACCCGATGTACCATCGGATTCAAAAAGCCCGAGGCCAGTTTGGTATGGAAAGCCCAGTGTACCACTGGCAGACCAATGTACCATCGGATTCAAAAAGTCCAATGTACCATTGGCACTGAAGACCCGATGTACCATCGGATTCAAAAAGCCCAATGTACCATTGGCACTGAAGACCCGATGTACCATCGGATTCAAAAAGTCCAATGTACCATTGGCACTGAAGACCTGATGTACCATCGGATTCAAAAGCCCAAGGCCAGCTCGGCATGGAAAGCCCAGTGTACCACTGGCACATCGATGTACCACCAGCTCTCAAAGAAGCCCGAGTTTTCCACGGCACTCCAAGGCTGATGCTCCATCGGTCCCCAAAGGTCCGAATCCTTGGGGCAGACGCGGCCCCAGGTCCGACCTTGGATCTCCTAAGGGTTCGGTCCTGCACGGCTAAGTCGCTCATGAATGGGGAGAAGCTGCCCCTTGGTGCCGACGAAGCCCCTAAGGGTCCCACGTCGGCAACCCAAGAACTCAGAAATGAGACGTTATTGGATAGAAACAGTTTCATTAATGAAGTGTTTACAAAATGCCGACCGAGTCGGACTTGATACAAAAAATATAAAGTAAAAGAACTACAAGGTCAAGGTTCGGCCGCGGGCTCGCCATCTGAGGCCTCCTTGGACTCTTGGTCTGGCTCGATGTCCATGGTCTGGGGGAGGTTCAAAACTCGGGCCACCTTTTCTTTGGCATCACGAAACCCCTAGATGTAGGAATCCGTATTAGCCTCAACCAGCTCGTGGGCGAACTGCTCCGATGCCTTGAATTCCTCCACGGCCGCGGCAGCCCTAGCCTCGGCGGCCTCCACTTCGACAACCTTGGCCTCCTTCTCTGCGACTAGAGAGGCGGCCACCCTCTCTGCCTCCTTAGCGTGCTCCACTTCCTCCTCAGCATGCTTCGCCCTATCCTCAGCCGCCCGGATGACCAAGTTCAGCTCGACGATATGGAGGTTGCGGGCCTCGATAGCGCCCTCGGCCTTGATGAGCTGGGTGAGTGCCGCCCGCAATCGGTTGGCTTCAGCCTCTGCCCAGCTCTCGGTCTCCTTTATTTCGTTGGCTCAGGCAGTCCTCGCCGATTCCATAGCCTTCTCAGCAACTTCGATCCAAGCCTGGGCATCCTCGGCATCCTGTTGGATTTGGCGGACGACGGCCTCCCCTTCGCCGAGGGCCTCCCGAGTGAGCACCAGGGAGTTCGTCACCTGTGCCAGAAATGTCAGCCAGGCAAACTATAAGAAATTTCAATGCAAGGGCAAAGAAGGTAACTTACCCGGACCAGGGCTGAGAAGGCCTCCCAGAAGAACCTGCTCACCCCCAGAGTCCGGAGCTCCTCCTGGAAGTCGGGCTGTACGATTTGGGATATAAGCCCTTCTGCCCGGCGCCCGTCGTTCATCAAAGAGAACCCGTAGGGGGTCGGCCCAGCCCTGCTCCCCTCAGCGTTTTCGACGTGCTCTAGCTCGGCACGCAGAGGGCTGCTCGCTGGCGTCTGCTCGGGGGGCGGGCTTGCTGCCCCTGATGGTCCCTCCCCCCAGCTCCTTTCTGCCTCGGCTGGGGTTGGTTCGTGGGGAACTTGGGGCTCCTCCATCGCTGCTGACTCCCCATCATCGCCGGCTCCTCCGTCGTGCCCCCTCGGCCACTGCCCCCTCCGGTGGGGTGTCGGCCATCAGGTCTACCTCCGGAGCTGATGGGGACTCTCTCTGCATGGATGGCCAGGATACCCATACCGTAAGGCGCTTAGGGGCTGGCACCTACTGCCCCTCTCTCGGGCCACCCTGGGCCCTCATCCTCTTGGCCGCGGCCTTCCTGAGCATGGAGGTCGGAGGCTTCATCGCTGCGCAACGTCGGCTGGAGTTAATAATAAAAAAAGAAAAGGAAAAAAAGAGAAGAAGAAAAAAGAAGTTTGGCTAAGTATTGGGACGCCTGTTACTCATCGCTTTGGGTGGTGAGGCCTGCCAGCCGGAGGTTGTGCTCTGACAGAAGCAATTATATCTGGGGATGTCGGTAGTCAACAGTTGCCCCAGCGCTTCTTTATCTCCTAGGAGGATAGTGGAGTTCATGTTGGGTCGGAGGTCGAGATCCCCCCACTGGGGCTTGACTTGATCAAGGTCAATAAAAAAGAAATGGGATTTCCATCCCTTGACCGAGGAGGGGAGAAGTAATTTGAGGATGCGACCGGGTCGGGGCTGGAACAGCCACTAACCCCTCTGCTGCTTGAGGGTGTAAAAACAGCGGAAGAGGGAGAGTCGGGGGTGATTTGAAGGTGGTGGCAAAGGATAATAAAAGCACAAACGTCCGAAGGGAGTTCGGGACCAGCTGAGTAGGAGTCAAGGAGTAATAGTCCAAAAGGTTGATAAAAAAGGGTGAAAGGGTAGACGAAGACCTAACCTAAGGGATATCTCATAAATGGCCATTCTACCGGGCCGGGAGGAGACCACCCTGTATCGGGGGTCGAAAGGAAGAGCCCGACATCTCGGGGTACCTGGTAACGGGCCCTAATGTTTGCCAAGTCTTGGCCCGTTACAGTGGAGGTGGTCCCCGTCGGGGATTCCGCCCTCGCCCTCGAAGAGGTGCCGGCCGCCGCCTGGCGCCTCCCGATGGGGCTTGGCCGACCGTCGCCGGGCGTCTCCTCGCGGGAGCCCAGCCGGTGACGGCCGCTGGGTGAGAGGAAGGCGGTCCTCCGGATCGGAGGACCATGAAGGAGAGGGAGATGGAGAGGCACGAAGCCTCGAGGGAGAAATATGGTCATCAGAAGGAGCAGAAGAGGTCCAAGAAGGAGAGGAGGCCATGGAGGAGGTTAAGAAGGAAGAAAAAGGGCTAAAAGGGATGGAAGGCTGACTTGTAGCAGAAAAATGGCGGAGACTGGTATCAGGTTGCAGGAAAGACGAAAGCCAGGGGAGAACGATGACAGATGAGGCAAAATGATGAGATTCAGCCCTCGCTCGGGTTTTATCGGGTTTCAAATTGTCCCACCTCATTCAGCTAGCCACGCGGGCTCTCGCTATAGGCTAGGCCACCTCGGCATGCCCGGCGCATGGGACGATGCGCCTCCGGCCAATGATGGGACCCCGCTGACGTCAGTGTCATGATAGCAACGATGGCGCCGCTTTCCGTGAGTTTCGAGAGGATAGCCCAGTCTTGGGAATGATCCCTGCGAATTGGACGACAGTCGCGACTGCCACTTTACATCCCCAAGTCACCCGCACTAAGTTATCGCAGCATCTGAAGGCACGTGTCCGGGAGCAGTTGGCAGTGGACGGGGATAGCCATTGAGGAGGTAACACCCCTTTCGCCTTGCGGAGGTTGGCCCACTTCGTCTTAGGGGCGAGGGGGCATCTGATATGGCTGATCCAGCACCATCAAGGTTAACGGTAAAGGGGACTGACGGAGTCCCGCCTCGGCCTCCGAAGCCCCCTTCGGCCTCCGAGGCATCTTCAACCTCCAAAGCCCCCTTCGGCCTCGAGCTTCACCCTCGAGCCTCGGCCTTAGGCTCTCGTCATGGTCTGGCCCTTGGGACCAGTAGCTTATAGCCACGAGCCACCTAGCACGTCCACATAGCCCGCCACTCGCCTGCTACAGTGCATGCCATGTCCCATTAAGGCGTATGGCCCGCCACGCGCCCGTAACAGTGTGTAGCCATGCCCCGTTACGGCATACGATCCACCACTCGCCTACGGCTGCATGTGGCCATACCTCATGACGGCGCGCGCCATGTGCAACCATAGCCATCTGACACACATAATGTCGTACTGGCAGGTAGCAAATGAGGCAGGATACCTCTGACACGCCCATGATCTGTCACTATCAGCCTTGCCCTTTTGTCCATTATCGGATAGCAGTATCTCGAAATCATGAACCTTCTGGAAGCATGAGAGAGGGAGATCTTTGAGCAGGTATAAAGGCCCACACTTACGACGAGCGAAGGCCCCCGGAACCCTAACTCTCTAGCTTTCTTCTGCTAGCAATCTCTTGTCTGTTCCCGAGTGATTGACTTGAGCGTCGAAGGGTCCCCACCGGAGCATCCGGTCTTCGGGGACTTTTCTTGCAGGAACCCGGCGAGGGAGTTCTCCGTCTTCCCGACGTTCAAGGAAGGCGACTCGGCGTCAACAGCATTCATTTTTTTTATTTTAAAAAATTTAGATTTCGGCACACTAGCAATATTTATCATGAATACGAAATAAGTATGCATATCAAAATTCTTTATTAAATTAATTAATTATTTTTATTTATTAATATAATTTTAAATTTTTAGTAAAAATTTTATAAATTATAGATAATAATTTTTTTATGCTTCTCAATTTGATCGGCCTAGAATTGGAAGGAATAAAAGAAAATCCAGAGCACAAAAAGAAAAAGACATTCCAAAGCATAGGCCTGAAATTAAAATTTTAAAAAATAAAAGTAAAAAACTACAAAATAAATGAAATTAAATCAAGGATAATTGTTACAAAGCGGATATGAGTAAAGGATATATATGTGTGTGAATATTATGTAATTTTTATATATGCAAACGTACAAAATTTTATATGGATTTAATATAAGTATAAAAATAAATTTTTATAGATATAAATATGATATATAGTGCTTTCTTCTGTGACTTTCTTCATTCCGTTTTGTTACCATCCCTCACTATCATTATCTTACAGGACTCTCCCTAGTTTGTAAACATCATTTGGATGAATTCTTAGAAGTCTTGCAAATGAAAGCCCTCCCAAAGACAAGTATCTGAAATCGGATTATTAGAATTACGAAACTTCAAACACTATATGCTTGATTAAATTCGTCAGTTGATCAAATTAATTGGGCTTTGATAAAAATCAACATCTAATGTTTCTGCAACGCAACAATCAATAATATTAAAACACAATGAGAGAATTCTAATGTATTTCTGATGTAATCTCAAAGCATTCGCGCTACAGATAATACAAAGATCAAAGTTGATACACATTTTTTCCTTACATTATAAATATAAACATATTTTGTGAGAGTGACTTGGGGCCGTCAATCAGAATTTAGGTTACAATGCGGAGTGACCAGATTTTGTTGAAGCGTCTGAGTGCATATTGGAACAAATTGTGTATGTTGTATGTTGGTTCTGCATTGTTTATTTTGGACAGAGAATGGTCTCAACCAAATTCAAGGATCATTACATCTTGACAGGGAAACCAAATGTATACAGTTAAGACGGAGAGAGAATATAATAATCCAAGACACATATTACCTTCTTCATTTTATTACACGATTCTAGAACTGGACAATGCTCTGGAATTGAGACCCCTAGTGTCGCTGCAAAATTTGTCAAAATTAAATTCTCATGTGGTGCTGTTCCTCAGCATCAAATAATTTCCCACATAGAGCACCAATCCAAAGGCAGTTGACGACTGGTCCAGTATATGAGAGTCACAATCACAGCAAGAGGCCACATCAACCTAATGATTTTTTTTAATTAAAAAAAAAACACTATGATGAAAATGCCTCATAAACAATTTGTGACTTGTCGGATGGTCACTTCAAGGAAGGCATCCTCCATGGTATCAGCCAATACCATGCTGCCAAGCATATATATGATATATATTTTCTAAACTAGGTGAGAATTACCAAACAAAATTTTCTAGCCTCTAACATGAAGCGATGATTTCACCTGCACCCCTGTAATGCTTTAAGTCCATCTATTAATCTAATTAACCCGTTAGCAGTTTAAAATTTTGAGCAAAAGTTAATAGATAGTGTTGCTGCAGAAATTCGTTCTTCGACTCGGGTGTGCTTCCAACTCCGGATCCAAACTCCAATCTCGATGTTCGGGGTGGGACCTGCAAGACAGTCCGTGCTCGCAAAGGATTTCCTTGGGTTGTCCTCTGCGGAGAACTCTCCGACGCTCAAATCAGTGGAGATTCACAGCATGCAGATATGAGAAGAAAACTTTTCACAGAAGAATCTCACTCTAAGCTCTCGATTGGAGCTCTAATGGAGTGATCGATTCCGTAAAGCCAAATGAGTGTACAAGGTAATTTTTTGTGCGTACCTGAGAGGTTGAAGTGTTGCGGTATTTATAAAGGATCACCTGATTCCCTAGGAACGTCATGGGGGCCGAAAGTTGTTATGATTTGAAATGAATTCGAATCGAGTTTGTTACGAGATTAGTAGGATCTGTATCTTATCAGTTAGTGGATCAACGGCTGGGAGAGCTAGTTGATGCCTTGGGATTCCATGATTGCGTAGACTCTAGGCCACTCCTGGGTATGATTCTCTGTTTGGAATCTTATTCCGTTTCAGCGAATAGGGACTCTTCCGTGCCAGATTCCGCAGAGGTATTTTGAATGCCGTGATTGGCCTAGATAAGGAATAGCTTGATTTTTCAAACTGTAAATGGTTCGGCTCAGACGACAGAAGTATAAGGATAGTTCGGCTCAGACGACAGAAGTATAAGGATAGTTCGGCTCAGATGGCCGAAGTATAAGGATAACTCGGGTTACCGAGGAATAAGGATAGCTCGGCTCAGATGGCCAAAGCATAAGGATAGCTCGAGTTACCGAGGAATAAGGATAGCTTGGCTCAGATGGCCGAAGCATAAGGATAGCTCGGGTTACCGAGGAATAAGGATAACTCGGCTCAGATGGCCGAAGCATAAGGATAGCTCGGGTTGTCAGGGTGACCCGACCTCATCAAAGCTGATTTGACCTTGTCACTAGAATGTCACGCCAACTAGCCAGCCGGCAAGCGAGGTGTTTGGATTGGGCGTAACCTTATCGCTGATGTGAGCGATCAATAACACAATAACGATTTTACCCCTCATTAGGTAGCAAGTAGACTTGAGTTATAAGCATATAACACTTTTCTTTTTATCCAATGTAGAACTATTTTTGAAGTGCTACAATCTTCACTTCTTATAATATGACATCCTCGTCGCATGCCACAGGTTAAACAGGATCTACCCTGAGCTAGGTAGTTAGTGCTGCAAAGATGGCTCCATGCCATGGGGGACTCTACCACTGTCCTATGGGTAGCCCTTTCCTTATATCCACCAACTTTTGCATACTCGGGTCTTCTCTAATATAACTTATAATGCCTCAAGCCCTACTTGCTGATCCAATTAACTCGTTAGAGAACTAAATTATGTGACCAAAAACTTGAGTAAAAGTTAATTGGTAGCAGATAAACTTGAGTTATAAGCACATAACATATTTCTTTCCTATCCGATATGAGACTATTTTTGGTGCATTACAATCTCTCCTTTATAATGCAGCATTCCCGTTACACGCCACGTACTGCAAGAGTGGCTCCACAACATGAGAAAACTCTATCATCATCCAATGGGTAGCCCTTTCCTCATACCCACCAACTTTCGCACATTCGGGTCAGCTCTGATACCATTTATAATACCCAAGCTCACCTGCTAGTCCAACTAACTCATTACCAAGCCGGGTAAACTTAAGCATAAGCACATAATATATATTTTTTCTATCCGATATGGGACTATTTTTGGAGTATTACAATATACGTTCCTTATAATGCAACGTTCTCGTCACATGCCATAAGCTAACTAGAATTTACCTCGACTCGAGTCATTGTGCTGCAAGGGTGGCTTCACACCATGGCAACACTCTACCACAATCCCATGAGTAGTCTTTTTTTTTCCACCAACTGAGTCCCATCATCCCATAGGTAACCTTTTTCTGATGCCAACCAACTTTCACAGACTGCATCGATTTTGATAGTATTTGTAATGTCTCAAGTCCACTTGCTGATCCAATTAACTCGCTAGTGAGCCAAAACTATGTGGTCCAAAAAATCGAGTGAAAGTTAATGAATAGTAAATGGCGTTGAGTTATAAGCATATAAGATTTTCTTTTCCATTCATGGGGTGTTACAACCCCAATGCATTATTAGATTTTTAGGCTTAGTCAATGAAAGTTCAGTCTAATGTATATACTCGTATATCCTTGAGCCTCTCTCCATGTACCTCTAGTGTTAGTTTCTATAGATTTATTGCTGCTCCAATTTGTATGTTTAAGTACACATCACCTGTTGTACCTCTACCTTAGCGCATCATTGTAGCTTCAACGGCTCTCTGCCTCAGCAGCATCATTGCGGCCTCATTGGCTCTCTGCCTCAACGGCATGTGGACGGGGACCCACATCCAAACTTCATGTCAAAAGTTGAAGACCCAAGTCAACTCACAGTTGGAAGAAACCAACTCTCCACTCACAGTTGACGGATATCCACTTCCAGACTCTATGTTGGAAGAGGATTGCTGGCTACCCTCAGCTAGCCAACGGACGGACGAAAATTATCCAAAGAAAGGCAAAAGAAAAAAGATTTTCTCTGCTAGGAAGGAAGCAGAACTGAAGCAAGCATGAAAGGACATGTGCAAAGATGAAGAGCTCTACACTCCTTTCGCTTGGCGGATGCAAGGCACGCAGTCACACAAGCTCAAGGAGTGTGGGGGGCATCTGATGGGGCCAGTAAACCCTATGGGCAATGGTGATGCACTTAGGTCAGACTCCCAGTAGCCATCTAAGTAGGCCCTCTTTCGGCCAGCTTCAGCCTCGGCCAACATACCTCGGCCAGCTTCAACCTCGGCCAGCTTTAGCCTCGGCCAATATACCTCGGCCAGCTTCAGCCTCGGCTAGCTTCAGCCTCGGCCAGCCTTAGCCTTAGCCAGCTTCAGCCTTAGCCAATATACCTCGGCCAGCTTCAGCCTCGGCCAGCCTCAGCCTCGGCCAATATACCTCGGCCAGCTTCAGCCTCGGCCAGCTTCATACCTCGGCCAGCTTCAGCCTCGGCCAGCCTCAGCCTCAGCCAGCTTCAGCCTCGCCAATATACCTCGGCCATCTTCAGCCTCGGTCAGCTTCAGCCTTGGCCAACATACCTCGGCCAGCCTCAACCTCGGCCAACTTCAACCTTGGCCAATCAGCCTCAACAACCACCCAAGCAGTTCCCCAGTAGCCACATTATGGGGTCCACGTGCCTGGCTCCATCGCTGTCTGCACAGGACAGCAGACGTGCGACGTGGAAGACACATCTGGCAAGCGCCGTAACGGCCGCCCATGCCCTACAAGCGTTGCAACAGTCTACAGCAACCATCCAAATCAAGTGGCCATCCATTCTGACGGAACTTGACCCACCAACTATGCAGCCACCCACATTTGATGGGACATAGCCTGTACTTCTGACAAATCACATGGAGGCCAGCCTCACTGTTGTCACGCCCCAGACCCAAATATCGGGCTAGGGTGACAACCCGCCGCATGCCGGGCATGCAAGGCGTCACAAATTTTTTAACATAACACAATTATATATATAATCAGGTCAAATACATCACTGAATACTAAAAGTTTTAGGTTACAAACCCTTACACACCACAATAATAAAGTTTGGGCATCAAGCCCTACACATAAGTAATACTGGGGTTACAACAAAATAATGAGTCTTGATTTATTTAATAGAAGATCCATCACCCCAACCATCCATCTTCAATCTCGTGGCTCTAACAAAAACATTGTAAGATTTGTATGAGCTTACACTCAATAAGTAAGCCACGTTATACAGTCAAATCATAGCATAACAATCTATAAGCATATAAATGATTTGCATGCTTAACATTCCACAAATACTCAAACATGCAATGTAAGTAAACCCACTATTTATACTCTCAATGGTAGCTGTAAATATGACCCACGGCCCTGCAATATCTCAATAGTGTACCAACAAATATCCCCCTACTGAAAGGGTCCAGATACCAGGGTCACGCCATATCATAATCCACCAGAACACATACTCCATATTTGTGATGCCACCTCGAACCAAGCAGAACACATCCTCTAGATGTGTGATGCCACCTCATAGTAACTTAGAACACATCCTCTAGATGCGTGATGCCATCTCGAACCCAAGCAGAACACATCCTCTAGACGTGTGAATGGCATAAATAAACAGAACACATCCTCTAGACGTGTATGTGGCATAAATCATCAGAACACATCCTCTAGATGTGTGTGGCATAAATCATCAGAACACATCCTCTAGATGTGTGTGTGGTATGACATGATAAAGGAGAACCGCGGCGACACCTAACAGCACCTCACATCATGCACAAACATATCAATAACATCTTCATATTGCATAAACAGTGGATTATACTTACTTAACAATTGCATGTAATATATCACATCAATGTAATAATAACTGCATCTCTCATGCATAGCATCCACATATGAAATCATTCTCAATAATAGCACACAAATACTCAAACATGCAATGTAAGTAAACCCACTGTTTATACCCTCAAAGGTAGCTGCAAATGTGACCCACGGCCCTGCAATATCCCAATAGTGTACCAACAAGTATCCCCCTACTGAAAGGGTCCAGATACCAGGGTCACACCATATCATAATCCACCAGAACACATACTCTATATGTGTGATGCCACCTCGAACCAAGCAGAACACATCCTCTAGATGTGTATGTGGTATAAATCATCAGAACATATCCTCTAGATGCGTGTGTGGTATGACATGATAAAAGAGAACCGCGGCGACACATAGCAGTACCTCACAACATGTACAAACATATTAATAACATCTTTATATTGCATAAACAGTGGATTATACTTACTTAACAATTGCATGTAAAATATCACATTAATATAATAATAACTGCATCTCTCATGCATAGCATCCACATATGAAATCATAGCACATAAACAATAATGTATTCATCTACTTACAATTTAGCCATAACAATTCTTCGTGTCACAATATAATTTACCATTTAAATATTCATGTAATGAATAAAATAATTTATTAAATACTGATAACTGGCTTACTTACCTCAGTACGCAATCCAACAGGTATATATATCAGCTAGTCAGATGTCTGAGCACCTATAGGATCATTTTACACAATTAATTTATTAGCAAAGAATATTAAAATGACCCTTAGAATTTCTACCCAGACTATTTCACGGGCCCAACTTTGAGCTCGAATAACTCCCACTATACACACTCAATTGGGGAAATAAAAATACCCCAAGAAACTAGAATTCACCCAGATTCTAGCCATATAAATATTTTGCTAATCCCGGCCTGTTATGGGGCCCAAAAATCAGCCCAAACTTTCATTGCTGCACGGCCCAAAAGCCCTGAACCGGCCGGCCAGTCATCACAACCCACCCGATCCCCTGTTTCACCGAACAGGGGACGGGTATCTCGCCGGCGGCCAGGGCCGCCGCCGGCCAAATTGAGGGCGGCCCGGCCACCGGTGGCCGGGCCAGAGTCGGCCGCCGCCGCGGCCGGTCACCAATCCCTCCTTCTCTCTCAATTTCTCACTTCTTCTCTCTCACATCCGCGCGGCACGGCCGGCCACCTTGGCCGGCCGAACCTCCACCGGACGCACGCCCGGCACCGGTGGAGGCGACAGGTCGAAGCTCAGGCCCGGCGAGGCGGCAAGCACGCCGCCGGGCCCGAACCAACCGTCGGGCCCGAACCGGCTTCCGCAGCCGCGCGAGAGAAGGGCCGATTGGCCCTCTCTCTCTTCTCTCTCTCCACCACCACCTCGCTGGACACCTCCCCCATTGCCGGCGGGGTCGCCGGCCAAAGCTCAGGCCCGGCGAGGTGGCGAGCACGCCGTCGGGCCTGAACCAACAATCGACTGGCAACTCTCTCTCTCTGTCTCTCGTGTTCTCTCAGTCACCCTCTCTGTCTCTCTCTCTCACGCTCTCTCTGTCACCCTCTCTCTCTCTCTCTCATGCTCTCTCTCTCTCTCTCTCTCTCTCTCTCTAGACCAGGGGATTACCTGATGGAAACGGATGCCAGGATGATGGAGGGAGTCCCCCTCCATCATATAAATAATCCCCTACGCAATGCTTCAGTCCAGGGACTCGAAAACCCATCAGACACGCATAGACTCGGGAATCCAAGCGTGGGAACTTAAATGTCAGAATAACTCTAGGTGCCAAGTGACCCCAATTAATACCGAGAGTTATCCTCCCCACAATTAATTTACCGAGGGTTTACATTCTCCCCTCCTTATAAAAATTTCGGCCTCGAAATTTGATATACATCCAATAGAATACAAATCCAAATTTTCTATCTCATAATCAGCTAAATTTCATTCAAAAGTCACCATCATCGATACATCATTGATCTGTAATAAGATATAAATAATTGTGGATGTTTCTTTTTAATTTTCTCCTTAGACTCCCAGATAATCTCCCTCTCAGAATAATTACTCCGCTGAACTTTGACATAAGGAATACTACACTATCTCAGAACTTAATCCTTGCGGTCCACAATGTGCACAAAATGATTTTCATAGGTCAATTCTTTCTTAAACTAAATCGGTTCAAGTTCTAACACATAACGGGGGTTTGAAATACACCTCCTCAGTCATAAAGATATGAAACACATTGAATACCCCAAAGAGTAATGAAGACAGTGCTAAGCTATAAGCCACCTCCTATTCCTTGATCAACATCTTAAATAGCCCAATAAATTGAGGACTCAATTCACCTCTAAACACAAATCTCATCACGTCATTAGTTAGTAAAATTTTCAAATGATCTTCAACCTAAAATTTCAAATATTTCTGTTTAATATCAACATAACTTTTCTATTAACTCTGAGCTACGTGAAGCTGCTTTGATACTTTCTCATATTTGTTAAACCAGCTCAGTAATCAAAATTTTCTCTCTCACACTTCATCTCAATAAAAAAAATTACACCTTATATCATAGACAACAAAATGAATCCATTTGAATATTGGCTTGGTAATCATTAAAATAAGCAATTTCACTAAGGGTATGAAGCTATACCAAGCACTTTCTAAATCCATCACACAGGCTCGCAGTATATCATCAAAATCTAATTGATTCATGCAGATTGTTCATCTATTTGAGGGTGGAAGGCTGGACAGAAATTCAGCTTAATCCACTAAGCTTTATGATGACATCATCGAATTAGGAGAGTGAGACAAATTGGTTCAGACTCAATGTACGCAGTTTACCATTAAACAAAAAACAAAAATTAACATTTAACCCACTAAAATTTCATCCTCAAAATTAAATGTCCATAAATTTTGTACCATTATAGATACTCACTAGCAACTTTTATTTCATTCCTAGGTACCCAAATGATGTATCCAACATCAACAATTAATTTGATCTTTTTACCGAATAAAATTGAATTCCTTAAAAAGTATTTCTTTCCTGTCATCCCTTTTTTTTTTAATACCTTAACTTCTCACAACATAATCATCATGAATATCATAGTGTCCATCACATGTATTATGTCATCCATTCTTAAGGTTAATAACCTATATCAATTACTGTTAATTCCTCGATAAAACAGTTCCAAGTTCTTTTGAATTAAATATAAGATAGTTTCCTTCCAATGCTCTCTCAACTCATAAATAGTTGAATGTGTCATTAATCATTGCGACACTATTTTAATCATCATAACATACTTGGTTTCACTCTTGAATACTTCAAGCTAACATCAATGAACATTAAGCCGATATCTATCATAATTATCATAATCAACTAATTTAATTTCTTTGAATAATAGTGCCATCATTAATCATCAGTATGATTAATTATCTCCTTTATATTTATCAATAATACCACCATAACCAATCAATTTCTTTTGAATAGGTCAGTATATCCTCAATAAATAATGCAATTTAAATGATTCAAATTCTTGAATCGATTATTTCGTTACCAATGATTATCAAAATCATCTATAGATCATGCAATGTCTAATGCCATAACATGACCAACTAATTTAAACCCTTCAATATCTCAAAGTGACTTCACTAATCTAGTTCAGATGGATACAAGACTTATAAGGTCAATAAAGATTGAAAATGCACTTACCATCCGAAAGGCATAATTGAAAATTATAGTAATCTCTCTATGACTTGAAAGTGATAATAGATGTACCCTTAACCATAATCCATATCTGATAATAATCAAAATAAAATCATCTCCCTCCTATCTTCTTAACAATAAGTATGCCACTTATGGCTGATTGATAATTTATCCATCCTAGAGAAAGATATCTCCTTAGGAACTATGAAGAAAGGCACAATAAATTAATGAATAGATATCTTGATTCAGAAGTCTATAAAAATGAAAATCCCCATGAAATTCTTTATCAGTGAAGTTTATCTTATTCTCATTCTTGCTAAAATCTTTCACTTTCTACCATCAAAATATTTGGTCATTTATAGCCAAAATCAGTTCTAAAGATTAATAGAGTCTACTGCTCTCAAAAACTTAAACAGTAATTGTCTCAGAATTTAAAATTTTATAATCTTCCTAAATGATCCATCATAATATAATATGCAGTCAACCACTTCATTAACATCAGCATCAACCATCTCCATATCTAGCAAAATAACAATCAGTTTTGAACATGTAATATCCATAATAAAAGTTCTCTTAGTAAAATTCACTATATATACTTATCCATCCAGACTCAAATTCAGAAAGTACTCAATTGTAATTGATCAAAAATATGTAGTTAACTATTTCATTCCCAAAATATCATCAATATTAATCATCCCTATAACCAGCAGATTAGCTCATAATCTTAAACTTACAATATCAACAATGTAAGTTCTACAAATAAAAATTCATTATATACATCCACATTCAAATTTAGATTTACTAACTCCAAATCCACATATCAACTCAATTACAATATGAACATAATGATGTTATCTTAGTCATATTAGTCATCAATTGAAATTTTCCACTACTATGTTTATTCCATATATTCATCTATCTTTTATTGTATATCCAATTAAAATTTCATCTCCCATATTATTTAAAGGTCTGAAACTGCTACGAATCATTTCCAACAAGTTTAATGGAGCTAAAACCTCTAGAAGCCCCTTGACCTCCCACTGATCAAGGCTACCAGCCAGGGAGCCCACATAATATCATTCGCTTGCGATGGTTCATTCTCAATTCCTATCAAACTTGTAATTCAATTAATATCTTGATAAACTTTAAATTTCAAGCTTCCAAAGCATAATTCATAAAATTCCTAATTGTCTCCATATCATCCTAGTATTTTGCCTAGAGTGTCATCACGCATGTGTCCCTAAGGTCAAAACCTGGCTCTGATACCACTAAAGCTGTCACGCCCCAGACCCAAATATCGGGCTAGGGTGACAACCCGCCGCGTGCCGGGCACACAAAGCGTCACAAAATTTTTAACATAACACAATTATATATATAATCAGGTCAAATACATCACTGAATACTAAAAGTTTTGGGTTACAAACCCTTACACACCACAATAATAAAGTTTGGGCATCAAGCCCTACACATAAGTAATACTGGGGTTACAACAAAATAATGAGTCTTGATTTATTTAATAGAAGATCCATCACCCCAACCATCCATCTTCAATCTCGTGGCTCTGATAAAAACATTGTAAGATTTTTATGAGCTTACACTCAATAAGTAAGCCACGTTATACAGTCAAATCATAGCATAACAATCTATAAGCATATAAATGATTTGCATGCTTAACATTCCACAAATACTCAAATATGCAATGTAAGTAAACCCACTATTTATACTCTCAATGGTAGCTGTAAATGTGACCCACGGCCCTGCAATATCTCAATAGTGTACCAACAAGCATCCCCTACTGAAAGGGTCCAGATACCAGGGTCACGCCATATCATAATCCATAAGAACACATACTCCATATGTATGATGCCACCTCGAACCAAGCAGAACACATCCTCTAGATGTGTGATGCCACCTCATAGTAACTCAGAACACATCCTCTAGATGCGTGATGCCATCTCGAACCCAAGCAGAACACATCCTCTAGACGTGTGAATGGCATAAATAAACAGAACACATCCTCTAGACGTGTATGTGGCATAAATCATCAGAACACATCCTCTAGATGTGTGTGGCATAAATCATCAGAACACATCCTCTAGATGTGTGTGTGGTATGACATGATAAAGGAGAACCGCGGCGACACCTAACAGCACCTCACATCATGCACAAACATATCAATAACATCTTCATATTGCATAAACAGTGGATTATACTTACTTAACAATTGCATGAAATATATCACATCAATATAATAATAACTGCATCTCTCATGCATAGCATCCACATATGAAATCATTCTCAATAATAGCACACAAATACTCAACATGCAATGTAAGTAAACCCACTGTTTATACCCTCAAAGGTAGCTGCAAATGTGACCCACGGCCCTGCAATATCCCAATAGTGTACCAACAAGTATCCCCCTACTGAAAGGGTCCAAATACCAGGGTCACACCATATCATAATCCACCAGAACACATACTCTATATGTGTGATGCCACCTCGAACCAAGCAGAACACATCCTCTAGATGTGTGTGGCATAAATCATCAGAACACATCCTCTAGATGCGTGTGTGGTATGACATGATAAAGGAGAACCGCGGCGATACATAGCAGTACCTCACAGCATGCACAAACATATTAATAACATCTTTATATTGCATAAACAATGGATTATACTTACTTAACAATTGCATGTAAAATATCACATTAATGTAATAATAACTGCATCTCTCATGCATAGCATCCACATATGAAATCATAGCACATAAACAACAATGTACTCATCTACTTACAATTTAGCCATAACAATTCTTCGTGTCACAATATAATTTACCATTTAAATATTCATATAATAAATAAAATAAATTATTAAATACTGATAAACTGGCTTACTTACCTCAGTACGCAATCCAACAGGTATATATATCAGCTAGTCAGATATCTGAGCACCTACAGGATCATTTTACACAATTAATTTATTAGCAAAGAATATTAAAATGACCCTTAGAATTTCTACCCAGACTATTTCACGGGCCCAACTTTGGGCTCGAATAACTCCCACTATACACACTCAATTGGGAAAATAAAATACCCCAAGAAACTAGAATTCACCAGATTCTAGCCATATAATATTTGCTAATCCCGGCCCGTTATGGGGCCCAAAAATCAGCCCAAACTTTCATTGCTGCACGGCCCAAAGCCCTGAACCGGCCGGCCCAGCCGGCCCAGTTCATCACAACCCACCCGATCCCCTGTTTCACCGAACAGGGGACGGGTATCTCGCCGGCGGCCAGGGCCGCCGCCGGCCAAATTGAGGGTGGCCCGGCCGCCGGTGGCCAGGCCAGAGCCGGCCGCCGCCGCGGCCGGTCACCAATCCTCCTTCTCTCTCTCAATTTTTCACTTTCTTCTCTCTCACATCCGCGCGCACGTCACTGTGCCGGCGGCACGGCCGGCCACCTTGGCCGGCCGGACCTCCACCGGACGCACGCCTGGCGTCGGTGGAGGTGACAGGTCGAAGCTCAGACCCGGCGAGGCGGCGAGCACGCCGCCGGGCCCAAACCAACCGCCGAGCCCGAACCGGCTTCCGCCACCGCACGAGAGAAGGGCCGATTGGCCCTCTCTCTCTTCTCTCTCTCCACCACCACCCCGCCAGACACCTCCCCCGGTGCCGGCGGGGTCGCCGGCCAAAGCTCAGGCCCGGCGAGGCGGCGAGCACGCCGCCGGGCCTGAACAACAATCGATCGGCAACTCTCTCTCTCTGTCTCTCACGTTCTCTCTGTCACCCTCTCTCTCTCTCTCTCTCTCACGCTCGCTTTCTCTCTCTCTGGACTAGGGGATTACCTGAAGGAAACGGACGCCAGGATGATGGAGGGAGTCCCCCTCCATCATATAAATAATCCCCTACGCAACGCTTCAGTCCAGGGACTCGGAAACCCATCAGACACGCATAGACTCGGGAATCCAAGCGTCATACAGGGAACTTAAATGTCAAAATAACTCTAGGTGCTAAGTGACCCCAATTAAATACCGAGAGTTTTCCTCCCCACAATTAATTTATCGGGGTTTACAACTGTGCTACCCCTATCATCAATGCTCTGACAAGTGATCATGCCCCAAGGCTAGCATGCTCTAAGCATCTATAAAATGGGTAAGAGGGACCCCCGACCATATGACTAAGAACTGAGAACTCATTACACTCTTAACGCTCATTCTTGCCCACAGAAAGCACGGCTCTAAGCCTCTCTCTTCTTTCCTCTTTTGAGCTTCCTCAAGCTCACGACTATTGTCCAGAGCACTGACTTGAGCGTCGGAAGGTCCCCACCAGAATCTTCGATCCCCGGAAGTTGTTTGCAGGCCCACAGGCGCAAGAAGCTCACCGGAGGATCCGAGCTCACTGGAGGAGGCAACCGAACGCTTGCGGACGTTCGAGAACGGTAATTTAGCATCAACAAAATTAATTGCGCTTTGGTAAAAATTAACATCTAATGTTTCTGCAACGCAACAATCAATAATATTATAACAGAATGAGAGAATTCTAATGTATTTCTGATGTAATCTCAAAGCATTCGCGCTACAGATAATACAAAGATCAAAGTTGATACACATATTTTGTTGAACCGTCTTAGTGCATATTGGAACAAATTGTGTATGTTGTTCTGTTGGTTCTGCATTGTTTATTTTGGACAGAGAATGGTCTCAACCAAATTCAAAGATCATTACATCTTGATAGGGAAACCAAATGTATACAGTTAAGACGGAGAGAGAATATAATAATCCAAGACACATATTACCTTCTTCATTTTATTACACTATTCTAGAACTGGACAATGCTCTGGAATTGAGACCCCTAGTGTCGCTGCAAAATTTGTCAAAATTAAATTCTCATATGGTGCTGTTCCTCAGCATCAAATGATTTCCCACATAGAGCACCAATCCAAAGGCAGTTGACAATTGGTCCAGTATATGAGAATCACAATCACAGCAAGAGGCCACATCAGCCATACCACATGACAGTATACGGGAGGACCGGAGAATTTGCATTCTCAATGTATACAGTAAACCTAATGATTTTTTTAATTAAAAATACACTATCAATTCTCCCTGGTGGTATCAGCCAATACCATGCTGTCATGCATATAATATGATATATTTTCTAAACTAGGTGAGAATTACCAAACAAAATTTTTCTAGCCTCTAACGAGAAGCGATGATTTCACATGCACCCCTGTAATGCTCAAAGCCTATTTATTGATCTAATTAATTTGTTAACCATTTAAAATTTTGAATAAAAATTAGGCTTAAGTTATAAGCACATAACATTTTTCTTTAAGTGCTATAATCTTTACTTTTTATAATGCGACATCCTCATCGCATGCCACATATTAGATAGAATATACCCTGAGCTAGGTCGTTAGTGCTGCAAGAATGGCTCCATGCAATGGGAGACTCTACCACTATCCTATGGGTAGCCCTTTCCTTATATCCATCAACTTCTGCACACTCGAGTCTTCTCTAATGCAATTTATAATGCCTCAAGCCCTACTTGCTGATCCAATTAACTCGTTAGAGAACCGAATTTATATGGCCTAAAAATTTGAGTAAAAGTTAATTGGTAGCAGATAAACTTAAGTTATAAGCACATAACACATTTCTTTCCCATCCGATATGAGACTATTTTTGGTGCATTACAATCTCTCTTTTATAATGCAGCATTCTCGTTACACGCCATGTACTGTAAGAGTGGCTCCACAACATGGGAGAGCTCTTTCCTTATATCCACCAACTTTCGCACTCGGATCAGTTCTGATACCATTTATAATACCCCAAGCTCACCTGCTAGTCCAACTAACTCATTACCAAGCCGAGTAAACTTAAGCATAAGCACATAATACATTTTTTTTCCATCCAATATGGGACTATTTTTGGAGTATTACAATATCCTTCCTTATAATGCAACGTTCTCGTCACATGCCATAAGCTAGCTAGAATTTACCTTGACTCGAGTCATTGTGCTGCAAGGGTGGCTTCACACCATGGCAACACTCTACCACAATCCCATGAGTAATCTTTTTTTTTTTGCCCACCAACTGAGTCCCATCATCCCATGGGTAACCTTTTTCTGATGCCAACCAACTTTCACAGACTGGATCGATTTTGATAGCATTTGTAATATCTCAAGTCCACTTGCTGATCCAATTAACTCGCTAATGAGCCAAAACTATGTGGTCCAAAAAATCGAGTGAAAGTTAATGAATAGTAAATGGCGTTGAGTTATAAGCATATAAGACTTTCTTTTCCATTCAATGGGGTGTTACAACCCCAATGCATTATTAGATTTTTAGGCTTAGTCAATGAAAGTTCAGTCTAATGTATATACTCGTATATAGTCCCTGAGCATCTCTCCATGTACCTCTAGTGTTGGTTTCTATAAATTTATTGCTGCTCCAATTTGTATGCTTAAGTACACATCACCTATTGTTTATTAATTAGAAAAGAAAAAAAGGAACTTGTTTAATCCGTATGATAACCACGTAGAAGACAAAGGAGTATAATTTAGGGTTGCATTAGCCAAGAGCAAAAAATATATAACCAACCATGGAGAAAAAAAATATAAAACCAAAAGATTAAAAGATAGAATTATTTGTCTCTGGAATGTAATTATAATTTATTCTATAATCATCCAACACCTTTGCTTTATTGCTCATCATTTGTCTCTGGAGTATAATTATAATTTATTCTAGAATCATCCAACACCTTTGCTTTATTGCTCATCAAGGGTAATCTTGGTTGATTACTCATCAAGGATATCGAACTCTGAAAGGCAACTCAGCTTACTCGACTGATCATTGGAGAGCACAGACAGTAACGAATATTTCTTTTGTTGCGGAATTTGGCTAATTTTCTGATGTTCTTCGTCACTTAATTCCCAATCAAAGATATCAATGTTCTGCTTGAGCCTTTCCTTGTTATAGCTTTTCACTACTATGCTCACCCCTTGCTCGTATAACCATCTTAAGGCAACCTGAAGAAAAATTTAAGTCAAGCCATAGTAAAGAAGGAGTTAGAAAAAATTAAAAAAAAAGCTTAAAGTTTATGGAAGTTCTTTGCATTTTGGCTCTTTGGCTCTTTGGCTTATGTGTATTTTTGATATGAACATGATTCTCTCTATACAAAAAAGAAACAGGACATGCTATATCAAAAGAGATCATTTTATCACCTCATTTAGACTCTTTGCAAGTCCAGGAGATTTTGAAGGATAGCTTTTTGAATGCTTAATCTAAAATTATAAAAATAAGTACATCTCCTTATCCACCTAGTATTATACTTCTACACAATTCTTATATATCCCTCTCACCTAAATTAGCCTTAGTGGCACCAATTTAGACTATTCATCTATTGATAACAGCCATATAATCAGTTAGCTAGTACTTTCCAATAGAAGTGAAAGCGAACTAGATAATATATGTCTAGATACATTTTTATATCTAAATTTATCTAGATATGATATAAATTTGAGCATTAGACTAATGTTAATATCTGTACCCATACCCGTCAAAGAAAACAAATACAAATATAAATATATTATTATTCAATCCATATCCAAATATCCAAACTTGCTTAAAATCCTATTTAACTTATATAACACCAATGAACTCTTAAAGAAAATAGGTAGCCACTTAGTGGTATATTTGATTTGGTAATTATTCACATTGGTATTTAATAAAAAAGAAATGAACACAGATATGGATATACTGATATTTGATTTATACTAGATATATTTTCAGCCACCTTCTCAAATTAGTTGTGCTCTGCATGGACCCTCTATTTAATGGGAAAAGGCTTGGACGAGAAATATTTCATATATAGCATGCAACATTAAATAGACTACGATGTTGAAAATGGATGACTTTCGGTAAACAAAATCATGGGACTCACTATGATACATGTCTAAAACAGAACATTAAAGAACCTATAAGCCTATAACAATTTTTTTTTTTTCCTTGGTTATAAGAAAAAGTTAACAGTACCAATCAGTTGATTTGAGTCTGAAGAATGGTGAATCAGAACATGCAGACCAATTAAAGCCAAGGAAGATGAGGATTTGATTCTACCTGAGCCACAGTCTTCCCCTTGGTCTTAGCTATCTCTTGGAGAACTTCAGTCTCCAACACCTGATTCTTGCTCCCTTGTAAATCTTGGCCTCCTAAGGGAGTGCAACCAGTTACATGTATGCCCTTATCCTTGCAGAACTTCCTTATCTTCTTCTGCTGCCAGAGTGGATTCACCTCCAACTACAAAATAGGCTATATCTTACATCTTCTACACAAAAATCTTAAACACTACAAAGCAACGATCAACAAACCTGGTTGACAGCAGGAGGTATTTTCGCAAATGCAAGCAACTCTTCCAATTTCTTTTGTGAGAAATTGCTGACCCCAATGGACTTCGCCAAGCCAAGATTCTGGCACTCCTCCATGGCTTGCCAAACAGAAATCAAGTCCAAGGGAACAATGTCTTCCTCCTTTATGGGAAAACTGCTAGCTCCAGGCTTTAAGCTCATAGGCCAATGAATTAAATAGAGATCAAGGTAATCCAACTGAAGATTTCTACACCACAAACAGCAATGTCAAAGGAGCACATATGTACAAGAAAAGAAAAAAAAAAAAAAAGATCAGAAAAGCAGGGTTAGAGATATTCATAGCATTATAATAGTACATGAAGACTGCTTTAAAGTTATGTATCGATCCTGTCAAAATATATGGACATTCTGTGGCTACAATCGAATTATTACACAAGATGAAGAAACGGGAGGGAATATTGTAGAGTAGAAGAGGGAGGGTGTTCGTTCTAGTGAGTACCGGAGGCTCTTCTGGAGGGCTGGGAGTACGAGGTCACGGTGGGCATCGCTGGACCAGAGCTTGGAGGTGACGAAGAGCTCGCTGCGGGATTCGACGAGGCCCCGCTGCAAGGCTTCGGCGATGGCATCTCCGAGGTACTGCTCCGATTGGTAGAGGGAAGCGGTGTCGAAATGGCGATAGCCCAGCTCGATGGCCTGAAGGACGGCGGGCTTTATTTTCTCCGGCTCGACTGGGATGCTGGCGGTGCCCAACCCCACGAGGGGGATTGCCCGGGCGTCGTCGGAGCTCAGGTTTGCCTTTGGAATGCTCGCCATCTCTAACCTTAAACCTCAATTGACTACTACTTATAGTGGAATTTTATAAAATAAATAGGTTTTTCCAATCGATATCGATTTCGTAAAATAAAGCGATCGCGTCATAGGCGCTAGCGAATCAAAAAGGCTTTGAATTTTTAGTCACGGTACGACGGCTTGAAACAGCCATTCATTAGTACGTACTACGTAGTCGCGAGCTTTAACTGAAGCAAGTAAGAGGGGATAACGATCGTAGTCTACGTAGTAGTAGTAGTAGTCTTTTCCATTCGAGATTGGGTTGGCGTGTGTATTAAAGTACAAAATCGAAAAGGATGCATTAAAGTGAGATGGCCAAGAAAAAATAAAAAATAAAAGGACCGAGGAAAGAATGGACGAGGAATCCATAACATAGAATCGTTAATGAAAAAAACATCCATTAAATGTTTAAAATAAATTATTTGACTCTGAAAATAAATAATTTTTTTATTCTTTATAAGATATCAATGTTAAGTAAATTTAATTTTAGTGGGATATTGATTTCTTTAATAAAACAAAAGAGAGATATATAATAGATTCTTAACTTTAATGCAAATAGATTTTCTTCTCTTTATAAGATATCAATATTAAATAAATTTTTAATTTTAAAATATTAATTACTTAGAAAAATAAAAAAATATCTATCAAATATTTAAATATTTTTTTAACTCATAATGCAAGTAGATTTACTGTTCTCTATAATAAAATACCAATATCAAATAAACTTTTCAATTTAGTAGGATATTGATTTCTTTTAAAATATTTTTAACTCATAATGCAAGTAGATTTACTGTTCTCTATAATAAATACCAATTTCAAATAAACTTTTCAATTTAGTAGGATATTGATTTCTTTTTAAAAACCAAAGAGAAATATTCATTAAACATTTAAAATAGATTTTTGGCTCATCAAAGCAAGTAAATTTACTACTCTTTATAATAAGATGTCAATCTCAAATAAACTTTCAGTTTTAGTAGGATAATATTTTTTAAAAAAAATCTAAAGATATAGATATCCATTAAATGTTTAAAATAAATTTTTGACTCATAAAGCAAGTAGATTTACTACTCTTTATAATAAAATACTAGTCTCAAATAAATTTTTAGTATTAATAGGATATTGATTGCTTTTAAAAAAACCAAAGATAAAGATATCCATTAAATGTTTAAAATAAATTCATGACTCATAAAGCGAGTTGATTTACTAATCTTTATAATAAGATACCAATCTCAAATAAACTTTTTAGTTTTAATAGGATATTGATTTTTTTAAAAAATCAAAAGATAGATATTCATTAAATGTTTAAATAGATTCTTGAAGTAAATTTACTATTCTTTATAATAAGACATCAATCTCAAATAGACTTTTTAGTTTTATTAGGATATTATTTTTAAAAAAAATCTAAAGAGATAGATATCCATTAAATGTTTAAAATAAATTTTTGACTCATAAAGCAAGTAGATTTACTACTCTTTATGATAATATACAATCTCAAATAAATTTTTCGGTATTAGTAGGATATTGATTGCTTAAAAAAAAAGACATAGGTATCCATTAAATGTTTAAAATAAATTCTTGACTCATAAAGTGAGTAGATTTACTAAATCTTTATAATAAGATACCAATCTCAAATAAACTTTTCAATTTTAGTAGGATATTAATTTCTTTGTAAAAAAAATCAAAGAGATAGATATCCATTAATTATTTAAAATAAATTCATGACTTATAAAGCAAGTAAATTTACTATTCTTTATAATAATATATCAATCTCAAATAAACTTTTCAGTTTTAGTAGGATATTGATTCCTGATGCGGGATAAGATCATCACCGCATCGGTATTAGTGCACGTGACAAAAGAAAAGGTCCTTTTCGACTTTGGGTCAATTAACAGTCATATCCAGAAAAAGACAAAATGTAACCGACCTACTATAGTGCCTCGACGAAGCTGAGCTGTTTCATACCTCAGTAGGACCAAGCTATCTTATGCCTCGGCAGGACCAAGCTATCCTTATGCCTCGACAGGACCAAGCTACCTTCATGCCTCGATAGGATCGAGCTACCTTCATCACTTTATGGAAGATGGGATGTCCAACATCATCTTGAATGATCTTCAGGGTCCGATAAAGGGCCACTCTAAGCTCTTCCCGAAGATAAGATTGTGGCATACCTGAAACAACGAAAGCGTTACCGTCACTCCAACCAGGGCACACATGGAAATGAACCCAATAATGTGATGTCAGCTATTCGGAGCCACCATCGTCGAACAAATATCATAAAACTCATTATCTCCTTCACCAATGGATGAAGAGGAAACTGAAGACCCGCTCGCAAACTTTCTTCATAGAAGAAAGTCCCGGACTCTAACTTATCCGTAACCCCCTATTTAGGCTCGGCATCCGTAACCTAATGTTCTAGGGGATCCAATACCTCTGATGGATCTTCTCCAAATTCGTCGAGGTCATCGTGAAAGAAAATCACCTGGGTGCTCCATGTCCCTGGAATAAGCAAAGAAACTCTCACAAGAAGTGTAAGGTTTCTGAGAGGAACTTTTGAAGGAAGGAACAAGAAGAAAGCGCAACAGGGAAAGCACCACTCGACTGCTTTTAAACCGGCTCGATAGAAAGACGGGATATGGCCAGTGAGAATCCCCAGACGTTCAGACTGTCAACCCATACACTGCAAGTGCAAGAGCTTGCCACGTGCCATTTCACCAACCATCGTTCGCAGAGAATGAAAGGTTCTGCCTCGTATGTCTAAAAGAAATGATGGAACGACGATGTGACATTTATTAAGTCATCATAACGCACCTCTACATA
The DNA here is from genome assembly GCA_900491605.1 of Calamus simplicifolius. Classification (NCBI taxonomy): domain Eukaryota; kingdom Viridiplantae; phylum Streptophyta; class Magnoliopsida; order Arecales; family Arecaceae; genus Calamus; species Calamus simplicifolius. Next base: position 1,258,056 of record UESW01003901.1, on the reverse strand, counting down.
TTCAAATCCCTCCAACCAAATCAAGATGTCTCGAACTCTACTCCCTATGCCCGAACCTACGCTTTGAACTAGGAAGAGGGGGCATATGATGCGGGATAAGATCGTTACCACATCGATATTAGTGCACATGACAAAAGAGAAGGATCCTTTTCGACTTTGGTCCGTTTCCAGAAAAAGACAAAATGTAACGACCTACTACAATGCCTCAACGAAGTAGAGCTATCTCCATACCTCGGTAGAACCAAGCTATTCTCATGCCTCGACAAGACCGAGCTACTTTCATGCCTCGCCAGGACCGAGCTGCCTTCATACCTCGAAAGAAATAAGCTATCTTCGTGCCTTGGCAGGATCGAGCTATCCATATACCTCAGCAAGATCGAGGAACCTTTCTTTTCAGCTCAGCTGCTCAGGTATTCTCATCACCTTGAGCTACACCAAGGATCACGAAAGGTAAACCGTCCCAATCATACAAATCTCATAACAATCTTCCTAAAATGTAAACAAAGAGCCAAATATAACCCTTTGACCGTGATCGACGAAATTTTAAATCTCTGAATAGCTAACGGGATTTCAATCACCCCGACTCCCAACACCCTCAAAAGGAAACAAAAGTTAAATATGGCTGAACGCCCATGAATGACTGAATCATGCAGCGTCAATCAGCCACCGATCCTCCTAACCATAAGGATTTGAATCATAACAATCCCATAACTAATTAGATTCGAATCATATTGGCTTTTGGGTTCCTAACATGTGCCTAAGAAATCAGATAACCATCCGCCGTCATTCTAGCGGTCTATAAATACCCTATCCTAAGATCCTTTCAGGTATGCTCAATAGAGTTCATAGCTCTCAAGAGGCCATCCTTGAGAGACCCTTCTGCTGAAGCCCTCTTTTCTCATCTGTTTGCTAAGAATCTTCACTGACTTGGACGTCGAAGGGTCTTCTGCATGGATCACCCCCTGTGCTTCCTGCGCGAAGACTGTCTTGCAAATCCTATCGGATGAAAGATCGCCATTCGGATCCTAACATGCGCCATCCCTAAGCCAGAGAACGAAATTCCGCAACAACAATTCCTTTAAGAAAACCAAGAGGTAAATATCATAAATTTTAGGCTCTCAAAGCAAATAGATTTCCTATTATAAGCAAACAACTTTTCAATTTTAGTAAAATTCTGATTTCTACAAAAAATAAAAAATAAATATTTATTAAATATTTAAAAATATATTTTGACTCATAACTAATTTCTAACTTATTCAACATAATTGTAAAATATAAAATTTAGATAACAATACTAAAAATCATCCTTATCTCAATCAATGATAATTTTGTAATTTTTTTAAAGTTTATCAGCAATGATATATGTTTATTAAATTACTTTTAACTTTATAATAAACCTCTGATTTGAGTGATTCAAGTTGCGTTAGAAAGCTAACTCAATACTGAACATCATGTATATAAATTCAATCAAAAATTTTAATTATATTATTTTTTAATATTTTTTTAACTTAATCTTGTTAAATTGCATCTTAACATTAGCCAAAAGGAATGGATCTCACATGAACCTATCGTAACATGTGTCGTACACATGAGAGATTAATTGATAACACTACCTCGTTTATTTTTAACCAAGAGATTATAATTTTCTTTAGCCTTACCCATCATCTCATCAACACCATTTTATTAAAAAAAATAGGGCACTAACACTCTCCATAGGTTTAGAAGGTGTAGGATCCCGTTCTTTTAATTAGCTCATTTAGATTAAAATATAGTTTAATTAAATTAAGTTAATAATATAAAAATTATATAATTAGATTTTTCAATTGAATTTATATTGATGATGTTCAATATTAAGTTATCTTTCTAACTTATTTTGAATCACTCAAATCAAAGATTAATCAAGGAAGTTAGAAGTAATTGTATGAACTTATATTATTGTTGATGATAAATTATGAAAATGCAATGAACAAATTGATATTTTTATCTAAATTTTTTTTTTAAAAATTATGTTTGATAAGTTATAAGTTAGTTTTGATTCAAAAATATGTTCTTAAATATTTAATGGATACTTATTTCTTTAGTATTCTTAAAAAAATTAGTATTCTATGAAAGTGAAAATCTCTTGTTTCTAGAAAATCTCTCCATAATTAGGGCCAGTTGAGATTTTTTGATATCAAATTATAGTTCAATATGATAAATGAAACCTTTGAGCATTCGAAATAGAGGATTAATGTTAGTAATATTACATAAAGAGAAGTCGTGATTAGCCATCTCTAGAATTTATTATATTTTTAAATAATTAAATATTTATAACTCTTATGATGCTTAGTTTATAAATATTGCCTATCATGCATATTAACTATGATTACCACAATGTATACTCTGATATTGATTATTTATTATTTATGATGAACTAATAAAAGATGCTAGATTGATAATTTAATGTGTATGATTGATAAAAGATGATGAAACTAAACTTAAACTTCTAACTATGCCAGATGACTTTGGATCCCTCTCAGTGCTATGAGAGATATGCATTGGTCATGATCTTACCAGTAGGGGTTTAACGCTTATAGTACTCATGCACCAAAGGAGGTTAAATGTTGGTAGTACCCATGACTTAACCAAAGGAGGTTAAAACAAGAATTTGGATGGCGACTAAATAGGCCTTTTTGAGTCTTTGACACGCTTCAAACTCCAAAATTAGTTCAAGCCTACTCCAAAATTTCTTTGGTCCACAGGTCATATTTGGTTGACACACCTTCTCATAAAAAAAACATTTTCCTCCGGCTCCCCTTTCCATTTGGTTGAGGTTTTCAACCGATCAATGGAAAGCCTCATTATCAAAAATACCCACTTTTCTTCAGGGGAGCTTGCATCGCATGATATGGATGGAAAGTTCTTTCCCATGAGGAAGAGATTCTAGAACCTATTTATCACTTACCAAATGAGGCCAAAAGGATTGTCTAGAGTGAAGACTCATTCAAATTCTCAAATAAATTGGTCAGCAACTAAAATTCCAGCATTTAAAACACAATAAATGGTTTTTGAAAATCTAATTGATCCTCAATTGTGAGAATAAAGGACTAACAGAAGTGTTAACCTTTTATTTCAGGATTAAAAAGAATCAATTTCCTTTCACTCCAAACAGCCCCAATGTGAAGCTAACGACGTGAACTGAGTTCTCACTATGGTCCAATGATGACCTGAAATGCCTTTAGCCCCCACTTAAAGATTGTTCAACGGCGTACAACGTCATTTAAAATGAAACATATATGAGAACATCATAATCAACTCAGATGCCATTTATCATGCCTGCCATGTGTTATTTGGCTTCTATAGTTTTGCAAGATGCTAATAGATAATGATGCATACAACCTGGGCAATGCCCAAACATCTGTGCTAAGATCAAAAGGTTTCAGAACTAGGTATAGTGCTATCAGACTGTTTCTACTTGTAGTAGTTTCTAAAGGAGCTTTTCTCAGGCTCACGCCATGATCTGCATTATGTCAATCATCAGACAAACAGGAACTTAACACGATGAGAGAGCAAGTGCAAATTAACAAACCGAAATTAGGCAGAAATTTTCAAGCATCAGTACAACCTTAAACAATATATCAAGTGCAATTTTATAGGAAACTTTAGTCCGAATTTGATGGCCTAAAAGTAAAGTCCAAATTTTCAAGCATCAGTACAACCTGGAGGGCTGTGGACAATGGCTTTATATGGGTTTCTCCTTCCCCTTCAACGGAAGTGGTGGTGAAGCTGGAGGATCGATTTTCTGAGATAGTCCAAGTCCTAGCAATGGCTTTGGAAGACGAAGTTGATTGTTGGGAGCAGAGAGCCATTCTAGCCAGGACCTTCCACCGATGGGTTCCAGCTGAAGCAATCATCAAGAATTCAGACGTGCAAGAGTCCTCGGTGATATTGTACCCTAGTTTGGCTTACCGGTGTCACATATTCCGATTTGCTGATTCTCAAGCAAGAGATATGGTGCTGGAAAGGCGGTGGGCGGCTAATGGCCAATCGATCGCCATTGAGGGTTGGATGCCGGAGTTCATTCCAGTGGCGGATTTCGTTGCTTCTGCCCTTCTCTGGGTGCGGCTGCCCAATCTGCCACTCGAATTTTGGAATGAAGATATCCTAAGAGCAATCATATCACCTGCGTGTCAGTTTCTCTTCTCCAACTCTGCTACCCGGCGAAGAACAGGGGAGGTTTTGCTCGGGTGTGCGCCCGAATTGACCTAAGGAATCCTCTCCGATCGGGAACTCGAGTGCGAGGGAATCGATCTTCATTTTGGCAACAATTTGCATATGAACATATGGAGGGAATTTGTTTCGATTGTGGGTTGCTGCATCTCTCCGGCCCCTGCTCGCCATCACCCCTGCCCGATTCTGAGACATCAGTCCTGGGTCCAACTTTGGCCCCTGGATGGCGGCTATTCGCCAGAGGAAGTCTTCCAGTGGCCATTTGTTAGATCTGAAGAGGAAGCCTCAAGCTGAATTAGTTCCTGCTGGCCCTGGTCTGTGATCAGAATAACAACATCTGCCTCTGTTTCGCGTCCGGTTCCATCGGCTGAGGGATGGCAAGTTTTGGCGAAGTTGGCTTGCCGGCATCTTCACAACTCTTCTAAGGCTCCAGCTTTGCTGCTATTGATTCGGGTCAGGTTGAGGGTGTATTGAAGAAGGGGATTCAGGTTCTATTTCCATGCCAGTGGATGGGCTGTGTGCCGGTTTGAGTGTTTCAGAGAGGGTCTCAGAGGGTTTGAGTGATTCAGATAGGATAGCTGGCCCTCTACTTAATCTGACCCAGTCTCTAAACACAGAGAACCCTTTCGCCACTCTTGGTTTGGACAATTAGGCTGGAAGGCCCACGGATTGTAGGTATGTCTTCCCGGATCCCTTAAAACGAGCCAAGCCTGCAGAGATCCAGACTCATCGAACTATATCCAAACCAGAAAAAAGGAAAGGGAAAGCTATAGTTTCTAGTTCTAAAATTACAATGGATAAAAACTATTTTACAGTACCTCCAATCTCAGCTTGGGGTCTTGTTGTCCCGGTTGGCAGGAGTGGCTAACCTTCCTATAGCCAGGATGTAGGTCAAGTAGGGGATATGGTCCGGCCTACATTGATGTAGGGTCGTAGCCACAAGTTGATTATCTCTTGCCTAAAGGAAGCAATCCAAGGGCAGGGCAACATTACCCTATTCTCTGTTGTGTCCCCCCAGGCTAAAGAGACTGGAGATGAGTCTGAAGCTCAAATGGTTTGTTCTTCACAGAACTCTAAGGGTGGCACTCGGACTAGTGGGTGCCTTTCTGATAATGATATGGTGAAGGACCCGACTGGGTCCCAGCTTCCCCTAGCTGGTAAATGAAGATTTTAATATGGAATGTTAGAGGAGCTCGAAAACCTTTGTTTCGATTCTCTTTTGGGAGATTGATATAGTTACACAATTTTGACATCTATGCTCTTTTGGAAACCCATTTATCGGAAGACAGTCTGGCCCAATTTAAGAGACAGATTGATAGATCTTAGTCTTCTTATGCTGTGGAGTCAGTGGGACTATCTGGAGGCATTTTGGCCATCTTGTGCAATGCCTCTATTAGGGTTGATGCTTTTCATCAGTGCAATCAACAGATTGCCCTTGTCATCTCTGAGGGTCTTCTGACGTCTGGCTTCTTTCGGGTGCTTATGCTAGCATTGAGTTCCGGAAGAGACGTATCCTATGGACTGAGATACTCTCTCTCCTTGCCCAAGGTCTTCCATCCATCATTGCTGGTGACTTCAACTGTATCATTGAGACTAATGAAAAGAAAGGAAGCATACGGGTTATTGACTCAGCGGACATTTCTAAGTTCATGACCTTCATCGATTCTGCTTGGTTGTTGGATTTGGGGTTTTTGGGTCCCCAATTTACTTGTGTAACAACCGTCAAGGTTTGCTCGTGTTTGGGAGAGATTAGACAAAGCCATGGCCATAGCACATTGGCTCCAAAAGTATCCTTCTGTTGTTGTTACTCACCTTTCTAGGATTGCCTCTGATCACTGTCTCATTTGCTATCCATGGAGGTTCATTCTCATCAGCGAAGACAGTTTAGATTCGAGCAGTTTTGGACTTTCTATTCCTCAACTCGGTCCATCATCTCCCAGGTTTCGCATATACCCGTAAGAGGTAATGCTATTTATCGATTATCTAGACGTCTTAAATTAACAAGATGCAGGCTCTTCAGATGGAACAGATTGGAGGTTGAGGACTTGATTAGGAAAGTAAAGCAGGTCGAAGCCGATATTAGTACCCTTCAGACCAAGGAGGATTAGGAAGGCTGTCTCCCGGAGTCTGACCTTACTTCTCTCCGAACGAAGCTTGCTCTTCATCACTCTCTTCTTCAGCAGCAGGAGACCTATTGGAGGCAGAGGTCGAGGATTCAGTAGATTCGGAACGGGGATCGCAACATCAGATTTTTTCATCATGCCATCTGAAGCGTTGTGCAGCCAACAGGATTCGATGGTTAGCTGATGAGGAGGGGCAGTATCAGGAGGATATCCAAGTCATTTGGGACCGGTTATTTCACTTCTTTCAGTCCAGATGGACTGAGCTTACTGGCGATGGGCCTCCTATTTTTCAGGTCCTAACATCCAGGAAGGTCTCTACATTTGAGAATGACTTTCTTATCCGGCCAATCACAGCGAAGAAGATATGCTTGGCTTTATGGGAACTCGAGCCTGACAAGGCCCCTAGGCCTGATGGGTTTTCGCCTTTCTTTTTCCACCACTATTGGAATATTGTTAGCCAGGAGGTGGTCCAGGCTATTCATATTGCCTTCCAATCCAAATCCATTCCTATTGACTAAAATCGAACTCTCATTACTCTTGTGCCTAAGCACACTGATGCTTCTATCCCCCAACATTATCGGCCCATCACTACTCTGTATAAGGTTTGTGCGCGTTCTTAGCTGCCCGTCTTCGAGAGGTGATTCCTCGACTTATTTCTGCTGAACAGAATGCCTTTATTAAAGGGTGCAGCATTTCGGATAACATCCTTATAGGCCAAAAATTTATGCATGATCTCTAGAGAGCCCCTGCCAGGCGATGTCTTATGGCTGTTAAGCTCAATATGAAAAGAGCTTATGACAGATTGAGCTAGGCCTTTCTACACCGAACTCTTCAGGAATTCGGTTTTGATGGCTTGTTTATTGATTCGATCATGGCATGCATTCAGAGGCCATCTTTCTCTCTGATCATTAATGATAGTCAGACTGGTTTTTTCTACTCTACTGTGGGGCTGCGTCAGAGGTGCCCATTATCCCTTTTGTTGTTCATCCTGGTTGTTGGCCTAAATGACAACCCAAAAGGAGGGGATGAATTGGGTTCTTAAAAAATTCGGCGCTTAAAAATAATTTCACAATTGATAGTGCACAAAGAGATATGCAATTAGTGTGGTGCTAAGAATGCAATGCAGAGTATAGAGATAAAGTAGAGAGAAAGAGAGACAAGCACAACAAACACCAAGATTTATAGTGGTTCGGTGTTAGCTACACCTACATCCACTCCCAAACACTCTTGGGCCCACACTATAATCACCTTGATTATAGCCGAGTTGTTTTACAAGTCTATAACTCAAACTTATTGTTTTACAACGGAATCACAATGAACCCAGACGATTTTTACAAGCTCACCAGCACAACCTATCACAAGCTAACCAAGCTTGCACAAGGCTAATTGCCTTCCCTGATTCAATCACCTGATTGAATCAATCAACAAGAGTAATCAGAGTAAAGGTTACAATAGATATTTAGCTCCTCAAATGAGTAAATAAAATAATATAAATGAGATAGAAATAGAAGAGCCTGATTTTTGAAGTTGGGCTTTTCTTCTTTTCTTCTTCTTCTCTTGGATGATCTTCCTCAAGATAGGATTAAAGCTTTGGAAGATTTGTTGATGTAGAGGCTATTGAAGAACTAGGGCTCTTTTCTTCTCTTTTTGATTTGATGAAATCCTTCAAAGTAGGCTTTTGAATGCTTTGGATTTCTCTAAACTTTTTTTGAATACTTGGGATTTCAAATCTGAATTCTATCTCTTTGATTTTTAATTCTTCCTCTCTATTTTTTTGCTTTCCGCTTCCTTTCAAACAGTCGAAAGCTTCCTTTTATAATTTCCTCTTAATCCTCATTTTGATGAAAACTAGCCGTTGATTGTCCTTGTGGATGAGTTTAACATGAAAGAGGAAAGAGCCGTTAAGGTTTATTTGGAAAAAGATATCCTCCTTCATGGCTGGCCCCCTAGGCCCTTTAGTCTCTCATCTTCTGTTTGCTGATGACCGCATTCTTCTGGGTTAGGCTTCTATTTGTAATGCAACTACTTTTGCATTTATTATTCAGCGCTATTGTCAGGCTTCAGGTCAGAAGGTTAATTTACTTAAGTCTACTATCTGTTTTAGTCCAAAGACCACCAAAATTACCAAGGAAGCCATACTCCAATCGTTGGGCATCTCTAGTCACTCCGATCGGTTATCGTATATGGGGATCCCTATTACGGAAATACGACCTCGCCGTACTGACTTTACTGATATCGAGCAATGGGTTCGTGATCGCATTGACAGCTGGCAGGTCACTGGATTATCTATGATGGCAAGGATCACTCTTATTCGCTCGATTCTTACTTCCCTTCCTCTGCATCTTCTATCTAATGCTGTCATCCCGATTACTTATCTAAGAAGGATAGAGAGATGCTTCAGAAACTTTCTCTGGGCCTCTATACAGGATGGCTACGGTATTCATCTTCTGGCATGGGACACGGTCTATATGCCAACCCATGAAGATGGTCTTGGAATCCAGTCTCTGATAGTTAGGAGAGAGACTCTAATTGCCAGGCACGCTTTGCGGTTTCTTCTTGATCCGCATTGCCTATGGAGCTCTTTTATGCGGGCGAGATATGGTGATTGGACCCTCTATGGACTTTCAGCCTTCCCGCAGGTATTCCTTCTTTTGGAAGGAGGCTTATCGGTATGCCCCGACTATTCTGAATAACATTTCGTGGATGATTGAAGATGACTCTTCGATTGATGTTATTCAGGATACTTGGATTTATGATCTCCCCCTTTCACGGTGGCCTACTTTTATTAGTATTGATGCTCCTACCAGCATGAGGGTTAATGATTTGATCTCTCAGGATCCCTCCTCCTGGCATACCCCCACGATGGCCCTTTTTTTCTTGAAGAGGAGCTATCTCGCCGAATTTTTTATTTTGCTTACCCTGGGCCACTCAGCCGACTCCAGGTTATGACGAAGATCATGTCTTTCTAGAGCCCCCACCAGGGACCTTATGAAGTTTTACAGGCCTCAGTCTTAGTGCATGATGGATGCTGTATGGATTTGGAAGCTCCCCATCCATCCCAGAATTTAGCTCTTTAGGATGTGTGCCTTATCAATTATAAGCTATACTTATTCACAAAGTCTACACTTAACATAAGTTCATACTACTTTAAGATGCATTAAATAGTATAATAACACAAATAACGATCACAACCATAATGGGTTAACAAAATACTCTATTAATTTGATATTTGATGAATTTGGATAATGACTATGCTAGTCCACTTAAGGTCCTTGTGTTCGTAAAAGCTTTTGAAGTGTTTCATTTACATAGAAGTTTAAAACTATCGTCTATGTGATGTTGGTTGACTTGGTTTTTGTACATTGTGTGATGTAGTAAAACTTGTATTTTTTTTTTTTTAATGTCTTTAGTGATAGGAAATCTTATATTCCTACTCTAAACTATAGATAAGTTTGTATAAAGAGTAAGGAAAAAGATGATTTGAGTTATATAATTTGTGTTTGATTTGAATTTGAGATGTTTTTGAAACAATTTTTAGTGTACCTTTGCATGCATTAATTATAAGTAGATATAATGACTGCTCAGAAAACATGTTTAAAGGTATAAATCAGATCAAGTCACTATGCAATTCATGAGATCGTATCACATGGCACACAATTAGTAGAAGAGAGTGCAAAACTTGATTTAAAAATGTGAATTAGTGACAACCTGCAAGAGAAATTAATATTCCAAATTATGGCCTAAATTAATATATAACAGAAACCTAAAATTTCATGTTCCTTCTTCGTTTTGGTCAATTAGAGCTGCAGCCTGTCATGCTCTTGGATTATGATGAGTCAAGCAAGTTCTCTTATGCTTAAATTTTAAGTTTGTACATGCAAGTAGAGATTATAATGTAACTAGCAAAACCCAAATGTTACAAAGAGATAAGTGAAAACTTACACAGCATCTTTGCACAGCAGGATGACACCATAAGGGAATAATATTTCATGCTATCAAGCATGCTGCTCATGTTGAAACTCTAACATGCTGCTTGTTTGGTTCCCATTAGGTATCAATCTTTCTGGAATAGACACTGAAAAAGAAAAACCTGTACTAGCTCACCATATATAAATGGCATAATGTCATATGAGCCATCAAACAAGCAGAGGAAATATGGATGCCATGATTTGGACATACAAAATCGAGAATTGGATCCACATTGTCCTTTGGGTCAACACTAACGTTATATACTATCAACATTGTCCGGATTTACGGCAGAGAAAATATGAACTACTTATGGCAACCTATCAAGCAATTCTGCTCTTTTTGAGACCTTTATGAAAACATCTTCCATGGTTGTATCAGCTAAACCCCATGCCTGTACAGTGACTTTGCTCTTGAAGTTCCCAACAGCTAAGAAGATGTCAGCAATTCTGACTTCTTGCTTTGGCAATTCGAATTTCTGCATCCCTGACATCTGATAAACCTTCTTTGCATTAGGAGACAGACTGCGTACTAAATTCTCCACTTCTTGTTCGTTGTCTGGAGGTGTTGTCACTGTAAAGACATAACACTCTCCATATCTAGCCTTCAGCTGTCACAAAAACACATTTTTTAAAAAAAATTATTGTATATGTTGCTTTGTTGATGCTCTGTTTAACTATTCATTGTCAATTAGAGCAAAAAAGTTTTTAGACAATTTTCTTGGCTCTTGGCATTATCTTACCAGTCATTATATATAATATGCCTAATATCATTTAAGGCTAATACTAACTCCCAGAGCTCCTTTAGGATTGCATGGACTATGTCTTATATCATTGATAGCACTTCATTTCAATTTATGGCTAGCCTTTCTGAGATGAAGGTTCAAATTATTCATGTTAGAGTGGGCTACTAATGAATATATGAAAGGCTAGCCAAGAGTGGCCAATGCATTTAAAGCTTTTTAATAAAAGTAAATTTCTCAATTGACTGGTTTACAGTATCGTTGGTGGTGTGCAATATTATCATGATTTCATGAGGGAACAAATGTGGAGGCCATTGTTTACAACTAATGAACTGGTAAGTCATTTGAGAGAATAACGGTACTTCAATGAAAGATGTTGAATTACCTCTCTCGGGTTTCCTATGCACCGAAGACTGCCATCTACAAAGATTCCCAATCGATCACAAAGAAACTCAGCCTCTTCCATTGAATGTGCTAAAAAAAGTAAAAAGAGGCAACTTAGAAAAGATATGTTCAAAAACAACAACTAAAGCTGATCTAATAATGACACCAGTCACTACAATCACAATTGTAGTAGAACTAGGTACCATTCTTGATAAAAAGACAGATAAACTAACAGAAGATAACAAATAGAGTGTTCAAATTAGCAGACACAATGGCAATACAGGTTAAGCAGTGATCATTACTTGTAAGAAAACTGGTTAAGCAGTGATTATTACTAGTAAGAATAGTTGCTCTGTTCTGCTTTGCATGCTTCAAAACATCCACAACTTTTTTCTTGAAGCAGGATCTAAGCCAGTACTGGGCTCATCCATGTAGACAACCTAGCATATTCGCCACATATACACCATTAAACATGAAGCAGAATATGGATTAACAAGGAAACATAGTTTAGCTCATGAACATACTTTAGGATCCCCCATCAATGAGATGGCAACACTGAGCCTCCTTTTCATACCACCGCTGTATTTCTTGACTTATTTATCCGCAACACCACCATGAAACAGATTTACACTTTGTAAAGATTCTTCGACAGTCTACAATATCATAGAAAATGAATGCACACGATCATTTCAGAAGTAACTGATTTATTTATGCATGCCAAGTTTTATTTCATTCTTTTCATTTTGTAAAATGCAATACTTCATGATGGACATGAGCTGGGTGCTCCTTACACCTTGCTGTAATATAAAACATACTCTTCATGTTGCATAGAAGCAAAATGGAAAGGTTTGAGAACCAATTGTAGTGAGATCAGCCAATCTCTACCTTGCAACCTTATGAAGCTTGCTGTAGATAAATATGATAATGCTGACATTCAATAAGATGCCATTTGGCATGTAATAAATTGATGGTCAGTAGCAGGAACTTAACAAAGAAACATTAAATCACTAAACTGGAGCTATGGAGAACATCATAGAGCATATGGTCTTGGAGGATAATCAATCCTTAAAAAAGTGCAACACAGCTTTAGAGGTACCATTTGTTAGAACTTGATCAAAAATAAGACTTTGTCGATCATTCTTATTATCTACATTGTGATTTACAAAATAATGGTTTGTAGGGTGAGAAAAACTCTGGATAGGATGACAACAAGGTGGATGTGTGTTATTACCACATTCTGGTAGGATCAAGGGGAATGTTTATCTATTAGGAATAAGAGAAACCTGGAGAAAAGACAATTTAAATGGAAATAGCAAGCAGAGAAGTAATCAAGTGAGAACAAAACCCCATATATGTGCTTCACAATGTGCTAATCCTGATGGATAGCATATGAAAGCAAAACTAATCAAAGAGTATGACTGGTGTCACAAAAACTCACGAGCATTAAAGCAGAACCTTTAAGGTTCTTCAATCGACCATAGAACAATAGATGCTCTCTACCTGTCAGCATTTCCCAGAGCATGCTGCAATAATTAGAAAAAGAGGAAAAAAAGAATCAGAATGCATCTATCATCAGTTGTATCATGGTAAATCATATGACACTTTCATTTCATCAGTATAATTCTAATCGTATGGAACTAGAATATTTCTTACTCATTCTGTGGGCACACACTCATGCTGCTGTATATTTTATCCATATCATTCTGAATGCTGAACCCCTGGACAAATGCATTTCCAGAGGTAGGTGCTGGAAGACCAATCATCTGCAATTTGCACTTAATTAATACAGACTGCACAGAGCTACAGTTATTACGATACTCTTAAGGAACACATAACAGTAAATATCTATGTTGAAAAGCAATTCCATCTCATTAAAAATAGCTAAGCAATTATATTGATGCATTTGTTTGTGGTTGGAGTATGCATTAATAGCCAAGCAGGTCCAAAATTACTAGTCACTTTTCTTTTTAAAAAGAAAAACATCCTCTGGGTCAATTGAAAAGTCTGTGAATATTTAGTGTGGTGAGGATAAGAAAAGGAATACCGTGTCTACACACACACACACACACACAGAGAGAGAGAGAGAGAGAGAGGAGGGAGGGAGGGAGGAGTCACTGTATATTTAACATTTATTTGGAATCATCAAAGTTTTATAAGTGGGGGGAAGAAGAGAAAATCAGAACTAATCTTTTGATTCCCTTGTGTATACTGGTGAAAACAGATGTTTAAAAATCTGACTGCCAAACTGGAAAGTTGGAGTTCTTGCTACAAACCATATTGATGAAGGTGGTCTTTCCAGCACCATTAGGGCCAAGCAGACCAAAGCATTCTCCATGTCGCAAGGCAAGAGATAAACCTTGAACTGCAAATTTATCCTGGTTTCCATCCCTTCCAGGATAAACCTTCTTTATGTTATCACAGACTATGGCATAACTTGCATCAGGTTCAAGTAGCAGTTGTTCAACCATTTCCCTCTGACATAAAATCAATTTTGCAAAAAAAAAAAACTTATGCTTTGGGAGAAGAGATTACATGACCACATTACACGTTAAAAACAGAAACAACCTCAAAATTCATGATAAAAACAAGTAAGGGTGTGTCACCATATAACCACATTGGCATCATATTTTAAGTGTTGAACATATACTGCCAGTAGTATGGGAAGCTTTTGTGTTGGTGATATTTTTAGAAGCTTATACATTATGGGTTACCTTAAATACTGACCATTGTTCTAATGTAATATGACAATTTTTATAATGACCACATCCAGAATCTGTAAATCAGGCTATCAGTTTTTCATGAAGAAATGGAAAGAAAATTCTGTGGAGAAGAGTTTCAGTGCAACTAGAGTAGACACAAAGACCATTCAGGAAGAGTAGGCATAATTTTAAATTGGGAATGTAGGTACTTCCCTATAGCACTGTGTTTGTATCACAAAACTTAGTGTTTGTATCACAAACAACATTGGAAAATCCAAGGTTCAGAGATACACATCTTGTACCATGCAAAGAGCTTGCCACCTTGTTTAAGATAGATTAAGGAGCAGATGAACAATGAATATTTTAGTCCTTCGAGGCACCCTGGAGAACATCTCCATATATACTGAGTATAGCGGCAATGACCTCGGAGCAACTGCAACCCTGAGTATATCTGCACCTTGACTCCAAATGGGCCTCACTTTTCTCTTGGAGTCTCCACTCCTGCATGCCTACATGGATTGCATGTGCAGGATGCAATATTTTCTTTTTTTTTTCAGTAGAAAAATGCTATTGTCTGCTATATACAATGGAAATACTCAGGGGTGTCTCCAAACCCCCTAGTGACTCAATGATTCCCATTTTGACTTTAAAAAAATGAGGCAATTTGTTCTGCATGGGACCTCTTTACTTTAAATTGGGCATTCTTTTACGCTGGTGCCCCCCAGCATGACTCCACGTCCACATCCTGCTTCATGTGCATTGCATTACAAACTCTAGTCAATTATAAACCAACTATTTGGGGTTGTTTCTAGATGCATGAATGCCAAAAATGATTTTCATGTTTGACCAGGAAAGAAAACTATCTCTAAGCTAGTGTAAAAACCATCAACCGATGACATGGGCTGCCTGTAGATTGTAGTGATTTTATGGATTTTCCAAAGTCAGGTTAGGGAGATGACAGAAAAATGTCTCTGCAAACCAATTTGGATTAAGCATTTAATTTCAACTTTAACATATTTTCAGACAATATATTGGGAGTAATCTAGTGGCATTCTATTGCTAGTCCTTGCACCATTTATTAATGCTGCAGCATGATAACAATAGTCTTTTGTATGTCATTCTGTAATTCTTAGCATGAATCCTGCTTCAAGTAATGCTAGACTGGATAAACCCCGGCAGAAATCCACAAACAATTTCAAGAATTTAAATAATGCGATGTGCAAACCAGAAACAAATGGACTATGAAAAGCTCCATTGGAAATATCACCATTACTGTACATTCTTGGCTTACTTCTTTGATAATGTCAGGCTTTTCCATCTCCACAGAAACTTCTTTCGAACTGTGTCTTTGAATATTAAGCCTTTGATTAGATGGAGTCTTCTTCAGAAAGCATTGTAGGGAAAATAGATGGTCATTTTTGATTCTCCTGCCCAGTGGGGCAGCCTGATTTGAATAATATGTGACAGGAAGCAGCACTAACCATTCTATGACAATGATGGTTAAGACATCTCTCATTCCATTCAGACTATCTTTTAAATTTTCCCAGTGCATACCAGAACTTCCCATTTGATCTCCATTAAAAGAATACTGGCTAAACTCATAAAGCCCTCGATATAAGGAAAATGCTGGTATGATCTCCATAGCCAAAAGCCATTTTCCTGAAATAGCAAAAGTAGAGATGCAAGAAAATGTTCATCAGATGGCATAAGGGAAAGGGAAAGAACAAGACAACAAAGAATGGGACTATGGGACTGCACAACTGAGACAATCAAGTAAAAAGGAATTGTTTTCACTTTACTTGGAAAGGATGTATCTTCAACTAAGACATGGAGAAGATTTCCTGCCACGATTCCAGATCCAAATATATATAGGTAACCAATTGCTATCATCAAGAAGGTACACAAAAGAAAAAAAAATCACAGGTCTTTACTCAGGTAGGAATAAATTATTTATGATAGATGAAATTATTAAGGTTTTTCAAACCTGCAGCAGTCTGGACATCTGAAAAGAATGCTGCTGTTAGAAAAGCGAGCACAATCTGCAAGTTTATAGAGGTAAAATAGAATACAAACTGCATACTGTAGTCATTCAGTTTAAAGAATTTTAAGCCTGCGTAGAGTGAAACTTCTAAATTAATTACTTGGTTTAAAATGGCCTTCACTCCATGAAATTCACTAAATATCATCTTACCTATTACCGAGCCAAATATCACAAAGAATAACACATAAGATGTGGATAGGAAAAGGAAGTAAACATAAGAAATGATCCAATAAGGACGATCTTGAAGCCCATGCATTTTCATCATGACTCTTAATTTATGTTGCTTCTCATAAACCAGATGCATCAACATGACCTGTATCAGTAGGCAAAATTTAGTTATGCAAGAGCTATTAAACAGAACAAGTGAAACGTGGAAAGAATTGGTAATAATTAAGACAAATGTTTGATCTCAACCATCTTAAAGAAGCTGATATTTACACTTAGGCGAAGAAAAATATCCATGCATCTACCATATATAAAGAGAACTCTGGGAGCTGTGCACAACACGTGCTAAATACTGGTTATCATAAATGAAACAATGTCAAATATACTACTAAAAGATTTTTTTTTAGGCCTACTAATTTAAGTCGAACTCGTATACAATAAGCTTAGCTAAAGTTGATAGTTCCAACATGATGTCAATCTGAAACAATGTCAAATATACTACTAAAAGATTTTTTTTTGAGGCCTACTAATTTAACTCAAACTTCTATACAATAAGCTTAGCTAAAGTTGGTAGTTCCAACATGATGTCAATCTACAAAAAGCATCATGAAACTTTGTGCTTCATAGTGATAATAAAGTAGTTTAGCTTTAAAAGTTACTTCCCAAATTTTAAATCTATAGCTTTTTGAAGAAGCAATATCTTTGTGTGGTCTGTCTCAAATTCATGTCCAAGTCAGATGTTTTAAGTGGAAATTATTTGCTTGCCTTCTGACTGTGTACTACGTTCTGAGAAATCTCATTCATACAACCTAAATTTTTATGGGTTGTAGTAAATTTCCACTCAGATCTTAATAACTTCAGTCAACTAAAATAACCCTACCCATGTCAACTTTGATCAAAAAACCTAAAAGCCAGCAAAATTACCCAGAATAATATCAGCCACTTGAAAACAGCAGGTGCCCTGTGAACTTGATATATCCAGCAGTAAAACCGTTTATGAGTCAGAATATGTACTACATGCATAATTTTCACAATCTATGGCAACAACTACTTCAGCATCACTAGCAATACTATTTACCTGTAGCTTTCATGCTTAGTGTTGAGATATCAACTTAATTCACTCCTTGATTTTATGCTGATATGTTAAAATATCAACTTAATTCACTTCCTAATTTTGTGCTGATTTCAATCTTGATTTTAGGCTAAAATCTGTAAATAGATTGTTTCCTTTCTGTAAATATTTACTTCCTATTTTGTAACAAACATTCAGTATATATGCCCATTAAGCTTGAGGGAATAATCAAGCTGATTGATTTTCAGTCTTCATCTCCTTTATCTCTCCCTCTTTCTTCTCATGGTATCAGAGCCCTAAGTGGTTCTCTATTCTCTCTCTCTTTTTTTTCTCTTCTGTTCCTATTTGTTCACTAAGCCCGACTCTATCTATGCATCTTTTCTTCTCACCACCATTGCTGTTAGGAGCGTCGGATGCCGATCAGCATTCTGGTGGAATCTCGTCGCCGAAAACCCAAGCGTGTGAGTACACGCGCCACCATAAGTTTTCGCCGGTCCATCATGCATCAGCACATGCACCCTTCTCCGGCCATCATTTTTGATGTGCTTTCAGCAGCAGTGTGGCCTTGTCATTCTGCTTCCGTTGGTGACGTCGTTTTTCTATTCCAGCTTCATCTGATAATTATGTTTCATAGGCAGCATATGTTGAATTATGGTTTATGGGACAAGGATATAGTGATCACTTAGAAAAAAATGCCTATGATATTGAAGAAAAGAATAGGGCTACATGGATTAAGATTGATGCACAATTATGTAGTATGTTGTGGCATTCTTCAGAGCCAAAATTATTGATCCTTTTTCAGTCTTGTAAAAATGTTACAAAGTTTGGACTAAGGCTAAGACACTATATACTAATATTATTCAACGTATTTATAAAGTTGTATCTGATCTTATCTATTTGCAGCAAAGCTTTCAAGATATGGCTAGTTATCTAGGCCAAGTTGAAACACTGAAAGATGAATTTAATTCTTTCAAGCCTTTCTCTGAAAGCATTACTGAGTAGGAGAACTAGAGAGACAAATTCTTTATGGTGTTAGCCTTAAAAGGGCTGCGGACAGATTTGGCTTCAATACGATATCAAATTCTTACCAGTCCAGTCATTCCTACTCTTGAAGAAGTGTTTGCTCTATTACTTCAAATCTCCTCGATTAAAACTAAAATTGAATCATCTATGCTAGCCATACAGAAAAATAGCTAGCAAAGAAAATGGAAAGGGAAGGGATCCAAGTGTCACTATACTTATTGTGATAAGGGAGGCCACACACATGAACTTGTTGGGCCCTTCATGGAAAACCTCCAAGGAATATCTAGAATAATCGATCTGTTGCTCATATGGCTCAATCTCAAGGAGATGGGATTTTTTCTTTGCCAACTTCCCAAGCTCAGGGGTCGAATTCAGTTACATTAACTGGTGCTGATTATGATGAATATTTAAAGTATCAAGCATTGAAACAACAGTCATCTTCTTCTATGGTTTCTGTTACTCAACTGGGTAATTCTTTTGCTTACCTAACACAATCTTCATCCAGTGGATCTTGAATCTTTGATTCTGGTGCTTTTGATCATATCTCTGGTAATAAAAACCTTTTCTCTACTCTTCACTCTCCACCCATTTCCTCTACAGTCACCTTGGCTAATGGTTCTCAAACAGTGATTAAAGGAGTAAGAGAAGTAAACCTTTGTCTTCTATTCCTTTAGTTTCTGTCTTATATGCTCCAGACTATCCATACAATTTAATTTTCATTAGTAAACTTTCCAAACAACTTAACTATAGAGTTATCTTTGACTCTCATTATGTTTCTATGCAGGACCGGAGTACAGAAAAGATGATTGGCAAAGGTCATGAGTCAAATGGATTATATTATCTCACTTGTCCTGTTAGCCTTACCGCCTTTGCTTCTGCTCCCTCAATTGATCTTCTTCATAATCGCCTAGGTCATCCTAGTCTCTCCAAACTTTAGAAGATGGTTCCTGGTGTTCCAAAACTATCTGTCATTGAATGTGAGTCGTGTCAACTAGGGAAACATAACCATAGTTCTTTTCCTAAGAAATTAAATAATAGATCATCTTTTATGTTTGATGTTGTTTACTCTGACATATGGGGTCCTAATCGTGTCAGTACCAACTTGGTTTTTCAGTACTTTATTACTTTTATTGATGGCTATTCCCGTTACACTTGGTTGTTTCTAATAAAATCAAGATCTAAGTTGTTTGCTATCTTTCAAAATTTTTGCGCTGAAATTCAGAATCAATTTGGTGTTTCAGTTAAAATTTTATGCAGTGACAATGCACGAGAGTACATGTCTCTTCCTTTTCAGGAATTTATGGCTTCTCAAAAAATTATTCACCAATTTTCTTATGCATATACCCCTCAACAAAATAGTGTGGCTGAAAGAAAGAATATACACCTCATTGAAACAGCCCGAACTATGCTCATCCATCATCATGTACCACTTCGTTTTTGGGGGGATGCTATCCTAACTGCATGTTACCCAATTAATCAAATGCCTTCATTAGTTTTGCAAAATCAGAATCCTCATTCTATTTTATTCTCAAGTCAACCATCTTACCCTCTCTCTACACGTGCGTTTGGGTGCACTTGTTTTGTTCATAATCATACCCTGATATGGATAAGCTTCATCCCAAATCTATTAAGTGTGTCTTCTTAGGATATTCTCGCCAATATAAGGGTTACAAATGCTATAATCCAACAATTAACAAATATTTTATCTCAACAGATGTAACCATTTTCGAGACATCCTCTTATTTTTCATCAACCACAAACCAAATGGACATAACATAAGCTCTTTCGATCCCTATTTTTTCCATTCCTATTACACCGGCACCTAAACCATTACAAGTCTACTCTCGATGGCATTCTATGGATCCTCTTAATGTTCACTTGCAGGTACAAACCAGTTAGATCTCCAAGTGAATCATTACCTTCCCTACCAGCTTCTCCAACACCGATTATGTCTCAAACAGAAGAACTCATTCCTTCTATTGCTATCCGAAAAGGTATTCACTCTTCTCGTAATCCTCATCCTATCTATAATTTTTAAAGTTATCATCGTTTGTCCCCTTCATATTATGCTTTTATATCCAACTTATCCACTGTGCCTCTTCCAAAAAGTGTTAGTGAAGCATAGGAACATCCAGGTTGGCAATAGGCTATGGTTGAGGAAATGACAGCTCTTCATGCTAATAATACTTGATAGCTAGTTCCATTGCCTTCTAGAAAATCCATAGTAGGTTGTAGCTGGGTTTATACAGTGAAAGTTGGTCCTAATGGAAAGATAGATCGCTTAAAAGCTCGTTTGATTGCCAAAGGATATACTCAACCTTTTGGCCTTGATTATGCGGATACCTTTTCTCCAATTGCCAAAATTGCCTTTGTCTGGCTCCTTATTTCTCTTGCTGCCATGCACCATTGGAGTATTCATCAACTGGACATTAAAAATGCCTTTTTACATGAAGAATTAATAGAAGTTTATATAGAGCAACCACCAAGTTTTGTTGCTTAGGGGGAGTCTGGGTTAGTATGTCGATTGCGGAAATCTCTTTATGGTTTGAAATAGTTCCCAAGGGCATGGTTTGAACAGTTTAGTACTGTTGTTCAAGATTTTGGGATGCAAAGGAGCAAAGCAGATTACTCAGTGTTCTATCGTCATACAGCTCATGGCAAATGTATTTATCTAGTAGTATATGTGGATGATATTGCCATAACAGGTGATGATCATGAAGGAATTGCTCAACTCAAATAATACCTCTTCAGTCACTTTCAGACTAAAGATTTGGGGAAGTTGAAATATTTTTTGGGCATTGAGATGGCATAGTCTAGTATAGGCACTGCTATTTTACAGAGGAAATATGCCTTAGATATTTTGGCAGAGACATGGATATTGAATTGTAAAACCATTGAAACTCCTATGGATCCAAATGTTAAACTTGTTCCAACATAGGGGGAGCCACTAAAAGACCCTGGACAATATCAAAGATTAGTCGGAAAACTCAATTACCTCACTATCACTCGCCCAGATATTTTCTTTGCAGTCAGTGTGGTTAGTCAGTTTCTTCAAGCCCCATGTGACAGTCATTGGGATGCAGTGATATGCATCCTTAGATATATCAAAGGAGCTCCAGGATAGGGTTTGTTATATGAAGATAGAGGACATACACAGGTTATTGGGTATTCATATGCTGATTAGGTAGGTTTTCCTTCAGATAGACGATCCACTTCAGGTTATTGTGTCTTTATTGGAAAAAACCTAATATCATGGAAAAGCAAAAAGCAAGATGTTGTGACTAGGTCAAGCGCAGAAGCAAAATATCGAGCTATGGCCTTAGTACTTGTGAACTTGTTTGGTTAAAATAGTTACTTAATGAATTAAGGTGTGGAGATGTTAGTCCAATGACATTGATTTGTGATAATCAAGCGGCACTCCATATTGCTTCAAATCCGATCTTCCATTAACAAACAAATCACATAAAGATAGATTGTCATTTTGTTAGATAGAAGATTAAATCTGATTGCATTGTTACTAGTTTTATGAATTCAAATGATCAGTTGGCAGACATTCTTACTAAAGCTTTAAGAAGACCACTGATTGAGTATATTTGTAACAAGCTAGGAGCATATGATATATATGCTCTAGCTTGAGGGAAAGTGTTAAGATATCAACTTAATTCACTCCCTGATTTTATACTGATATATTGAAATATCAACTTAATTCACTTCCTGATTTTGTGCTGATTTCAGTCTTGATTTTAGGCTAGAATCTGTAAATATATTGTTTCCTTTCTATAAATATTTACTTTCTATTTTGTATCAAACATTCAACATATGCCTATTAAGTTGTTTGGAAAGTTTACTAATGGAAATTAAATTGTACGAACATTCTAGAGCATATAAGACATAAACTAAAGGAATAGAAGACAGAGGTTTACTTTCTCCTACTCCTTTAATCATTGTTTGAGAACCATTAGCCAAGATGATTGTAGAGGAAATGGGTGAAGAGTGAAAAGTAGAGAAAAGGTTTCTATTACCAGAAATATGATAAGAAGCACAAGAATCAAAGATCCAAAATCCACTGAATGAAGATTATGTTAGGCAAGCAAAAGAATTATCCAGTTGAGCAATAGAAATCATAGAAGAAGATGACTGATGTTTCAATGCTTGGTGTTTCAAAGTCATCAACCCTGTGTAAAGAACAAGCACTATTTGAGACTCATAAAGTGAAGAACACTTGATTAAAACCCAGTTATTAGAAGAAAAGATCCAAAAATTAAAGCACGATCCATCTTCAAGCATCTGAAAAAAAAAAAGGGCACGAAATAAGCGGGTGAACCCCAAGAATTCACGAAACTTTTGACGAATGCACCCCCCACACTAAGCCCAGGCATCAATAAAGCCGCCAAGTCAAACATCAGATGAACGAAGAAACCCATTAAGACTTCCATCATCAAGAAGCTAAAACGTCGCAGAAATCGATGGAAGAGGGCGGATTCGGAGCTAGATACCTGGAAGACGAGGTTTTTCCGCAGGAAAGCGTTGGTTTGAGTGAGGAAACTCGCCCGCCCAGAAGAACTGGGAGAGGAGGAATCCATTGAACGGCTAGTTTTCCCCCACCTTAGAAGAAGGAATGCCAAGACGCTCTAACATTTGAGGGGCTCGATGGTCCACTAGATTTTGTTGACCGATTTTGGACTTGAAGGAGAGAGAATCATACAAAGGTCAACGGGTCGTGAATTAGAGTTCTTAATGGCCATGGGACGATCCGAGTACGTCGCCTTGCGCAATCTAGTACGATCCTTCGACCTGAATCTTTGTTTCTTCTTTTACCTCGGCGGCCGGCTGAAACTATGGATGATACCATCATATGCTGCCACTTGATTCATAGCATGGCTCAAGAGGTCTAAAGAAACAAGCACCCAGATCATTCTTCAACGAAATATGGTTCTTTTTGCTCTATCTAGAGAGTTATTTGTAGAGTAGTATGAACAAAGAGGACGAGGTTTGGTAGTATACCAGACTCTTTATTGGCAAGAACTCATTTGAATCCATCGTTTGGACTCATAACAAATTAAAAGTTGCTTCTGCTATAAAGCCTTTGAGCATTGTACTACAATAACGTGCTGAGGGAGTAATCCATTATCTTCTAAGTTTATCTTCTAAATGGAATTACCATAACATATGCATTCTTTTTAGCAAGAATTATTACAGTAAGATAATGGCCAGAAGGATTTGAAAGGCTTTATGGCGTTAAAGATTTTCGAGGTTTAGCCTCGGCTTAGCTCAAGACCGTATTACTCATCATATTTGATTTAGTATTGCTGCTGCACCGACTTTTGAAGGTTATAATAAAAATAATTCTTGATATATGCTTCAATAACGAATCATTGATTTAATTAAATAATTTAAAAAAGCGAGTGCAGAGTCCATTCTGGCTTTCAACTTTGCAAAGAAAAAAAATGATGAAAGAAAAAGCCAAAAGTGTTATCTAGTACAGGTTTAACGATGACGGTGGTTGTCTTCGGTCTTGTACAAATTTTCGGAAGCTCGGTACAATGATCAAAGAGAACGACAACCAACGGGCTAGCGCTTACATTAGCAATACCAGTATATATATATATATATTGACTCCGTTCAAAGTCTAGGGGAACAATGGATTGCCGCTTGTAAAAAATTTTCTGGGCTCGAACCACATAAGATGAATACGAACGGGTGGTAAAAGGATTCATCCATTTAGCCTAGACAATACAATATACTCTCATCAAGGATGGCATCTGATATGGCTGATTCAGTACCGTCAGGATTAACGATAAAGGAGACTGACGGAGTCCCGCCTCGGCCTCCGAAGCCCCCTTTCGGCCTCCGAGGCATCCTCAACCTCTGAAGCCCCCTTTGCCCCCGAGGCATCTTCAACCTTCGAAGCCTCCTTCGGCCTCCGAGGCATCTTCAACCTCGAAGCCCCCTTCGCCCTCGAGCTTCAGCCTCGAGCCTCAGCCTTAGGCTCTCGTCATGGTCTGGCCCTTGGGACCGGTAGCTTATAGCCATGAGCCACCTGGCACGTCCACATGGCCCGCCACTCGCCTGCTATAGTGCATCGCCATGTCCCATTAAGCGTATGGCCCGCCACGCGCCCGTAATAGTGTGTGGCCATGTCCCGTTACGGCGTACGATCCACCACTCACCTACGGCTGCATGTGCCATACCTCATGACGGCGCGTGCCAGGTGCAACCATAGCCACCCGACACACATAATGTCATACTGGCAGGTGGCAAATGAGGCAGGACACCTCTGACACGCCCACGATCCGTCACTATCAGCCTTGCCTTTTTGTCCGTTATCGGATAGCAGTATCTCGAAATCATGAACCTTCTGGAAGCATGAGAGAGGGAGATTTTGAGCAGGTATAAAGGCCCATACTTACGACGAGGGAAGGCCCTCGGAACCCTAACTCTCTAGCTTTCTTCTGCTAGCAATCTCTTGTCTGTTCCCGAGTGATTGACTTGAGCATCGGAGGGTCCCCACCGGAGCATCCGGTCTCCGGGGAATTTCTTGCAGGAATCCGGCGAGGGAGTTCTCCGTCTTCCCGATGTTCAAGAAGGTCAACAGATTAGCGCCAGGAAGGGGGAGAAGAGAAAAGCTTCGAACCTGTCAGCGACAACTTCTCTTTCCTGAGCTCTCAAGCGATGGTGACGACCCGTGCGCGAGAGGTCTCCACCATCATGCTGGGGGGCAGCGTCAAGGGGCTGATCCGCTGGCGGTTGGCCCCTCAGCTCCCTAGCCGACGTCCCTGCACCACCACCGCAGCAGCCTCAAGAAGACCGGCTTACCGTCCTCGCCGCGCAAGTCCAATCTTTGGTGACCGTGGTCCAAGGCCTGCAGCATCAAGCGGCGGCCGTGCAGCAACTGGAGCCCCTCCCATCAGTGCCAGGAGTGATCCAACCCAGCCAACACTCTTCTCGAGGAGATCTTCCATCCGAGAAGCTCGCCACACCGCGCTTCGCCCAAGCCTCACGCAGGGAAACCTCCAAGAGGCCCCGGTCACCCTCGCGCCACGCCAGTGCATCTCCAAGCGGCGGCATGGGAGGGAGGCGAGCGCCTTCGCCAGCATCGCCGCCACTCTTCCCCCTCCTCGGGGTCCTCGAGGGAGGGGTCCTTCGACGGCAGAATAGCTCGCCGAGCTGAGCATTGGCTTGACGAGTACAACCAGCGGTTGAAGGAGCTCAGCCACCGGATCACCAACCCACCAGAGGCGACTACGACAGCCGGCCACCGCTGTCCCACCGGATCATGAAGGAATCGATCTCGACCCGGTTCCGACTTCCTCAGCTAGACCCGTATGACGGGACCACGGACCCCTGGACCATTTGGAGAGTTACAAGGTCCTCATGCAGTCAGGGGCAACCGATTGCTCCTATGCATCGCCTTCCCTGCCACTTTGAAGAAGCTGCTCGAGCTTGGTACTCCCGCCTGCCGCCGCGGAGTATCGACTCCTTCCGCCAGCTGGAGAGGCCTTCCTTGCCCATTTTGACGCCTGTCGGAAGATTCCAAGGGTGGCAGATAGTCTCTTCTCTGTCCAGCAAAAGAGTGGCGAGTCCCTACGGGATTACGTCGCTCGGTTCAAGGAGGCAGCCCTGGAGGTCTACAACCTCGAGGACTCCGTGGCCACCCTAGCATTAAAGCGAGGGCTCCACCCCTCTCGCTTCGCGTACTCCCTCGACAAGAAGCCGCCCAGCTCCTACGCCGAGCTCTTGAGCCGGGCCCAGAAATACATCCGTGCCGACGAGGCTGATTCCTCCGGCGTGAGATTAGCGGAAGTACTACCAAGAAGCCGGTCCGCCCAGAGCATGCTGAAGCTCGCCCAGGAGGCCTAAGCCTCCTCGCCGACCAGACAATCGTCCTCAAGCTCCTGCACCAAGGGATGGGCCTACACCCCTCTGCTCGCCCGATATCGCATATCCTGCTCGAGATCGAGGGCGAGCCCTATCTTCAGCGCCCTCCTCCAATGAACCCGAAGATCCCCGCAACAAGAACCTGTACTGCCGCTACCATCGGGACCATGGCCACGACAATGACAACTGTCGCCAGCTAAAGAAGGCGATAGAAGACCTTATCAACGTGGCCACTGGAGAAGTTCGTTCAAAGGAACAACCCGGAGCTCCTGGCCCGTTAGCGCCTCCGCCACCGATGATCGACAATGCTCCAACGAGAAGACGGTGGCTATGATTTCCTGGGGGCAGGTGGCCCGTCCAAGAGGCCAAGGGGGGAGGGAGAGTTAGATTATGTAATCCCTTTTTCTAAAAGGGACCTAGAGGGGGTGGTCAACAAAAATGATGATAGCGTCGTCATGTCCATGACGATCGCTAAGCACCTGTAAAAAGAATTCTGGTTGATAGCGAAGCTCGGTGGACGTTCTGAGTTATGATGCTTTTGTTCGCATGAACCTGTCCCGACCTGCTTCGACCTGTCGCCACACCCCTGATGGGGTTCACCGGGGACTCTGTGAAGGTCGAGGGAGAGATCACTCTCCCTGTCACGGCCGGCACGCCCTCACGTCAAAGCACAGTCTTCATGAGCTTCTTGGTAGTCCGGGTGCCCCTTGCCTATAACGCCATCCTAGGAAGGCCCGAACTTAACCTTTTGGACGTTGTCATCTCCACCAAAAGACTCCTCGTGAGGTTTCCCACCAGCAAAGGGGTCGGAGAGATGCGGGGGAGCAGAACCAGCCACCACTGTGCTACCACATGACCCCAGTCCTTAAGGGACAGTATATGCACCTGCACCAGAAGCGCTAGATCCCCGAGGCTCAGAGAGGAGAGGGGAGCCAGCCGAACATCTGCTGTCCTTCCCCCTGGGGGAGGACCCGCGTAGACCTTCCAGATCGGGGCCCTGCTTCCGAAGGAGGCCCGTGACCAACTCCTTGCTTTCCTACGAGCCAATGCTGATATCTTCGCCTGGTCGGCATCCGACATGTTAGGCATTCCGGAGGAGGTGATTACCCACCAACTCAACATTAAGCCAGAGTGCTGACCCATTCGGCAGAAGAAGAGGAGCTTTGCTTCAGACAACAGAAAGCCATAGATGAAGAGGTGCGCAAGCTGACGACGGCTGGCCATATTCGCGAGTATGCTACCCCGACTGGCTGGCGAATGTTGTAATGGTCCGCAAGGCCAGTGGGAGCTGAGGATGTGTGTGGACTTCACCGACCCAACAAGGCATGCCCCAAGGACAGCTTTCCACTACCTCGGATCGACCAGTTGGTGGATGCCACGTCAGCCATGAGACGCTCAGCTTCATGGATGCCTTCTCGGGTACAACCAGATCAGGATGAACCCGGCTGATGAAGAGGCGACCTCCTTCGTCACCGAGAAAGGGATTTACTGCTATAGGGTGATGTCGTTCGGGTTGAAGAATGCAGAGCCACCTACCAGAGGTTGATGAACAAGGTCTTCGAGGACCAGATCGGGCGCAACATGGAGGTGTACGTGGACGACATGCTGACTAAGAGCACCCACGCTACGGACCATGTTGCTGACCTTATGGAAACCTTCGGCAATCTCCACCGGTACCGAATGAGGCTGAATCCCCCAAGTGCCTTCGGGGTTGCGGCGGGCAAGTTTCTGGGCTTCATGGTGACGCAGCAAGGAATTGAAGCCAACCCAGATAAAATCGAGCCATCCTGGATATGAGGCCCCTAGCTAAAGAGGGAGGTGCAGCGTCTGACCGGAAGGGTGGCAGCCTTGAGTCGCTTCATGTCAAGGTCAGCGGAAAGGTGTCTGCCCTTCTTTAAGGTACTGCGCAAAGTCAACAGCTTCGAGTGGACGAGGGAGTGTCAGGAAGCCTTCGAGGAGCTGAAGAAATTTCTATTCACTCCTCCGCTGCTGTCCAAGCCGAGGGGCGGGGAGGAACTCTTTTTGTATCTTGCAGCCTCCCCCGAGGCCGTCAGCTCCGTGCTTGTCCGCATGGATGCCGACGGATCCAGAAGCTGGTCTACTACACCAACAAAGTGCTCCACGACGCCGAGACAAGATACTCTAAAACGAGAAGATCATCTTCGCCCTAATGGTCTCTACCCAGCGCTTCCAACCCTACTTCCAAGCTCATCCAATCGTGGTGCTCACGGACCAACCACTTCGGACTATCTTGTCCCGTCCTGACACTTCCGGTCGGCTGGCCAAATGGGCCATCAAGTTGGGGAGTTTGATTTATCCATTCGGCCAAGGCTGCAATGAAGTCCCAGGTGTTAGCCGACTTCTTGGTCGAGTGCACTTGAGCCGAGAAGCATCCGGAGGAGTTGCACCCGGAGGCGTACATGGAGTCCCCTACGGCCGAGGGAGTGGGGAAAGAAGATTGGATTCTACATGTAGACGGAGCATCGAACTCTCAAGGGAGCGGGCCGGACTTATTCTTGCGAGCCCCGAGGGAGAGGTGTGGAGTACGCTCTTTGATTTCTCTTCCTGGCCACCAACAACCAGGCAGAGTATGAAGCCTTACCGGTAGGGATGAACCTAGCCAAGGAGCTTGGTGCGAAGCGTCTGAGGGCCTTCACGGACTCCCAGCTGGTCTTGGGCAGTCGTCGGTGAGTATGAGTTCAAAGACCCGTCATGTCTCGTTACCTGAGTAAGGTACAGTCCCAAGCCTCTCGGTTTTTATATTTCCGCGTCAGCTACATTCTCCGGACGGAGAATGCCAGGGCAGATGCGCTGTCCTGCTTGGCCACTTCGGTCGACGGGACCTTGGAAAGGACGTACGTGGAACATCTGCAAGTCCCAAGCATTGAAGCGGCAGTGGAGGAAGCAATGCCGGTCAAGCAGGAGCCCTCATGGATGGACGCCTATGTCCGATATCTCACTGATGGCGCCCTCCCTGAAGACCCAGCCAAGGCCAGACTGCTCAGACGGCGGGTCCCAAAGTTCCTGATGATGGACGGGAAGCTCTACCGAAGATCATTCTCATACCCGATCCTCAATGCGTCGGCCCTACGGAAGCGGATTACATCCTACGAGAGATCCATGAGGGCATCTGCGGGAGTCATCTGGGGGGCAGAGCCCTAGCGTACAAGGCTTGCGGCAGGGGTACTACTGGCTGACCATGAGGGAGGATGTGGCCGAACTTATCAAGAAGTGCGACAGCTGCCAGCGCCATGCCAACATCCAGTGGCAGCCGACATCTCAGTTGACCTCTCTGGCGGCTCCTTGGCCCTTCGCCTAGTGGGGTATGGACATCTTGGGGCCATTCCCCCCAGCCTCCGATCAGCGCAAGTTCCTGCTGGTGGCCGTCGACCACTTCTCCAAATGGATCGAGGCCGAAGCACTTGCCAAGATCACCGAGGGTAAGGTGAGGTCCTTCTTCTGGAAGTCTATAATATGTCGGTTCGGGCTACATACTCTGGTCACCGACAACGGCCGGCAGTTCGACAATGCACCCTTCGAGGATTCTGCACCGAGCTCGGCATCCATCAGCGGTTCACCTCCGTAGGCATCCTCAGACCAACGGAGCAGCCGAGGTGACCAACCACATCATTCTCCAAGGACTGAGAGCCCGGCTGGATGACTGCAAGGGACGGTGGGTGGAGGAGCTCCATAATGTGCTATGGGCCTACCACACAACGTCATGAGCCCCCATCGGAGAGATCCCCTTTAGCCTCGTCTTCGGATCCAAGGCCGTCATTCCTGTGGAGATCGGTGCCCCAAGCCCCAGGGTGGAGACATACAGCGAAAAGGATAATCCAAACCAGTTGCGGCCAACCTCAACCTGGTGGAAGAGGTACGGGACTGAGCACGACTCCAGATGGTAGCCTACCGACAGCGAGCGACTAGGTATTACAACGCTCGCGTCCGCCCCAAGACCTTCTTGCCGGAGGACCTAGTCCTTCGGCGAGCCGAAGTCTCAAAGCCGACGAAAGGAGGTAAACTAGCACCGAACTGGGAGGGGCCCTATCAGATCACTAAAGCACTCCGCCACGGAGCATACAAAGTTGAGGAGCTAGATGGGAAGCCGCTGCCGCGAACGTGGAATGCTGACAACCTCCGTTGGTATTATCAGTAGTGTACTTTCTTTTTACATTAAATTTCACGCATGTATTCTTTCAGGCTTTCGCCCTGCACTTGATATTAATAAACGTGAGTTCTAGTATCTCAGTCTCTCAACAAAAAGCCCGAGGCCAGCTCGGCATGGAAAGCCCGCAGACCGATGTACCATCGGCTCTCAACAAAAAGTCCAATGTACCATTGGCACTGAAGACCCAATGTACCATCGGATTCAAAAAGCCCAATGTACCATTGGCACTGAAGACCCGATGTACCATCAATTCAAAAAGCCCGAGGCCAGCTCGGCATGAAAGTCCAATGTACCACTGGCAGACCGATGTACCATCGGCTCTCAACAAAAAGTACCATTGGCACTGAAGACCGATGTACCATCGAATTCAAAAAGCCAATGTACCATTGGCACTGAAGACCGATGTACCATCGAATTCAAAAAGCCCAATACCATTGGCACTGAAGACCCGATGTACCATCGGATTCAAAAAGCCCAATGTACCATTGGCACTGAAGACCCGATGTACCATCGGATTCAAAAAGCCCGAGGCCAGCTCGGTATGGAAAGCCCAGTGTACCACTGGCAGACCGATGTACCATCGGATTCAAAAAGTCCAATGTACCATTAGCACTGAAGACCCGATGTACCATCGGATTCAAAAAGCCCAATGTACCATTGGCATTGAAGACCCGATGTACCATCAGATTCAAAAAGCCCAATGTACCATTGGCACTGAAGACCCGATGTACCATCGGATTCAAAAAGTCCAATGTACCATTGGCACTGAAGACCTGATATACCATTGAATTCAAAAAGCCCGAGGCCAGCTCGGCATGAAAAGCCCAGTGTACCACTGGCACATCGATGTACCACCGGCTCTCAAAGAAGCCCGAGTTTTCCACGGCACTCCAAGGCTGATGCTCCATCGGTCCCCAAAGGTCCGAATCCTTGGGGCAGACGCGGCCCCAGGTCCGACCTTGGCTCTCCTAGGGGTTCGGTCCTGCACGGCTAAGTCGCTCATGAATGGGGAGAAGCTGCCCCTCGGTGTCGACGAAGCCCCTAAGGGTCCCATGTCAGTAACCCAAGAACTCATAAATGAGACGTTATTGGATAGAAACAGTTTCATTAATGAAGTGTTTACAAAATGTCGACCGAGTCGGACTTGATACAAAAAATATAAAGTAAAAGAACTACAAGGTCAAGGTTCGGCGCGGGCTCGCCATCTAGGCCTCCTCGGACTCTTGGTTTGGCTCGATGTCCATGGTCTGAGGGAGGTTCAAAACTCGGGCCACCTTTTCTTTGGCATCACGAAACCCATGGATGTAGGAATCCGTATTAGCCTCAACCAGCTCATGGGCGAACTGCTCCGATGCCTTGAATTCCTCCACAGCCGCGGCAGCCCTAGCCTCAGCGGCGGCCTCCACCTCGACAACCTTGGCCTCCTTCTCTGCGACTAGAGAGGTGGCCACCCTCTCTGCCTCCTTAGCGTGCTCCACTTCCTCCTCGGCATGCTTGGCCCTATCCTCGGCCGCCCGGATGACCGAGTTCAGCTCGGCGATATGGAGGTTGCGGGCCTCGATAGCGCCCTCGGCCTCGGTGAACTGGGTGAGTGCTGCCCGCAATCGGTTGGCTTCAGCCTCTGCCCAGCTCTCGGCCTCCTTTATTTCGTTGGCTCAGGCAGTCCTCGCCGATTCCAGAGCCTTCTCACAACTTCAGCCCAGGCCTGGGCATCCTCGGCATCCTGTTGGATTTGGCGGACGAGCCTCCCCTTCGCTGAGGGCCTCCCGAGTGAGCACCAGGGAGTTCGTCACCTGTGCCCGAAATGTCAGCCAGGCAAACTATAAGAAATTTCAATGCAAGGGCAAAGAAGGTAACTTACCCGAACCAGGGCTAAGAAGGCCTCCCGGAAGAACCTGCTCACCCCCAGAGTCCGGAGCTCCTCCTGGAAGTCGGGCTGTATGATTTGGGATATAAGCCCTTTTGCCCGGCGCCCGTCGTTCATCAAAGAGAACCCGTAGGGGGTCGGCCCAGCCCTGCTCCCCTCAGCGTTTTCGACGTGCTCTGGCTCGGCACGGAGGGCTGCTCGCTGGCGTCTGCTCGGGGGGCGGGCTCGCTGCCCCTGATGGTCCCTCCCCCCAGCTCCTTTCTGCCTCGGCTGGGGTTGGTTCGTGGGGAACTTGGGGCTCCTCCATCGCTGCCGGCTCCCCCATCATCGCCGGCTCCTCCGTCGTCGCCCCCTCAGCCACTGCCCCTCCGGTGGGGTGTCGGCCGTCAGGTCTACCTTCGGAGCTGATGGGGACTCTCTGTGCACGAACGGTCGGGATACCCATACCGTAAGGCGCTTAGGGGCCGGCGCCTGCTGCCCCTCTCTCGGGCCACCCTGGGCCCTCATCCTCTTGGCCGCGGCCTTCCTGAGCATGGCGATCGGAGGCTTCATCGCTGCGCAACGTCGGCTGGAGTTAATAATAAAAAAAAAAAAGGAAAAAAGAGAAGAAGAAAAAGAAGTTTGGCTAAGTATTGGGACGCCTGTTACTCATCGCTTTGGGTGGTGAGGCCTGCCAGCCGGAGGTTGTGCTCTAACAGAAGCAAGTTATATTTGGGGATGTCGGCAGTCAACAGTTGCCCCAGCACTTCTTTATCTCCTGGGAGGATAGTGGAGTTCATGTTGGGTCGGAGGTCGGGATCCCCCCACTGGGGCTTGACTTGATTAAGGTCAACAAAAAAGAAACGGATTTCCATCCCTTGACCGAGGAGGGGAGAAGTAATTTGAGGATGCGACCGGGTCGGGGCTGGAACAGCCACTAACCCCTCTGTTGCCTGAGGGTGTAAAAACAACGGAAGAGGGAGAGTCGGGGGGTGATTTGGAGGTGGTGGCAAAGGATAAGAAAAGCACAAACGGTCCGAAGGGAGTTCGGGACCAGCTGAGTAGGAGTCAAGGAGTAATAGTCCAAAAGGTTGATAAAAAAGGATGAAAGGGTAGACGAAGACCTAACCTAAGGGATATCTCATAAACGGCCACTCTACCGGGCCGAGAGGAGACCACCCTATCATTGGGGGTCGAAAGGAAGAGCCCGACATCTCGGGGTACCTGGTAACGGACCCTAATGTTTGCCAAGCCTTGGCCCGTTACAGTGGAGGCGGTCCCCGTCGGGGATTCCGCCCTCGCCCTCGAAGAGGTGCCGGCCGCCGCCTGGCGCCTCCCCGATGGGGCTTGGCCGACCGCCGCCGGCGTCTCCTCGCGGGAGCCCAGCCGATGACCGGCCGCTGGGCAAGAGGAAGGCGGTCCTCCGGATCGGAGGACCATGAAGGAGAGGGAGATGGAGAGGCACGAAGCCTCGAGGGAGAAATATGGTCGTCAGAAGGAGCAGAAGAGGTCCAAGAAGGAGAGGAGGCCATGGAGGAGGTTAAGAAGGAAGAAAAAGGGCTAAAAGGGACGGAAGGCTAACTTGTAGCAGAAAAATGGCGGAGACTGGTCTCAGGTTGCCGGAAAGACGAAAGCCAGGGGAGAACGATGACAGATGAAGCAAAATGATGAGATTCAGCCCTCGCCCGGGTTTTATCGGGTTTCAAATCATCCCGCCTCATTCAGCTAGCCACGCGGGCTCTCGCTATAGGCTAGGCCACCTCGGCAAGTGCCCGGCGCATGGAACGATGCGCCTCCGGCCAATGATGGGACCCCGCTGACGTCAGTGTCATGATAGCAACGATGGCGGCCGCTTTCCGTGAGTTTCGAGAGGATAGCCCAGTCTTAGGAATGATCCCTGCGTATCGGACGGACAGCCTCGACTGCCACTTTACATCCCCAAGTCACCCGCACTAAGTTATCGCAGCATCTGAAGGCACGTGTCCGAGAGCAGTTAGCAGTGGACAGGGATCAGCCATTAAGGAGGTAACACCCCTTTCGCCTTGCGGAGGTGGGCCCACTTCGTCTTAGGGGCGAGGGGCATCTGATATGGCTGATCCAGCACCGTCAAGGTTAACGGTAAAGGGGACTGACGGAGTCCCGCCTCGGCCTCCGAAGCCCCCTTCGGCCTCCGAGGCATCTTCAACCTTCGAAGCCCCCTTCGGCCTCGAGCTTCAGTCTCGAGCCTCGGCCTTAGGCTCTAGTCATGGTCTGGCCCTTGGGACCAGTAGCTTATAGCCACGAGCCACCTAGCACGTCCACATGGCCCGCCACTCGCCTGCTTTAGTGCATCGCCATGTCCCATTAAGGCGTATGGCTCGCTACGCGCCTGTAACAGTGTGTAGCCATGCCTCGTTACGGCATACGATCCACCACTCGTCTACGGCTGCATGTGGCCATACCTCATGACGGCGCGCGCCAGGTGCAACCATAGCCATCTAACACACATAATGTCGTACTGGCAGGTGGCAAATGAGGCAGGACACCTCTGACACGCCCATGATCCGTTACTATTAGCCTTGCCCTTTTGTCCATTATCGGATAGCAGTATCTCGAAATCATAAACCTTCTGGAAGCATGAGAGAGGAAGATCTTTGAGCAGGTATAAAGGCCCACACTTACAATGTGGGAAGGCCCTCGGAACCCTAATTCTCTAGCTTTCTTCTGCTAGCAATCTCTTGTCTGTTCCCGAGTGATTGACTTGAGCGTCGGAGGGTCCCCACCGGAGCATCCGGTCTTCGGGAACTTTTTTGCAGGAACCCGGCGAGGGAGTTCTCCGTCTTCCCGACGTTCAAGGAAGGTGACTCGGCATCAACAGCATTCATTTTTTTTATTTTAAAAAATTTGGATTTCGGCACACTAGCAATATTTATCATGAATACGAAATAAGTATGCATATCAAAATTCTTTATTAAATTTAATTAATTATTTTTATTTATTAATATAATTTTAAATTTTTAGTAAAAATTGTATAAATTATATAATAAATTTTTTTATGCTTCTCAATTTGATCGGCCTAGAATTAGAAGGAATAAAAGAAAATCCAGAGCACAAAAAGAAAAAGACAATCCAAAGCATAGGCCTGAAATTAACATTTTAAAAAATAAAAGTAAAAAACTACAAAATAAATGAAATGAAATCAAGGATAATTGTTACAAAGCGGATATGAGTAAAGGATATATATATGTGTGTGAATATTATGTAATTTTTATAGATGCAAACGTACAAAATTTTATATGGATTTAATATAAGTATAAAAATAAATTTTTACTAGATATAAATATGATATATAGTGCTTTCTTCTGTGACTTTCTTCATTCCGTTTTGTTACCATCCCTCACTATCATTATCTTACAGGACTCTCCCTAGTTTGTAAACATCATTTGGATGAATTCGTAGAAGTCTTGCAAAATGAAAGCCCTCCCAAAGACAAGTATCTGAAATCGGATTATTATAATTACTAAACTTCAAACACTATATGCTTGATTAAATTCGTCAGTTGATCAAATTAATTGCGCTTTGGTAAAAATCAACATCTAATGTTTCTGCAACGCAACAATCAATAATATTAAAACACAATGAGAGAATTCTAATGTATTTCTGATGTAATCTCAAAGCATTCGCGCTACAGATAATACAAAGATCAAAGTTGATACACATTTTTTCCTTACATTATAAAATATAAACATATTTTGTGAGAGTGACTTGGGGCCATCAATCAGAATTTAGGTTACAATGCGGAGTGACCAGATTTTGTTGAAGCGTCTGAGTGCATATTGGAACAAATTGTGTATGTTGCTCTGTTGGTTCTGCATTGTTTATTTTGGACAGAGAATGGTCTCAACCAAATTCAAGGATCATTACATCTTGACAGGGAAACCAAATGTATACAGTTAAGACGGAGAGAGATATAATAATCCAAGACACATATTACCTTCTTCATTTTATTACACGATTCTAGAACTGGACAATGCTCTGGAATTGAGACCCCTAGTGTCGCTGCAAAATTTGTCAAAATTAAATTCTCATGTGGTGCTGTTCCTCAGCATCAAATAATTTCCCACAGAGAGCACCAATCCAAAGGCAGTTGACGATTGGTCCAGTATATGAGAGTCACAATCACAGCAAGAGGCCACATCAGCCATACCGCATGACAGTAAACGGGAGGACTAGAGAATTTTCATTCTCAATGTATACAGTGAACCTAATGATTTTTTTAATTTAAAAAAAACACTATGATGAAAATGCCTCATAAACAATTTTGTCGGATGGTCACTTCAAGGAAGGCATCCTCCATGGTGGTATCAGCCAATACCATGCTGCCATGCATATAATATGATATATATTTTCTAAACTAGGTGAGAATTACCAAACAAAATTTTCTAGCCTCTATCATGAAGCGATGATTTCACCTGCACCCCTGTAATGCTTCAAGTCCATCTAGTGATCTAATTAACCCGTTAGCAGTTTAAAAATTTGAGCAAAAGTTAATAGGTAGTGTTGCCATGGAAATCCATTCTCCGACTCGGGTGCTTCCGACTCCGGGTCCAAACTCTGATCTCGACGTTCGGGATGGGACCTGCAAGACAGTCCGCGCTCACAAAGGATTTCCTTGGGGTTATCCTCTGCGGAGGACTCTCCGACGCCCAAGTCAGTGAGATTCACAGCATGCAGATATGAGAAGAAGACTTTTCACAGAAGAATCTCCCTCCAAGCTTTCGATCGGAGCTCTAATGGAGTGATCGATTCCGTAAAGCCAAATGAGTGTACAAGGTAATTTTTTGTGCGTACCTGAGAGGTTGAAGTGTTGTGGTATTTATAAAAGATCACCTGATTTCTCTGGGAACGTCATGGGGCCGAAAGTTGTTATGATTTGAAATGAATTCGAATCGAGTT
Source organism: Calamus simplicifolius (assembly GCA_900491605.1). Taxonomy (NCBI): domain Eukaryota; kingdom Viridiplantae; phylum Streptophyta; class Magnoliopsida; order Arecales; family Arecaceae; genus Calamus; species Calamus simplicifolius. The sequence continues at coordinate 1,220,805 of UESW01003901.1, read as the reverse complement.
TGTTACGAGATCAGTATGATCTGTATCTTGTCAATTAGTGGATCAACGGCTGGGAGAGCTAGTTGATGCCTTGGGATTCATGATTGCGTAGGCTCTAGGCCACTCCTGGGTATGATTCTCTGTTTGGAATCTTATTCCATTTCAGCGAATAGGGACTTTCCCGTGCCAGATTTGCAGAGGTATTTTGAATGCCGTGGCTGGCCTAGATAAGGAATAGCTTGATTTTTCAAAGTGTAAAATGGTTCGGCTCAGACGACAGAAGTATAAGGATAGCTGGCTCAGATGGCCGAAGTATAAGGATAACTCGGGTTACCGAGAATAAGGATAGCTCGACTCAGATGGCCGAAGCATAAGGATAGCTCGGGTTACCGAGGAATAAGGATAGCTCAGCTCAGATGGCCGAAGCATAAGGATAGCTCGGGTTACCGAGGAATAAGGATAACTCGGCTCAGATGGCTGAAGCATAAGGATAGCTCGGGTTGTCAAGTGACCCGACCTCATCAAAGCTGATTTGACCTTGTCGCTAAATGTCACTCCAACTAGCCAGCCGGCAAGCAGGGTGTTTGGATTGGGCATGACCTCATCGCTGATGTGAGCGATCAATAACACAATGATTTTACCCCTCATTAGGTAGTAGGTAGACTTGAGTTATAAGCATATAACACTTTTCTTTTTATCCAATGTAGAACTATTTTGAAGTGCTACAATCTTCACTTCTTATAATATGACATCCTCGTCGCATGCCACAGGTTAGAAGGATCTACCCTGAGCTAGGTAGTTAGTGCTGCAAAGATGGCTCCATGCCATGGGGGACTCTACCACTGTCCTATGGGTAGCCCTTTCCTTATATCCATCAACTTTTGCACACTCGGGTCTTCTCTATATAACTTATAATGCCTCAAGCCCTACTTGCTGATCCAATTAACTCGTTAGAGAACTAAATTTATGTGACCAAAAAACTTGAGCAAAAGTTAATTGGTAGCAGATAAACTTGAGTTATAAGCACATAACATATTTCTTTCCTATCCGATATGAGACTATTTTTGGTGCATTACAATCTCTCCTTTATAATGCAGCATTCCCGTTACATGCCACGTACTGCAAGAGTGGCTCCACAACATGAGAAAACTCTATCATCATCCAATGGGTAGCCCTTTCCTCATACACACCAACTTTCGCACACTCGGGTCAGCTCTGAGCTCTGATACCATTTATAATACCCCAAGCTCACCTGCTAGTCCAACTAACTCATTACCAAGCCGGGTAAACTTAAGCATAAGCACATAATACTTTTTTTTTCATCTGATATGGGACTATTTTTAAAGTATTACAATATATGTTCCTTGTAATGCAACGTTCTCGTCACATGCCATAAGCTAGCTAGAATTTACTTCGACTCGAGTCATTGTGCTGCAAGGATGGCTTCACACCATGGAAACACTCTATCACCATCCCATGAGTAGTCTTTTTTTTTGCCCACCAACTGAGTCCCACCATCCCATGGGTAACCTTTTTCTCATGCCAACCAACTTTCACATACTAGGATCGATTTTGATATCATTTGTAATGTCCCAAGTCTACTTGCTAATCCAATTAACTCGCTAGTGAGCCAAAACTATGTGGTCCAAAAATCGAGTGAAAGTTAATGAATAGCAAGTGGTATTGAGTTATAAGCATATAAAACTTTTTTTCCATCCATGGGGTGTTACAACCCCAATGCATTATTAGATTTTTAGGCTTAGTCAATGAAAGTTCAGTCTAATGTATATACTCCCTGAGCCTCTCTCCATGTACCTCTAGTGTTGGTTTCTATAGATTTATTGCTGCTCCAATTTGTATGCTTAAGTACACATCACTGTTGTTTATTAATTAGAAAAGGAAAAAAGGAACTTGTTTAATCCGTATGGTAACCACACGTAGAAGACAAAGGAGTATAATTTAGGGTTGCATTAGCCAAGAGCAAAAATATATAACCAACCACGGAGAAAAAAATAGAAAACCAAAAGATTAATAGATAATCATTTGTCTCTGGAATGTAATTATAATTTATTATAGAATCATCCAACACCTTTGCTTTATTGCTCATCATTTGTCTCTGAAATGTAATTATAATTTATTCTAGAATCATCCAACACCTTTGTTTTATTGCTCATCAAGGACAATCTTGATTTATTACTCATCAAGGATATCGAACTCTGAAAGGCTACTCAACTTACTCGACTGATCATTGGAGAGCACAGTCAGTATCGAATATTTCTTTTGTTGCGGAATTTGGCTAATTTTCTCATGTTCTTCGTCACTTAATTCCCAATCAAAGATATCAATGTTCTGCTTGAGCCTTTCCTTGTTATAGCTTTTCACTACTATGCTCACCCCTTGCTCGTATAACCATCGTAAGGCAACCTGAAGAGAAATTTAAGTCAAGCCATAGTAAAGAAGAAGGATTTAGAAAAAATTAAAAAAACAGCTTAAAGTTTATGGAAGTGCTTTGCATTTTGGCTCTTTGGCTTATGTGTATTTTTGATATGAACATGATTCTCTCTATACAAAAAAGAAACATGACATGCTATATCAAAAGAGATCATTTTATCACCTCATTTAGACTCTTTGCAAGTTTAGGGAGATTTTGAAGGATAGCTTTTGAATGCTTAATCTAAATTATAAAAAAATAAGTACATCTCCTTATCCACCTAGTATTATACTTCTACACAATTCTTATATATGCCTCTCACCTAAATTAGCCTTAGTGGCACCAATTTAGACTATTCATCTCCTGAAAACAGCCATATAATCAGTTAGCTAGTACTTTCCAATAGAAGTGAAAGTGAACTAGATAATATATGTCTAGATACATTTTTATATCTAAATTTATCTAGATATGATATAAATTTGAGTATTAGACTAATGTTAATATCTGTACCCATACCGTCAAAGAGAACAAATACAAATATAAATATATTATTATTCAATCCATATCCAAATATTCAAACTTGCTTAAAATCCTATTTAGCTTATATAACACCATTGAACTCTTAAAGAAAATAGGTAGCCACTTAGTGGTATATTTGATTTGGTAATTATTAAATTTGACTTTGGTATTTATTAGAAAAAAAAATGAACATAGATATGGACATACTGACTCCTATCCTTATTCACATTGGTATTTAATAAAAAGAAATGAACACAGATATGGATATACTATTATTTGATTTAAACCGGATATATTTTCAGCCACCTTCTCAAATTAGTTGTGCTCTGCATGGACCCTCTATTTGATGGGAAAAGGCTTGGATGAGAAATATTTCATATAGCATGCAACATTAAATTGACTATGATGTTGAAAATGGATGACTTTCGGTAAACAAAATCATGGGACTCACTATGATACATGTCTAAAACAGAACATTAAAGAACCTATAAGCCTATAACAATATTTTTTTTTCCTTGGTTATAAGAAAAAGTTAACAGTACCAATCAGTTGATTTGAGTCTGAAGAATGGTGAATCAAAACATGCAGACCAATTAAAGCCAAGGAAGATGAGGATTTGATTCTACCTGAGCCACAGTCTTCCCCTTGGTCTTAGCTATCTCTTGGAGAACTTCAGTCTCCAACACCTGATTCTTGCTCCCTTGTAAATCTTGGCCTCCTAAGGGAGTGCAACCAGTTACATGTATGCCCTTATCCTTGCAGAACTTCCTTATCTTCTTCTGCTGCCAGAGTGGATTCACCTCCAACTACAAAATAGGCTATATCTTACATCTTCTACACAAAAATCTTAAACACTACAAAGCAACGATCAACAAACCTGGTTGACAGCAGGAGGTATTTTCGCAAATGCAAGCAACTCTTCCAATTTCTTTTGTGAGAAATTGCTGACCCCAATGGACTTCGCCAAGCCAAGATTCTGGCACTCCTCCATGGCTTGCCAAACAGAAATCAAGTCCAAGGGAACAATGTCTTCCTCCTTTATGGGAAAACTGCTAGCTCCAGGCTTTAAGCTCATAGGCCAATGAATTAAATAGAGATCAAGGTAATCCAACTGAAGATTTCTACACCACAAACAGCAATGTCAAAGGAGCACATATGTACAAGGAAAAAAAAAAAAAAAAAGATCAGCAAGCAGGGTTAATGAGTACCGGAGGCTCTTCTGGAGGGCTGGGAGGACGAGGTCACGGTGGGCATCGCTGGACCAGAGCTTGGAGGTGACGAAGAGCTCGCTGCGGGATTCGACGAGGCCCCGCTGCAAGGCTTCGGCGATGGCATCTCCGAGGTACTGCTCCGATTGGTAGAGGGAAGCGGTGTCGAAATGGCGATAGCCCAGCTCGATGGCATGAAGGACGGCGGGCTTTATTTTCTCCGGCTCGACTGGGATGCTGGCGGTGCCCAACCCCACGAGGGGGATTGCCCGGGCGTCGTCGGAGCTCAGGTTTGCCTTTGGAATGCTCGCCATCTCTAACCTTAAACCTCAATTGACTACTACTTATAGTGGAATTTTATAAAATAAATAGGTTTTTCCAATCGATATCGATTTCGTAAAATAAAGCGATCGCGTCATAGGCGCTAGCGAATCAAAAAGGCTTTGAATTTTAGTCACGGTACGCATCGGCTTGAAAGAGCCATTCAGTAGTACGTACTACGTAGTAGCGAGCTTTAACTGAAGCAAGAGAGGATAACGACCGTAGTCTACGTAGTAGTAGTAGTCTTTTCCATTCGAGATTGGGTTGGCGTTCGGTGTATTAAAGTACAAAATCGAAAAGGATGCATTAAAGTGAGATGGCCAAGAAAAAATAAAAAATAAAAGGACCGAGGAAAGAATGGACGAGGAATCCATAACATAGAATCGTTAATGAAAAAAACATCCATTAAATGTTTAAAATAAATTATTTGACTCTGAAAATAAATAATTTTTTTATTTTTTTAAAAAAAATCAAAGAGATAGATATTCATTAAATATTTAAATAAATTCATGACTTATAAAGCAAGTAAATTTACTATTCTTTATAATACGATATCAATCTTAAATAAACTTTTCAGTTTTAATAGGTTGTTATTTTAAAAAAATCTAAGAGATAGATATACATTAAATGTTTAAAATAAATTTTGACTCATAAAGCAAGTAGATTTACTACTCTTTATAATAAGATACCAATCTCAAATAAATTTCTCAGTATTAGTAGGATATTGATTGCTTTTTAAAAAAATCAAAGACATAGATATTCATTAAATATTTAAAATAAATTCTTGACTCGTAAAGGACTAGATTTACTAATCTTATAATAAGATACCAATCTCAAATAAAATTTTTAGTTTTAAGATATTAATTTTAAAAAAAAAATCAAAGAGATATATATTCATTAAATGTTTAAATAGATTCTTGAAGTAAATTTACTATTCTTTATAATAAGACATCAATCTCAAATAGACTTTTCAGTTTTATTAGGATATTATTTTAAAAAAAATCTAAAGAGATAGATATCCATTAAATGTTTAAAATAAATTTTCATCTCATAAAGCAAGTAGATTTATTACTCTTTATGATAAGATACCAATCTCAAATAAATTTTCTGTATTAGTAGGATATTGATTGCTTAAAAAAAGCAAAGACATAGGTATCCATTAAATGTTTAAAATAAATTCTTGACTCATAAAGTGAGTAGATTTACTAAATCTTTATAAAAGGATACCAATCTCAAATAAGCTTTTCAGTTTTAGTAGGATATTAATTTCTTTGTAAAAAGATCAAAGAGATAGATATCCATTAATTATTTAAAATAAATTCATGACTTATAAAGCAAGTAAATTTACTATTCTTTATAATAAGATATCAATCTCAAATAAACTTTTCAGTTTTAGTAGGATATTGATTCCTGATGCCGGATAAGATCGTCACCGCATCGGTATTAGTGCACGTGACAAAAGAAAAGGGTCCTTTTCGACTTTGGTTAAGTTAACAGTCATATCCAGAAAAAAACAAAATGTAACCGACCTACTATAGTGCCTCGACGATGCTGAGCTGTTTCCATACCTCAGTAGGACCAAGCTATCCTTATGCCTCGGCAGGACCAAGCTATCCTTATGCCTCGATAGGACCAAGCTACCGTCATGCCTCAATAGGACCGAGCTGCCTTCATCACTTTATGGAAGATGGGATGTCCAGCATCATCTTGAATGATCTTCAGGATCCGATAAAGGGCCACTCTAAGCTCTTCCCGAAGATAAGATTGTGGCATACCTGAAACAACAAAAGCGTTACCGTCACTCCAACCAGGGCACACATGGAAATGAACCCAATAATGTGATGTCAGCTGTTTGAAGCCACCATCGTCGAACAAATATCATAAAACCTCATTATCTCCTTCACCAATGGATGAAGAGGAAACCGAAGACCCGCTCACAAACTTTCTTCATAGAAGAAAGTCCCGGACTCTAACTTATCTGTAACCCCCTATTTAGGCTCCGGCATCCGTAACCTAATGTTCTGGGGGATCCAATACCTCTGATGGATCTTCTCCATGTCCCTGGAATAAGCAAAGAAACTCTCACAAGAAGTGTAAGGTTTCTGAGAGGAACTTTTGAAGGAAGGAACAAGAAGAAAGCGCAACAGGGAAAGCACCACTCGACTGCTTTTAAACCAGCTCGATAGAAAGACGGGATATGGCCAGCGAGAATCCCCAGACGTTCAGACTGTCAACCCATACACTGCAAGCGCAAGAGCTTGCCACGTGCCATTCCACCAACCATCGTTCGCAGAGAATGAAGGGTTCTACCTCGTCTGTCTAAAAGAAATGATGGAACGACGATGTGACATTTATTAAGCCATCATAATGTACCTCTACATATTCAAATCCCTCCAACCAAATCAAGATGTCTCGAACTATACTCCCTATGCCCGAACCTACGCTTTAAACTAGGAAGAGGGGGGCATATGATGCGGGGTAAGATCGTTACCGCATTGATATTACTGCACATGACAAAAGAGAAGGATCCTTTTCGACTTTTGGTCCATTTCCAGAAAAAGACAAAATGTAACTGACCTACTACGATACCTCAACGAAGTAGAGCTATCTCCATACCTCGGCAGAACCAAGCTATTCTCATGCCTCGATAAGACCGAGCTACTTTCATGCCTCGTCAGGACCGAGCTGCCTTTATACCTCGAAAGAAATAAGCTATCTTCGTGCCTTGGCAGGATCGAGCTATCCATATACCTCGACAAGATCGAGGAACCTTTCTTTTCAGCTCAGCTGCTCAGGTATTCTCATCACCTTGAGCTACACCAAGGATCGCGAAAGGTAAACCGCCCCAATTATACGAATCTCATAACAATCTTCCTAAAATATAAACAAAGAGCCAAATATAACCCTTTGACCGTGATCGATGAAATTTCAAATCTCTGAATAGCTAACGAGATTTCAATCACCCCGACTCCCAACACCCTCAAAAGGAAACAAAAGTTAAATATGGCTGAACGCCCATGAATGACTAAATCATGGAGCGTCAATCAGCCACCGATCCTCCTAACCGTAAGGATTTGAATCATAACAATCTCATAACTAATTAGATTCGAATCATATTGGCTTTTGGGAAATCAGATAACCATCCACCGTCATTCTAGCAGTCTATAAATACCCTGTCCTAAGATCCTTTTAGGTATGCTCAACAGAGTTCATAGCTCTTAAGAGGCCATCCTTGAGAGACCCTTCTGCTGAAGCCCTCTTTTCTCATATGCTTGCTAAGAATCTTCATTGACTTGGACGTCGAAGGGTCTTCTGCATGGATCACCCCCTATGCTTTCTGCGCAAAGACTATCTTGCAAATCCTATCGGATGAAAGATCACCATCCGGATCCTAACATGCGCCATCCCTAAGCCAGAGAACGAAATTCCGCAACAACAATTCCTTTAAGAAAACCAAGAGGTAAATATCATAAATTTTAGGCTCTTAAAGCAAATAGATTTCCTATTATAAGCAAACAAACTTTTCAATTTTAGTAAAATTCTGATTTCTTCAAAAAATAAAAAAATAAATATTTATTAAATATTTAAAAATATATTTTGACTCATAACTAATTTCTAACTTATTCAACATAATTGTAAAATATAAAATTTAGATAACAATACTAAAAATCATCCTTATCTCAATCAATGATAATTTTATAATTTTTTTAAAGTTTGTCAGCAATGATATATGTTTATTAAATTACTATTAACTTTCTTAATAAACCTCTGATTTGAGTGATTAAAATTGCGTTAAAAAGCTAACTCAATACTGAACATCATGTATATAAATTCAATCAAAAATTTTAATTATATTATTTTTAATATTTTTTAACTTAATCTTGTTAAATTCCATCTTAACATTAGCCAAAAGGAATGGATATCACATGAACCTATCGTAACATGTATCGTACACATGAGAGATTAATTGATAACACTACCTCGATTATTTTTAACCAAGAGATTATAATTTTTTTAGCCTTACCCATCATCTCATCAACACCATTTTATTAAAAAAAATAGGGCACTAACTCTCTCCGTAGGTTTAGAAGGTGTAGGATCCCATTCTTTTAGTTAGCTCATTTTAGATTAAAATATAGTTTAATTAAATTAAGTTAATAATATAAAAATTATATAATTAGATTTTTCAATTAAATTTATATTGATGATGTTTAATATTAAGTTAGCTTTTTAACTTATTTTGAATCACTCAAATCAAAAAGTAATCAAGGAAGTTAGAAGTAATTGTATGAACTTATATTATTGTTGATAATAAATTACGAAAATGCAATTCATAGAGATAAAGAACAAATTGATATTTTTATCTAAATTTTTATTTTTAAAAATTATGTTTGATAAGATATAAGTTAGTTTTGATTCAAAAATATTCTTAAATATTTAATAGATATTTATTTCTTTAGTATTTTTAAAAAAATTAGTATTCTATGAAAAGTGAAAATCTCTTGTTTCTAGAAAATATCTCCATAATTAGGGCCCAATTGAGATTTTTTGATATCAAACTATAGTTCAATATGATAAATGAAACCTTTGAGTGTTTGAAATAGAGGATTAATGTTTAGTAATATTACATAAAGAGAAGTCGTGATTCGCCATCTCTAAAATTTATTATATTTTTAAATAATTAAATATTTATAACTCTTATAATGCTTAGTTTATGAATATTGCCTATCATGCATATTAACTATAATTACCACAATGTATATTCTGATATTGATTATTTATTATTTATGATGAACTAATAAAAGATGTTAGATTGATAATTTAATGTGTATGATTGATAAAAGATGATGAAACTAAACTTAAACTTCTAACTATGCCAGATGACTTTGGATCCCTCTCAGTGCTATGAGAGATATGCATTGGTCATGATCTTACAGTAGGGGTTTAACGCTTATAGTACTCATGCACCAAAGGAGGTTAAATGTTGGTAGTACCCATGACCTTAACCAAAGGAGGTTAAAACTGGATGGCGACTAAATAGGCCTTTTTGAGTCTTTGACACGCTTCAAACTCCAAAATTAGTTCAAGCCTACTCCAAAATTTCTTTGGTCCACAGGTCATATTTGGTTGACACACCTTCTCATAAAAAAAACATTTTCCTCCGGCTCCCCTTTCTATTTGGTTGAGGTTTTCAACCTGATCAATGGAAAGCCTCATTATCAAAAATACCCACTTTTCTTAAGGGGAGCTTGCATCGCATGATATGGATGGAAAGTTCTTTCCCATGAGGAAGAAAGTTCTAGAACCTATTTATCGCTTACCAAATAAGGCCAAAAGGATTGTCTAGAGTGAAGACTCATTCAAATTCTCAAATAAATTGGTCAGCAACTAAAATTCCAGCATTTAAAACACAATAAATGGTTTTTGAAAATCTAATTGATCCTCAATTGTGAGAATAAAGGACTAACAGAAGTGTTAACCTTTGATTTCAGGATTAAAAAGAATCAATTTCCTTTCACTCCAAACAGCCCCAATGTGAAGCTAACGACGTGAACTGAGTTCTCACTATGGTCCAATGATGACCTGAAATGCCTTTAGCCCCCACTTAAAGATTGTTCAACGGCGTACAACGTCATTTAAAATGAAACATATATGAGAACATCATAATCAACTCAGATGCCATTTATCATGCCTGCCATGTGTTATTTGGCTTCTATAGTTTTGCAAGATGCTAATAGATAATGATGCATACAACCTGGGCAATGCCCAAACATCTGTGCTAAGATCAAAAGGTTTCAGAACTAGGTATAGTGCTATCAGACTGTTTCTACTTGTAGTAGTTTCTAAAGGAGCTTTTCTCAGGCTCACGCCATGATCTGCATTATGTCAATCATCAGACAAACAGGAACTTAACACGATGAGAGAGCAAGTGCAAATTAACAAACCGAAATTAGGCAGAAATTTTCAAGCATCAGTACAACCTTAAACAATATATCAAGTGCAATTTTATAGGAAACTTTAGTCCGAATTTGATGGCCTAAAAGTAAAGTCCAAATTTTCAAGCATCAGTACAACCTGGAGGGCTGTGGACAATGGCTTTATATGGGTTTCTCCTTCCCCTTCAGCGGAAGTGGTGGTGAAGCTGGAGGATCGATTTTCCGAGATAGTCCAAGTCCTAGCAACGGCTTTGGAAGACGAAGTTGATTGTTGGGAGCAGAGGGCCATTCTAGCCAGGACCTTCCACCGATGGGTTCCAGCTGAAGCAATCATCAAGGAATTCAGACGTGCAAGAGTCCTCGGTGATATTGTACCCTAAGTTTGGCTCACCGGTGTCACATATTCCGATTTGCTGATTCTCAAGCAAGAGATATGGTGCTGGAAAGGTGGTGGGCGGCTAATGGCCAATCGATCGCCATTGAGGGTTGGATGTCGGAGTTCATTCCTGTGGCGGATTTCGTTGCTTCTGCCCTTCTCTGGGTGCGGCTGCCCAATCTGCCACTCGAATTTTGGAATGAAGATATCCTAAGAGCAATCCTATCACCTGCGTGTCAGTTTTTCTTCTCCAACTCTGCTACCCGACGAAGAACAGGGGAGGTTTTGCTCGGGTGTGTGCCCGAATTGACCTGAGGAATCCTCTCCGATCGGGAACTCGAGTGCGAGGGAATCGATCTTCATTTTGGCAACAATTTGCATATGAACATATGGAGGGAATTTGTTTCGATTGTGGGTTGTTGCATCTCTCCGGTCCCTGCCCGCCATCACCCCTGCCCGATTCTGAGACATCAGTTCCTGGCTCCAACTTTGGCCCCTGGATGGTGGCTATTCGCCAGAGGAAGTCTTCCAATGGCCATTTGTCGGATCTGAAGAGGAAGCCTCAAGCTGAATTAGTTCCTACTGGCCCTGGTCTGCAATCAAAATTAACAACATCTGCCTCTGTTTCGCTTTCGGTTCCGTCGGCTGAGGGATGGCAAGTTTCAGCGAAGCTAGCTCGCCAGCATCTTCACAACTCTTCTAGGGCTCCGGCTCTTGCTGCTGTTGATTCGGGTCAAGTTGAGGGTGTATTGAAGAAGGGGATTCAGGTTTCTATTTCCGTGCCAGTGGATGGGCTGTGTGCCGGTTTGAGTGTATCAGAGAGGGTCTCAGGGGTTTGAGTGATTCAAATAGGATAGCTGGCCCTCTGCTTAATCTGACCCAGTCTCTGAACACAGAGAACCCTTTCGCCACTCTTGGTTCGGACAATTGGGCTGGAAGGCCCACAGATTGTAGGGATGTCTTCTCGATCCCTTAAAACGAGCCAAGCCTGCAGAGATCCAGACGCATCGAACTGTATCCAAAACAGAAAAAGGAAAGGGAAAGCTATAGTTTCTAGTTCTAAAATTACAATGGATAAAAACTATTTTACAGTACCTCCAATCTCAGCTTGGGGTCCTGCTGTCTCGGTTGGCAGGAGTGGCCATCCTTCCTGTAGCCAGGATGCAGGTCAGGTAGGGGATATGGTCCAGCCTACATTGATGTAGGGTCGTAGCCACAAGTCGATTGTCTCTTGCCTAAAGGAGGCAATCCAGGGGCAGGCAACATTACCCTGTTCTTTGTTGTGTCCCCCTAGGCTGAAGAGACCGGAGATGAGTCTGAAGCTCAAATGGTTTGTTCTTCATACAACTCTGAGGGTGGCACCCGGACTAGTGGGTGCCTTTCTGATAATGATATGGTGAAGGACCCGACTAGGTCCCAGCTTCCCCCAACTGGTAAATGAAGATTTTAATCTGGAATGTTAGAGGAGCTCGAAAACCTTTGTTTCAATCCTCTTTTGGGAGATTGATGCAGTTACACAATTTTGACATCTGTGTTCTTTTGGAAACCCGTTTATCGGGAGATAGTCTGGCCCAATTTAAGAGACAGATTGATAGATCTTGGTCTTCTTATGCTGTGGAGTCAGTGGGACTATCTGGTGGCATTTTGGCCATCTGGCGCAATGCCTCTATTAGGGTTGATGCTTTTTATCAGTGCAATCAGCAGATTGCCTTTGTCATCTCTGAGGGGTCTTCTGACCTCTGGCCTCTCTCGGGTGCTTATGCTAGCATTGAGTTCCGGAAGAGACGTGTCCTATGGACTGAGATACTCTCCTTGCCCTGAGTCTTCCATCCATCATTGCTGGTGACTTCAACTGTATCATTGGGGCTAATGAAAAGAAAAGAGGCAGACGGGTTATTGGCTCAGCGAACATTTTTGAGTTCAGTACCTTCATCAATTTTGTTGGGTTGTTGGATTTGGGGTTTTCGGATCCCCAATTCACTCGGTGTAACAACCATCAGGGTTCTGCTCGTGTTTGGGAGAGATTAGACAGAGCCATGGTCACGACACATTGACTCCAAAAGTATCCTTCTGTTGTTGTTACTCACTTCTAGGATTGCCTTCGATCACTGTTCCATTTTGATATCCACGGAGGTTCATTCTCATCAGCGAAGACAGTTTAGATTCGAGTAGTTTTGGACTTCTATTCCTCAACTCAATCCATCATCTCCCAGGTTTGGTATATATCCGTGAGAGGTAACACTATTTATCGATTATCTAGGTGTTTTGAATTAGCAAGACGCATGCTCTCCAGATGGAACAGATTGAAGGTTGAGGACCTGGTTAGGAAAGTTGAGCAGGTCGAAGCTGATATTAGTACCCTCCAGACCAAGGAGGATCAGGAAGGCTATCTCCTGGAGTCTGCCTTACTTCTCTCCGAACGAAGCTCGCTCTTCATCACTCTCTTCTTCAGCAGCAGGAGACCTATTAGAGGCAGTGGATTCGGAACGGGGATCGCAACATCAGATTTTTTCATCAAGCCACCCTGAAGCGTTGTGCAGCCAACAGGATTCGACGGTTAGCTGATGAGGAGGGACAGTATCAGAAGGATATCCAAGTCATTCAGGACCGGTTATTTCACTTCTTTCAGTCCAGATAGACTGAGCTTACTGGCGATAGGGCTCCTGTTTTCCATATCCCAACATCCATGAAGATCTCTACATTTGAGAATGACTTTCTTATCAGGCCGATCACAGCGAAGAAGATACGCTTGGCTTTATGGGAACTCGAGCCTGACAAGGCCCCTAGGCCTGATGGGTTTTCGCCCTTTTTCTTCCGCCACTATTGGGATATTGTTCGCCAGGAGGTGGTCCAGGCCATTCATATTGCCTTCCAATCCAAATCCATTCCTGTTGAATAGAATCGAACTCTCATTACTCTTGTGCCTAAGGGCACTGATGCTTCTAATTATCGGCCCATCACTACTATGTATAAGGTGTGCGCGTCTCTTAGCTGCTCGTCTTCGAGAGGTGATTCCTCGACTTATTTTCCTGAACAGGAGGCATTTATTAAAGGGCGCAGCATTTCGACAACATCCTTATAGCTCAGGAATTTATCCATGATCTCTAGAGAGCCCCTGCCAGGTGATGTCTTATGGTTGTTAAGCTCGATATGGAAAGAGCTTATGACAGATTGAGCTAGGCCTTTCTACATCGAACTCTTTAGGAATTTGGTTTTGATGGCTTGTTTATTGATTGGATCATGGCATGCATTCAAGACCATCTTTCTCTCTGATCATTAACGGTAGTCAGACTAATTTTTTCTACTCTGCTGTGGGGCTGCGTCAGAGGTACCCATTATCCCCTTTGTTGTTCATCCTGGCTATTGGCCCAGATGGCAACCCAAAAGGAGGGGGTGAATTGGATTCTTAAAAAATTCGCGCTTAAAAATAATTTCATAATTGATAATGCACAAAAAATATGCAATCAATGTGGTGCTAAGAATGCAATGCAGAGTATAGAGATAAAGTAGAGAGAAAGAGAGACAAGCACGACAAACACCAAGATTTATAGTGGTTCGGTGTTAGCTACACCTACATCCACTCTCAAGCAACTCTTGGGCCCATACTATAATCATCCTGATTACAGCCGAGTTGTCTTGCAAGCTTATAACCCAACTTGTTATTTTGCAATGGAATCACAACGAACCCAGCCGATTTTCATAGGCTCACCAGCACAACCTATCACAAGCTAACCAAGCTTGCACGAGGCTAACTGCCTCACTTGATTCAATCACCTGATTGAATCAATCAATAAGAGTAATTAGAGTAAAGGTTACAACAGATATTCAGCTCCTCAAATGAGCAAATAAAACAATATAAATGAGATAGAAATAGAAGAGCCTAATTTTTAAAGTTGGGCTTTTCTTCTTTTCTTCTTCTCCTCTTAGATGATCTTCCTCAAGATAGGAATGAAGCTTTGGAAGATTCATTGATGTAGAGGCTGCTGAAGAACTAAGGCTCTTTTCTTCTCTTTTTGATTTGATGAAAATCCTTCAAAGTCGGCTTTTGAATGCTTTGAATTTCTCTAAACTCTTTTTGAACATTTGGGATTTCAAATCTGAATTCTATCTCTTTGATTTTCAATTCTTCCTCTTTATTTTTTCGCTTTTCGCTCCCTTTCAAACAGTTGAAAGCTTCCTTTTATAATTTCCTCTTAATCCTCATTTTGATGGAAACTAGCCGTTGATTGTCCGAGTTTAACACGAAAGAGGAAAGAGCCATTAAGGTTTATTTGGAAAAAGATATCCTCTGGAGTAGTTTCTGACACTTTTGAAAATCGCATCTAATATATTAGAGTCGGCTCTAAGCTATGTCCTAAAAAACAGTCTCTATTCTCATATTAGAGTTGGCTCTAGTCTTTGCAGGAGTCGGCTCTATTTTGACGCAGAAAAGAGGTTCTTTGTTCTCATATTAGAGTCGGCTCTAATTCTGCAAGAGTCGGCTCTAAACCATGCCGAAAGTGCCAAACTATTTTGATACGCTCCGGAGTCAGCTCTAATCCTTCTAGAGTTAGCTCTAATGTCCGAAACTTGACACTTGACACTAGAATTTGATTCAAACTCAATTTTCCTTGGATTTTGATTAATTAAACATTTTAAATTTCTGAAACACTTAATCAAAATCATTAGTGACATAAGAGATATACTCATATGTTTTTGTTATTCATTAAAATCAATAATTGGGTCAACACTGGCTATGAACGATCTATCTCGAGCATTCTATCAGGCTCAGCAGGATCGGCGCATCGCCCCCTTCATGGCTGGCCTCTTGAGCCCTTCGGTCTCTCATCTTCTGTTTGCTGATGACTGCATTCTTCTGGATCAGGCTTCTATTCGTAATGCGACTACTTTTGCATCTATTATTCAGCGCTATTATCAGGCTTCGGATCAAAGTCAATTTACTTAAGTCTACCATCTGTTTTAGTCCGAAGACCACCAAAATTACCAAGGAAGCCATACTCCAATCGTTGGGCATCTCTAGTCAAACCAATCGACTATCGTATCTAGGGATCCCTATTACGGGAAGACGACCTCACCGTACTGACTTTACTGATATCGAGCAATGGGTCCATGATCCATTTGACAGCTGGCAGGTCACTGGATTATCTATAATGGCAAGGATCACTCTTATTCGCTCGATTCTTACTTCCCTTCCTCTGCATCTTCTATCTAATACTGCCATCCCGATTACTTGTTTGAGAAGGATAGAGAGATGCTTCAGGGACTTTCTCTGGGCCTCTATGCAGGATGGCTACGGTATTCATCTTCTGGCATGGGACACGTCTGTATGCCAACCGATGAAGGTAGTCTTGGAATCCAATTTCTAATAGTTAGGAGAGAGGCTCTGATTGCCAGGCACGCTTCGCAGTTTCTTCTTGATCCGCACTGTCTATGGAGCTCTTTTATGCGAGCAAGATATGGTAACTGGACTCCCTCTATGGACTTTTAGCCTTCCTACAGGTATTCCTTCTTTTGGAAGGAGGTTTATCGATATGCCCCAACTATTCTGAATAACATTTTGTGGATGATTGGAGATGACTCTCGATTGATGTTATTCATGATACTTGGATTTCTATTCTCCCCCTTTCATGGTGGCCTACTTTTATTAGTATTGATGCTCCTACTAGCATGAGGGTTAATTATCTGATCTCTCAGGATCCCTCCTCCTGGCATACCCTCACGATGGCCCATTTTTTTGAAGAGGAACTATCTCGCCGAATTCTTTCTATTTTGCTCACCTTGGGCCACTCAGCCGACTTCAGGTTATGATGGAGATCATGTCTTTCTAGGACCCCCACCAGAGACCTTATGAAGTTTTACAGCCTCAGTCTTAGTGCATGGTGGATGCTGCATGGATTTGGAAGCTCCTCATCCATCCCAAAATTCAGCTCTTTATATGGAAGCTAGTGTGGAACATCTTCCTACCTATTCCTGCTCTCTAGAAGGGGGCTATCCATCTAGGCGACTTGCCCATTGTGTGGCCAGAAGGAGGAGACTACAGATCATGCTATCTTCATCTACCCCAGAGCGAGATGGATCTGATGATGGATTACTACTGTAGAGTGGATGACACGGGTTCTCTGCGGTCCCCTTTCTTTGATGATCTTGAAGGGCCACCCAACAGAAGAGCGGCCTTTGAGCTGCTACAGCCTATGAGATATGTTGTCTAGGAATACTTCACTAATGATATTATATCTTTCCACAGATAGTGCGAAAAGTCAGATCTCTAACGGCGAAATTTGCTCCTCATCATAATGTTGTTAGTTCTAACACCTCTGGCCACTGAGGATCCCCTGCTGCTTCAGCAGCGAACCAGCATACGATTTTTATCTCTTAGGAGCCCCCTTCAGGGTTTGTTAAAATCAACTTCGATGGGAGTATCGGGAAGATCAGCATATTCAGCTTTCATTATCTGTGGGACCGATGAAGCTCTGCTGGCGGCGGATGTTTTGGTATCCTAGACTCTAGTCCCTATGACCGAGCTTTATGCAGCTTGAGCTGGTATTTCCTACGCTACTTGGATTCTTCATGCTCATAGCCTTCTTATTGAGGAGGATTCTATGACTGTCATCCGATGGCTTCGGAAGGAAAACTGCTCTCAATCCCCACCAATCGCTACTCCACGATATTTGATCTATCCTCGGGGTCTATAGAGTCCAGATCTGCCATATCTACCATGAAGCCAATTCTGCGACGATTAGTAATGGCCTCTGTAGATCATCATGCTGAATTTTGGATTTGGAGTCAGGATGACCCATGTTCCCTTTTTTTAAACAAATCTTGTATTCGATCTATCTGGATTGCCCTGCATTAGAATAGTATTATTCGTTTGTACCAAAAAAATAATAATAATATAAAATAAGCCATTTAAACCCATTTAACTCATTTAAATACATAAATATCAATTCTCGAATGCATAACCGATACGAGACTAAACACATGCCCATATGAGCTCCAAATACTTCCCTCATTTAAGTCTCAGCATCCTTACCAGAATCCAAATTTAAATCCATATCTAAATCTAATCATAACAATTTCAGTCCATCTGCAGTGTCCTCTAATCCACATGTATCATAAGCCAAATTTGTTCTAACATCAATTGTAATAAACTATATCTTACTTTAAGAAAACCTATCCAAAAAGATATTATTAAACCTCTTTAATCCTATACAAGTATCTAGCTTTTCTCGGTGCAAAGCTGACATGGGGACGACACATGTTAATATAGACTCTCAGACAACCATCTCATTATTTACTCTACGGGAACAATGCGTTCTAATCGAGGACAATTTAAAGAAATTGAAGTCGTGGTTTGTTTGTCTTCTGAATTACTGTATGCTGGCAACATTATTTTTTTAAAAAAAAATGTTATCTGTCAGAGAGAAGTGAGACCTAGAAATAACAAGGTAAAATTAAAATAGCAAGCAATTAAAAAGAAATATATCAAGTAACAGTCGGAACCTTATGCATACGCTTCATAATACTTGAATCTCTGACATTAAGGTTAGACAATAAAAGGGTAAGTTAGCTATACAAACGCACCGGCATCAAATAGGAGCTTTTTGTCTTGCTAGGGTCCCGAAATTCCGCTGTTCTTCATTCCAGTAAATTCAGCAGGACGTTTCTTTCAAACAGACCTATACTTTTATCTTCACCTGCATCTCAACAACCACCGAACCTACACTTCTCTTTTTCCTTTCTCCTCCTTTGTCATGGCTCCCAAACAAATCTCCCTACTCCTCTTCTCACATGTGGAGAACATAACAACACTAGTTTATTAATTTGTAGAAGATCCACTACGATGCTAGTATTAGAAGCCAAAGAGGCCAGATCATATGTTCTTTTTTTAATACTGGATCAACTCTTTCTTTCAAGAGAAAAATAAAGTACATATCCTAACTTGGGAAAACCGTGTAAAGCATTGGACTAAAGGCAAATAATTAGATGTTGGCAATAATAGAGACAATGAATGAAATATATAATTGTAATGAAATATATAATTGTATAATGTCCTCTAACACTAAAAAGGCACGTCACTATTTGTAAACTTTCATGCGGATACAATCAGATCAAAATGTTAATGAGTTGTTTTTCAATCAGGAAAGCTCATTAAATGTCTGTGGTCCTTTAGCAACTTTAATGAAGACATCCTCTAAGGTGGTGTCAGCCAATCCCCATGCATATACGGTGAACCTTCGCTTTGCTTCCTTCACGGTTTGAAAAAATGTCAGCAATTTTGACATCTTGCTTTGGCAACTCAAAACTTTTGAGTTCCTGATAAATGATATTTCTTGGTTGCTCTAGGTGAGAATTGCAGAACTAAATGTTCTATCAATCCTTCTTCACTTGATGATGTTGTTATTGTCAAGACATAAAATCCTCCATATCTTGCCTTCAGCTGTCAAGACATAAATGCTCTGGGGATTGTTGTTATTCTGAAAACAACATACTCTAAGCTTCATGTAACTCATGATTTTTTTTTTGAAGAGGCAAAAAAAAAAAACAAAAACAAAAAGAGACAGTCCAAAGCACGAAAAAAGACAATCCAAATCATGTGAGCCTGGAATTGACATTTGAAACAAAAAATAAAAATACCACAAAACAAATGAAATGAAATCTAGGATGATTGTTGCAAAACGTATATGGGTAAGGAGGTGGGTATAAATATTACATAATAAAGAGATGAATATGAATATTACATAATTTTCATGGATGCAAACACCGGTACAAAATTTTATATGGATATAAGGTGGGTATGAAAATAATTTTTTAACAGATATGGATATGATGGTACCTTCTTCTCTACCTCCTTCATTCCGTCCCATTACCATCCCTAACTCTCATCATCTTACAGGACTCTCCCTAGCTTCTAAACACCATTTGGATGATTTCTTGGAAGTTTTTGCGAAATGAAAACCATCCCAAAGACGTGTATCTGAAATTGGATTATGGAAATTACAAAACTTCAAACACCAAATCCTTGATTAATATCATCAGTTGATCGAATTAAGTGCTCTTTAGTAAAAATCAACATCTAATGTTTCTGCAACACAACAATCAATAATATTATAAGAGAACGAGAGAAATCTAATGTATCAATGTCAAAGCATTCACGCTACAGATGATACAAAGATCAAAACTGATATGCATTTTTCCTTACATCATAAAATATATACATATTTTGTAAGAGCGACTTGGGGCCATCAATCAGGAGGCATGAGAGGTGTGGGATTTAGTTTGGACAATGCGGAGTGACCAGATTTTGTTCAAGCATCTGAGTGCATATCGGAATAAATTGTGTATGTGGTTCTGTTGGTTCTACATTGTTTATTTTGGACAGAGAACAGTCTCAACCAAATTCAAGGATCATTACACCTTGACAGGGACACCAAATCATTATTCTGTATACAGTTACGATGGACAGAAAATATGACAATCCAAGACACACAAGATTTTGCTGGATGTATTATCTTCTTCATTTTATTGCACTCTTCTAGAACTGGAGCATGCTCTGGAATTGAGCCCCTCCAATGGCAGTGTTACTACCAAATTCGTCAAAATTAAATTCTCACGTGGAACAGTTTCTCAGCATCAAATGATTTCCCGCAGAGAGCACCAATCCAAAGGCAGTTGATGATTGGTCCAGTATATGAGAGTCACAATGACAGCAAGGGGCCTTGTGCACCACCATCAACCATACCACATAAGATGAGAGGACTAAACAATTTTCATTCCAATGTATATAGTGAACCTAATGATTTTTTTATTATTAAAAAGAACATTCTGATGAAAATGTCTCATAAACAATTTTGTCAATCATGGATGGCCACTTCAAAGAAGGCATCCTCCAGGGTGGTATCAGCCAATCCCCATGCTGCGCATATAAGATGAAGAACACTAATTTTGCCCTCCCAACCGTTTGAAATCAGAGTTCATACTACAGCAATTCAAATTTCTGCTTCCTCACATATGATAGATCTTTTCTGAACTAGGTGAGGATTGCCAAACAAAAATTTCTAGCTTCTAATATGAAGAGATGATTTCGCCTGGCTTTACTCTATAAATATGTGCGCACACCAATGCATTAGATTTTTAGGCTTGAGTCAATGAAAGTTCAGTCTAAAGTATAAACTCCCTGAGCCTCTCTCCATGTGCCTCTTGTGGTGGTTTCTGTAGATTTATTGCTGCTCCAATCTGCATGGTTAAGTTCACATCACCTGTCGTTTATTAATTAGAAAAGAAAAAAAGGAACTTGTTTGATCCGCATGGTAACCACACGAAGAAGACAAAGAATAAATAACCAACCATGGAGAAAAAATATAAAACCAAAGCATTAATAGGTAGAATCATTTGTCTGTGGAATGTAATTACAATTTTTTCTAGAATCATCCAATACCTTTGGTTTATTGCTCATCAAGGACATCAAAATCTGAAAGGCCAGGCAACTTGCTCGACCCATCATGGAAGAGCAGAGACCGTATCGAATATTTCTTATATTGTGGAATTTGACTAATTTTCTGATGTTCTTCGTCACTTAATTCCCAATCAAAGATATCAATATTCTCCTTGAGCCTTTCCTTGTTAAAGCTTTTCACTACCATGCTCACCCCTTGCTCGTATAACCATCTTAAGGAAACCTGAAGAGAAATTTAAGTCAAGCCAAAGTAAAGAAGGATTTTGAAAAAAAAAAATTTTAAAAAATCAGCTTAAAGTTAATGGAAGTGCTTTACATTTGGTTCTTTGGCTTATGTCTGTTTTTGATAAGAACATGAGATTCTCTGTACAAAACAGTAACATGACATGCTATATCAAAAGTGATCATTTTATCACCTCATTTAGGCTCTTTGCAAGTCTAGGGGGATTCTGAAGGATAGCTTCTTGATTGCTTAATCTTATATTACAAAAATAAGGTCATCTCCCTATCCACCTAGTATTATACTTCTACACATGTCTTATATATGCCTTTCACCTAAATCAGCCTTAGTGGCACCAATTTAAACAGTTCATCTCTTGATAACAGCCATATAATCAGTTAGATACTTCCCAATACAAGTGTAAGTGGACCTGATAATATTTATCTAGATCCAATTTCGTATCCAAATTTATCTAGATATGGATATAAATTTGAGCATCTAGCTAATGTTAGTATCTATACCCATATCTATCAAAAAAAAAAAAACAAATACAAATATAAATAGACAATTATTCAATCCTTATCCAAATATCCACATTGGCTTATAATCCTATTTAACTTTATATAACACTGATGAACTTTTAAAGAAAATATGTGGACATATTAACATGATATTAGTTTAATTTACTTTCCACTTATGGTATATTTGATTTGGTAAGCATAAAGTTTGACTTTCAGTTTTTATCCATATTTATATTTGTACTCTTCAAAATTCGATTTGTATCTGTATCCTTTTAAAACGAATATGGATATGAATTTTCATATCCCATTAATATCCTTATTCACATTGGTATTCACCAAACAAAAATGGATATAGATATGAATATACTACTATTCGATCAGTATCTGATATCTTTTGAACCCTACTTCCAAAGAACCTTCTCGAATTAGTTGTGCTCTACATGGACCCTCTATTTGATGAAAAATAGTATGCAACATTAAATAGACTAAGCTGTTGAAAATGGATGACTTCCAGTAAACAGAATCACGGGATTCACTATGATACATCTCTAAAAAAGAACATTAAAGAACCCATAAGCCTATAACAATATTTTTTCCCTTGGTAATAAGAAAAAGTTATCAGTGCCAATCAGTTGGTTTGAGTCTGAAGAATGGTAAATCAAAACCTACAGACCAAAGCTAAGGAACATGAGGATTTGATTACTACCTGAGGCACAGTCTTCCCCCTAGTCTCAGCTATCTCTTGGAGAATTTCAGACTCCATCACCAGATTCCTGCTCCCTGGTCTATCTTGACCTCCTATGGGAGCGCAAGCAGTTATATGTATGCCTTTATCCTTGCAGAACTCCCTTAACTTCTTCTGCTGCCAGAGTGGATTCATCTCCAACTACAAAACAGCCTATATCTTACATCTTCTGCACAACAATCTCAAACAGTACAAAGCAACGACCAACAAACCTGGTTGACAGCTGGAGGTATTTTCGCAAATGCAATCAACTCTTCCAATTTCTTTTGCGAGAAATTGCTGACCCCAATGGACTTTGCCAAGCCAAGATTCTGGCACTCCTCCATGGCTTGCCAAACAGACATCAAGTCCATGGGAACAATGTCTTCCTCCTTTATGGGAAAAATGCAAGCTCCAGGCTTTAAGCTCATAGGCCAATGAATTAGATAAAGATCAAGGTAATCCAACTGAAGATTTCTACACCACGAACAACAATGTCAAAGGAGTACACGTGTACGAGGAAAAAAATCAGCAAGGCAGGGTTAGAGCACAGTGGTTGCACTCATCTCAGAAAAAGGTTACATGTCTGAACTCTGAAAGGAATTTCCCCAAAATTTTACTGGATAAATATTCCAACCATTATTTACAGCAAAGTTATAAAATGTATGAAGTAACAAAAAAAAAGGAACCTGATGGTGAAAATAATGAAAATTTCTTCGGTTTCATATGAGAATTTGGCATATCAAACTCAAATAAAACGCCGCTACAACCTTCAAAAAAAACAAATGAAGAGAATTGATGCACATTGTGTATAATTTTCACTATAGTATCGTAATAGTACATGAAGACTGCTTCAAAGTTATATGTCGATCCTGTCAAATTATGGACATTCTGTTGCTACAATCAACTTCTTACACTAGACGAAGAAAAGGGAGAGAACGAAGAGTAGAAGAGGGTGTTCATTCTAGTGAGTACCGGAGGGCCCTCTGGAGGGCCGGGAGGACGAGGTCACGGTGGGCATCGCTGCACCAGAGCTTGGAGGTGACGAAGAGCTCGCTCCGGGATTTAATGAGGCCCCGCTGCAAGGCTCCGGCGATGGCAACTCCAAGGGGCTTCTCCGTTTGGTAGAGGGAAGCGGTGTCGAAGTGACGATAGCCCAGGTCGATGGCGTGAAGGACGGCGAGATTTATGTTCTCCGGCACGACGAGGCGGCCGGCGGTGCCCATCCCCACGAGGGGGATTGTCCGGGTGCCGCCGAAGCTCAGGGCCACCTCCGGTACGCTCGCCATCTCTTATCTCAAACCCTAGCCCATCATCTCACAACGCCATTTTATGCAAAAAAAAAAAAAAAAAACGGGGGGTGGGGGGGGGAGGAAGTAAGACCACGTTAACCCTGTTTAGGTTTGGAAAGCTTGAGTACCGTTTCTTTTGGCTTTAAAATATAATTTGATTAAATTATATTAAAAATATCAAAAAATTAAAAATTAAAAATTTTGATTAAATTTATATTTTTTGTATAGACGTCACACCAATATAGGATAAGTCGAACCCGATATATCATAGTAAGGTATTTGTGTTAGTACAAAGAACATGGGTCTTCCAGCTTAACTCCAAAAATCAGAGTGATAGGCTACCTTGGCGGCTAACAAGTATGCCGCTGAGTTAGCTTCTCTATAATATGTTGAATCTGGACGCAGTGAGCTCCCTAAGGAGAGAACGGATATCGTAAATCAAGGGGTTGGTAGGTAGATGATCGTAGTGGTCCATACGAAGCCAACGAATCACAGTAATAGCATCCCCTCGATAATAAGACTGCGGGCGCCCAGGCTACGAATAGCATAGAAAATACTAGCCCAAGCGGCATACAACTCAGTTATAGGCACCGAGGAATCAAGAAGGCCGAATCCACCAGCTGCCAACAACGCACCATCCGACCCTCGAATCATAAAAGCTGATCCAGCATATCTACCACGAATACTCCCATCAAAGTTGATTTTGATAGACCCTAGAAGTAGGGGCTCCCAAAAAATAAAGACCGTCCTTCAGTGCACTGCCAAGGCAGCATGGGAACCCCAGGGGCCAGGGCTATCAAATCAAAACTATCCGGTGGGAAGTATATTCCGCTGATAAAGAGAAGGCAGTCCTGACAATCCTATGTGAAGGAGCAGACTCGTCAGTAAACACTAACCAGTTCCGGGATAACTAGACTTGATAAGCTATATAAGCCCTTGTCGTACCCCTCTAAAGGATACATCTCCCCAAATCCTACCTGATGAAACCCAAAAAGGAGATGCAATGAGAATCAGCACCTTTGTCCCAGAGGCGGATGCTAGAAATATGCCAGATTTGTCTAGCTCTGGAACATGTAAAAATAGCATGGTCAACCGTCTCCTCCTCATTGCCACATAACAGACACGTAGGTTGGATGCCCAATCCACGACCAGAGAGCACAGAGCAGGTAGGAAGACAATTCTGGGTAAGCTTTCAAAAAAATAGCCGAACCCTAGGGTAGATGGAAAGATGCCAGATCCAAGCCACGTCGAACAACTGCTGGGCTATGGGTTGTAAATCCTTAGAAGGTCCATGTAAGAGCATGAGCCAAACATGATCTCCTCCAAACCCTGATAACAGGTGTGACCTGGGACAAGCGGAATAGAAAGAATGCGACGATAAAGCTCATCCCCAAAGAAGCAGGACAGCCAAAGGGTAGCCCAGATAGATTGGTCTTGAGCAGTAAGATCAATGACTCTCATCCCACTAGGAATGGCAATGCTGACAAAAGTAGGCCATCGAGATAGGGGGAGGTTAGCAATCCACGTATCCCTAACAACGTCCACTGAGGCCCCATCGTCAATCATCCATGATATGCTGTTCAGGATAGCCGGAGCATGCCGGCAAACCTCTTTCCAAAAGAAAGACTACCCCGAGATGGCTGTGGATCAGTAGAAGAATTCCAGTCTCCGTATTTGGCATGCATGAACGAACTCCACATACAGTGCGGATCAAGCAAGAAACGAGTGGCATACCTAGCAATCAATGCCTCCCTCCTGACAATCCCAATCCCTCCCTTAGCGATCGGCAAGCAAACACTATCCGAGGCTAATAGGTGAATACCATGACCATCCTACATGGAGGCCCAGAGGAAGTCCTTGAAATATCTCTCAATCTTCCCCAAATAAGTCAATGGGACAACAGCATTAGATAAAAGATATAGAGGAAGAGAAGAGAGCACCGATCAAAGCAGAGTAATTATTGCCATCATAGATAGCCCAATAACCTACCACACATCTAGCCGATCATGGACACCCTCTCGAGGTCACTAAAGTCAGAGATCCTTGGCCATCTTCCAGTTATAGGTATCCCCAGATAGTATAGCAATCAGCCTGCGCAGAGATACCCATGATTTGCATGATAGGTCCCCTTAAAGTGGGAGTCATCTCAGGCTAAAATAAATCAAGGATTTCTTCAGATTAACTTTTTGTCCAGAAGCAAGGCAATAAGACTACAAAATAATGGCAAATGTGGTAGCATTATGAATAGTAGCCCTGCCCAGAAAAATGCAATCATCAGCAAATAGTAGGTGAAAAATCGAGGGCTCCTAGGGGCAACACTGTAGGGGACTAAATAAAAGCCCAGCTATGCCTGATGTAGAGCCCGAGATAACGCATCAGCCGAGAGTACAAACAGAAATGAAGAAAGAGGGCATCCCTGCCTCAACCCAACCTCAGAATGGAAGAAATTAGTCTGGCCACCATTAATGAGAAGAGAGAAGAATGGTCAATGAACACAGACCATCATCCAATCAATAAATAGCTCCTCAAACCCAAACTCATGAAGAGTACGGTTCAAGAAATCCCAGCTCAATCTGTCATAGGCTCTCTCCATATCCAGCTTGATGGCCATAAGACATTGACGACTAGAGGCTCTTCGAAGGTCATGCATGAACTCCTGAGCTAACAAGGCGTTATCAATAATACTTCGCCCTCTAAGGAAAGCACCCTGCTCCAGAGAAATGAGACGAGGGATAACCATACACATCCGATAGACCAGGAGTTGAACGTATACCTTATATAAAGTAGTGCAAAGACTGATAGGCCGGAAGTGCTGAGGAATAAAAGCATCTGGTCGTTTAGGCACCAGGGTTATGAAGGTCTGATTCCACTCTGAGGGAATAGCTTTCAACTGAAAGACAAGCTGGATCGTCTGCACAAGTTCCTGACCCAAAATACCCCAATAGTGATGGAAGAACAATGGAAGAAATCCATCAGGCCCAGAGCCTTATCAGCACCGAGATCCCATTAAGCCATCTGAATATCCTCCGCAGTAATTGACCTAATGAGATGGTCGTTCTCCGCAACAGTGACTCTATTGGGGGTCAAAATAGGATAGACAGGGAATCCATCACCTGTATGCTCAGTCCATCTAGATTGAAAGAAATGAAAAGGTTGATCCCTAATCACCTGGGTATCCTCCTAGAACTATCCCTCGTCATCAGCTAAATGCCTGATGCGGTTAACTGCACGATGTTTAAGGGTGGCCTGATGAAAAAATCTAGTATTATAGTCCCCCTCTTTGACCCACTGGATTCGAGATTTTTGCCTCCAAAAAGTTTCCTGCTGCATTAGAAGGGAATGGTGGAGCGCCAAACTGGATCGAAGGGACGAAAGATCATTATCGGTAAGAAAGCCTTCCTGATCCTCTTTGGCCTGGAAAGTAGAAATAATAGATTCAACCTGCTCAACTTGCCTCACAATGTCCCCCCACCTCCCATCTATTCCATCTGAAAAGCCTATGTTTAGCAAGAACTAGACGCCTCGATAACCGATAGATAGCATTTCCTTTGATAGGTAATCTCCAGACCTGAGAAATGATGGTCTGAGCAGCAGAATAGGATGTCTAGAACTTCTTAAATCGAAACTTCTGCCTCCGCTGAATAGTAGCATCAGTAGATATAAGGACAGGGCAGTGATCAGAAGCAATTCTGGACAAGTGGGTGACAGTGGCAGTAGGGTACAGCTAAAGCCAATTAGAAGTGGCCAAGGCCCTATCCAGTCTTTTTCAGACTCTAGCAGATCCCTGCCGATTGTTACACCAAGTGAATTGGGACCCCTGGAATCTCAAATCCAATAGGCCAGCAGCAGATATAAAGGATCTGAACTCAGCTCGACCCGCATATCCAGCAGAATGCCTACCCCCTTTCTTCTCCAAGGCCCCCACAATGTAGTTGAAATCACCTACAATAAGGAAGGGAAAATCCTGGGCAATAAGAGACTGAAGCTCATCCCAAAGCACTCGACGCTCCCGATAGTCTGTACTGGCATAAACACCCAAGAAGAGCCAAGGGATAGAGCTCCCCTCGGATATGACTAATGCAATTTGCTGACCGTAGCAATGAAATGCATCCACTCTAATGTTGTCATTCCTCCACAGAACCAAAATACCACCAGAGAGACCGACTGACTCAACAGCATAAGTCACCCAAGTTCTGGAAATCTGTCTATGGAAGCGAACCAGACTAGCCCCCGACAGTCGGGTCTCCAATAGAATACAAATATCGAAACTATGAAGCTGCAGAAGCCTTCCGAATAAGGAGCGAAATGATGGTTTCAATACTCCTCTCACATTCCAAGTAAGTATCTTATCCAGAGGCTTGATTGGGGAGAACCCCGATCTTAACCCCAGTCATCTCCTCATCAGAATAATAGCTAGTATGGGGGATACCTACCACTAGTTCCTTAGCACAGCAGTCATCAAACTAGTACGAGTCCATCACCTCAACAGAATCATCCTGCTGAATGGCCTGCTTAAGCTGTAGTACAGCAGACTCATGGGAGCATCCCACCAGTTGATCCGACTAGGTGGTGACTGAACCAATCCCCATATCGGGCCCAATCTTACAGCGGGACTTCTTGATCCCTGGACCAGACAGGGCATCAGGCCCCCAAGCATGGTCGGAGGAGGCCGGAAAAGTAAAGGATTCCTGAACACTGCCTTTAACGGCGAGAGGGGCCTGCCCTTTAGCTTTGGAGGATCTGGAGACCACTCTTTGAGTCAATGGCTCCACAGGACGGGCCCTATTTGAAGGCCCCGGCTTGGATTCCTTATAGGTCTTCGAGCTCCCAGATCCTTTTCCAAAACCCAAATTAGCAAAAGGGCTATCACTACTTTCAGACCTCAGGGTAGTAGGCTTCAGAGAATCCGACTGGGATCCACCCTTAGTATCAGCCGGCACGCTCTCAATAGCCCGGCACGCATGCTAAGAAATCCCCAATGTCCCCTGGTCCGTCAGCACATCCGAGAAGGAGGATGTCCGACCTCCCCTCCCTGCTCCCTGGACCGACACTTGCACCGGCGAAGCAGGGGTCTGGACAGACTGTCGTCAAGCAGTTTTCTTAGGAAGTTGCCAACCATCCATAGGAACAGAGGAGGGCACAGAGTTCGGCTAAGCCTCCTTCCTAGGAGCAGACTCTGGTCTTGGGAGGGTCATCGTCGTTAGAGGGCGGCCATCCAGGGACCAAACCTAGGGCCAGCCGAAGAAGATGCCTGATCCACCGATAGCTCGCAGGATCCAACAAAGTGAAGGGATCCACAATGAGCACAGATGCCTTCAATGTTCTCGTATAAGAAC
Organism: Calamus simplicifolius; assembly: GCA_900491605.1. Classification (NCBI taxonomy): domain Eukaryota; kingdom Viridiplantae; phylum Streptophyta; class Magnoliopsida; order Arecales; family Arecaceae; genus Calamus; species Calamus simplicifolius. The sequence continues at coordinate 1,191,489 of UESW01003901.1, read as the reverse complement.
TGATGCCAGAAGGGATCACCAATCCCTCGAATCCTTGCCCCTGGCCGGAGAGGGCATCCTAGATCAACACGAGCACAAACTCAGGCAAAACCCCCCGTTTCCTGCTTTGGTGGATTCATCCAAGTACAAGAACTCCCCTGCCACCGAAACGATGGAATATAAGACCTCCTCTGTCCAAAACTCCAGCGGAAGTTGAGGAAGACGAATCCAAATCAAGGCATGAAGAGAGAATCATCTGTCGGAATAAATTCAGGTTGTCACTCCGCAACAGCAAGCACTTGACCGTTAACCACCCATGGCCTCCCAGGGCTAGGTCTTTGGCTCGGGGGTCAGTGAAACGAAAATATAGTGCCGATGAGCCAGAGAATTTGCCTCAATATCATCAGGAACTCTGGCACGTTGGAATTCCCTGACGATCACTTCCAGCGGAACCCACCGAGAGAGACTATGGGCTAGGATAGCCTGATGCCCCCAACCACTCACCTCGTCCTCCAGTGACTGCACCGGCACCTGAATGATGTCCAGGAACAGACGAATAAGCTCTAAAACCTGAGCTGGGGATGGCGATGGGGCATCCCAAATGAAGTGGCCAATCGAAGCACAACGCCAAGGTCCATCGATACTCCTCGCCCCATCGGACAGGGATATCTGAGACTCACTCACACGTATGACAAAGATCGGAGAAAACGCAGTGGAACATGAATCTTAAAGCACTCGCAAGAGAATACCCATAGTTGGGCACTTTAAGAAAGCATCTGAAACTAATCCTTCATAATGCATTTTTAACCCATTTTGAATTACTCAAATGAATCAACTAAGAAAGTTTAGTAATTCTATAAATATATATTATTACTAACAAAAGATCAAATGATTTTGGATGTTTTTATCTAAATTTTTATATTTTAAAATTATGTTAGATAGTTAAAAGTTAATTTTGAGTTAAAAATTTATTTTTAAATATTTAATAAATATTTTATCTTTTTAATTTTCTTAAAAATATTGATACTCTACAAAAAAAAAAAAAAAACTAAGAAGCTTATTAATTTAAAAAGATTAATGTCTTATGAAAAGTGAAAACATTTTATTTATAAGAAATCTCTCATGAGGTTCAACGGAGCTCTTTTGATATCAAATTAATAGTTCAAAAAATTGAAGTATTAAAATATTTAAAAAATAAAGATTGATGAAGTCCTTGAGTATCAAAAATTAAGAATTAATTTTTAGTAATTTTATCTAGAGATAAATAGTAATTAGCCATCTCTAGAACTTATCATATTTTTAAATAATTTAATATTTATAACCTTTGTTATGCTTAGTTTATCAATATTGCCACCATGCATATTGACTATAATTGCTATGATATATAATCTGATATTGATTATTTATTATTCACGATGAATTGATAAAAGATGTTAGATTGATAATTTAATGCATAAGATTGATAGAGATAATAAAAGAACTTACGCATCTAACTATAATTATACAGCATGACTTTAGATCCCTTCGATGCTAATGGGGATACGCATTGGTCAGGATCGTCCTAGTGGAGGTGAAACATTGATGAGATGATTCAAGCATAGTAGAACTAGATGAGAGAACTAAGATTACAAAAGATACAAATTTGTTATTTTAAACTACTAAATGTATATGTATCTCAGTATTATGATATATTTCAAGTTGGCTAATCATTATTTTATCATTCTTTTTCAGGTTCTTCTCGATAGCTATGCAAGGATACTATCAGAAGAGTACTTAGACATGTGAGAAGAATAAAGATTTTAATATTTAGTTTTGTTAAATCTAGTATTTTAAATAGTGATTTTGTAACTAAATACTTTTATTACTCAAATACTTTTTAAAATTATAAGTAGAACTTTACGCTACTTAATTATGATATCATGTGAGATATCTTGTATATTTGTAAGGAACTACTTACGATAAGCTTATAACTCGAAATTCTGGTTTTAAGCATGAGAAAAAGGCTTATTTAGTTGCCATCCAAGGTCATTTCAAGCCTACTCCAAAATTTCTTCGATCCAAAGGTCATGTTTGGTTGCCACACCTTCTCCTAAGAAAACATCTTCCTTAGGATCCCCTTCATATTTGGTTAAGATTTTCAATCTGGTCAATGGAAAGCCCCGTTCTAAAATACCTACTTTCCTTAAGCCGTACGGAAGGTTGCATCCCATGCATGATATGGATGAAAGAAAGAGATTTCTTAAGAACCTAAATACCCAAAAGAGTTGTCGGTGCACAACATCATTTAAAATGAAACATATATGAGAACATAATAATCAACTCAGACGCTACTCATTGTGCCTGCCATGTGTTATTTGGCTTCTTTAGTTTTGCAAGATGCTAACAGATAATGATGCATACAAGCTGGGCAATCCCAAACACCTGTGGTAGGATCAAAAGGTTTCAGAACTAGGTATAGTGATGTCAGACTGTTTCTATTGTGGTAGTTTCTCAAGAAGCTTTTCTCAGGCTCATGTCATGATCTGCATTATGTCAATCATCAGACGAACAGAAACTTAACGTGATGAGAGAGCAAGCATCAGTACAACCTTAATAATATATCAAGTGCAATTTTAGAGGAAACTTTAGTCAGAATTTGATGGTCTAAAAGTGAAGGAGGTAATATGAAACAAGTCATTTAAGTCCCATTTAACTCATTTAAATGTATAAATATTCAGTTCTCTCAAATGCATAATCGATATGAGAATAAACATATCCCTGCATAACCTCTCAGATACTCCCTTCATTTAAGTCTTAGCATCCTCATCAGATTAAGAATTCAAATTTAAATCTGTATCCAAATCTAATCATGAACATATATAGTCCATCTGCATTATCCTCTAATCCAAGTGTCATAAACGAAGCCTGCTCTAACATCGTTTGTAAAAACTATATCTTACCCTAGAAAGAGCCTATTCAAAAAGATATTATTTAAACCTCTTTAATCCTGTACAAATATCTAGCTCTTCTCAGTGCATACTTGATATGGGGACGACACACATGTTAACATGGGCTCTCAGACAACCAATTCCATTATTTACTCTATGGGAATAATGGGTTCTAAATGAGGACAATTTTAAAGAAGTTGAAGTGATGATGTATTTTATAGTCTTTTAAATTACTGTATGCTAGCAAGATTATTTAAAAAAAAAAAATGTTATCTGTTAGAGAGAAGTGAGAAATAACAAGGTAAAATTAAAATAGCAAGCAATTAAAAAGAAATATATTGAGTGGAAACCTTATGCATACACTTCACAATACCTGAATCTCCGGCATTAAGGTAAGATAATAAAAGGGTAAGTTAGCTATCTACAAATGCACTGGCATCAATAGGAGTTTTTGGTCCTGCTAGGGTCCCGAAATTCCACTGCTCTTCATTTCAGACAATTCAGCAGGAGATTTCTTCCAAACAGACCTATACTCTTATCTTCACCTGCATCTCAACAGCCACTGACCCTACACTTCTTTTTTTTTTTTTTCTCCTCTGTCAGCTCCCAAACAAATCTTCCTACCTCTATTCTCACATGTAGAGTATTTAAACCACTAGTTTATTAATTTGTAGAAGAATCCACCATGATGCTAGTACTATTAGGGCAAGAGGCCAGATCATATGTTCTTTTTTTAATATGTCCCATTTAACTGGATCAACTGTTTCTTTCAAGAGAAAAATAAAGTACATATCCTAACTTGGGAAAACCTTGTAAAGCATTGGACCAAAGGCAAATAATTAGATGTTGGCATTAATAGAGACCATGAATAAAATATATAATTGTATCCTGTCCTCTGACACTAAAAAAGTATGTCACTATTTGTAAAATTTCATGCAGATACAATCAGATCAAAACGTTAATGAGTTGTTCTTCAATCAGGAAAGCTCATTAAATGTCTGTGCTCCTTTAGCAACTTTAATGAAGACATCCTCTAAGGTGGTGTCAGCCAATCCCCATGCATATATGGTGAACCTTCTCTTTGCTTCCTTCACGGTTTGAAAAACATCAGCAATTTTGACATCTTGCTTTGGCAACTCAAACTTCTGAGTTCCTGATAAATGATATATCTTTGTTGCTCTGGGTGAGAGTTGCAGAACTAAATGTTCTATCAATTCTTCTTCACTTGATGATGATGTTATTGTCAAGACATAAAATCCTCCAAATCTTGCCTTCAGCTGTCAAAAAAAATCATGGTAGATAACAATTCATATGTGATACACCTTTTTTTATTATTAAATCAACTGTCAGATCTATTTATGATCAAGTTATCATAAATTTCTTGTTGGATATTCATAATTCAAATACTAACTAGCCACATGCCAAAGGAAACTTATAAACCCAAAGCATCAATATGGGCAATTAAATTATCAAGCTATTGAGATTGCCTCTACCCCTTTTGCATTCCCTATGCACTGCAGACTTCCATCTACAAGAATTCCCAATCGATCACATAAGGCCTCTGCTTCTTCCATCGAATGTGCTGAAACAAGCAAGTAGACAACTTAACTAATGAAATCAGAGAGAGAAGTAAATGTTTATTGTTGTATTAGCCAAATTCAATGTATTTATCCAATTGTTGCAGTCAAGACTTGCAAACAATTTAAACAGACTAACAAATTGCACTATTTCTGAACACCAAAAAGAGGACATGTCAGGAGGTGGAAAGATTAAATTCAAGAACTGTGGTAACAAATTGTACTAGTAAGAATTATAGCCCGATCACGCTTTGCATGCTTTATAACATCCCATAAGTTTTTTCTTGATGCTGGATCTAGCCCACTACTTGGCTCATCCATATAGACAACCTAAAAAAGAATTGCAGGGGCATATTATCAGTAGGACTTCATAAAGCAGCAAAATTTGATAGCACATGAATTCTCATCCCAGAGACATACTTTAGGATCACCGATCAATGAAATTGCAACGCTAAGCCGCCGCTTCATGCCACCACTGTATTTTCCAGCTGGTTTATCACCAACACCACCATGGAATAGCTTCACGCTCTTCAAAGACTCTTCAACTGCCTGCAGAATAAGGATTACAAATTCCAAAAGAATCAGATATTTCCAATAATTCCTTGTACTTTGTTTTTGCGTTTCTTAGATACCTTAGCAGCATTTGATACTTATACATGGCCATTTTTGTAATTTAAAGACTAAAATTTCTCTCTGAGTCTTCTCCTTCCTATGATTGTGTATTCATAAATGTATGTTATTGTTCAGTATACTAATTCGGAAGGTAATATGCTGTTAGTAATTTGATAGCTATAACCATATTTCGATATAAGAAATCAGAAGGCATCGCTAAATATGACAGTAAATAATACGACAAAGGTATGTATATGATTTATGAAAAGGGACTGCATCGTGATGCAGGCCAAGCCCAGCCTAAGTACAAAGAGGGTCCAAATTGGGTCAGAGTAATCTGACGGTGAACAACTCACTGTCAGAAGGAGACCAAGAGTGCCAGGTTCACTGTCAGAAGGAACCTTTTAGAAGATGGACAAAGCAAAAACGTCCAAGATGCACTGGAAGACCAATGAACTTTTCTCTTGTAGGTGCTATTCTGCTTCTCTTTTTGTTTCATGGGACTCTGTGCAGGCACTGGTGGATTTTAAGGATAATAGCAAGGCTAATTGGTAGAGTCCTTAGCCATGACATGCTTGAAGATATCAGTTAGCAGAGTTCCTGGCATGGAGAAAGTTTCGTGGTGGTAAGGCAAAGAAGCTATTGGGCATCCTAGCTCAAGTAATCCTTCAGATTATTCCTCAGTTCTCCTAGTCTATTAGGACTGAAGGATCATCGTTGTTTTCTTGCTTCTTGGTCTAGATTAATTATTTTCTAGATTAGATCTTTAATTTCCCATAGTCTCACTCGAAAGTTCATGACAGGCCTCCCTTACTGACTTCAGTTTGGTATCAGGGCAAGAACTTCCCAAGTGATTATTATGCCAACATAATCTTTTGGGACCTTTGACTTGCTTACGTGATGCATGCATGGTTAGGATTTTGGTTTGAGTTTAAAAATCAGACAAGGTTTCTAGTTGCTTTAAAAAATTTATATGTTTTCGAACTCCCAACTTTTCTTAAACTCTACATGCTCTTAAAGGCCTTCTAAAGTTTCAATTTGATTTCAAGTAGAAGAAAGGTCTAGGAGTTGGGCTCTAGATCCCAATTGTTGTTCTAGTTCACCAATTGGATTAGGTCTTAAGCAGGCAATCAAGTTCACCTTCTAACAGAGTTTTGCTTCTATCAGGATCACCTGGTACAAATCACTACTAAAATACTTGACAATAGTGAATTCTTGTCAGAAGAGAACTGCTTGGCAGTTTGCTCTCTGATTGTTACTATTCTGCTTGAGTATTTTAGGACAATTAGCACCCCTAAATCCTATCTAGAGCGGAAGAGGCTTTAGTGATCTTGCTAGTTTAACCAAGCAATGTTTATCCTGGCCCATCAACCACTTGCAAGCATCCCTCGTTGTATACCTACAACACTAACTGCAGCCCTGCTTATACAATCTAGCCCAGCAAAAGGTAAAGCGGTGCATGCACTCATGATCCTCATACTTGCTACCAATTGGCTTTCAGTTGTAGCCTGTCCACCAGGCATCTCGATGCATCTGATGGCATCATTCCCAATATTGGAACCTTACCAATGGCAAAGCCCTCCAGTCAAAACCCACAGCAAACAATTAGTATTCCCTTGTCAGATTAGAAGCAACCCCAACTAGCTCCAGCAACCAACAACAGACAAATCATCAGAAGTCATTTGTCAACAGCCACTTCACTGTTGATACCTGCTAAACAGCAGCCTTTCCACCATCAAAACCCAGCCAATTGTAGGTACAATTTCTGGCCAAGTCCATGACCATGGATGTGTCTTCATAGTGGCCACAAACTCACTGCAACACTACAACAATGGAAAGAAGCCCCATCACCATCGACCGAAACAATACCAATTATAGGGTTGGATGTTGAGAGCACTGAAACCATAAAATAGATCTAGGCCTCATTGCAAGACATCTTCACCTGCTGTAGGACCCAACCTTGCAGCACATAGCACCAGCATCGGCCTCAATTAGGAGTCTGGCGCTAGCAACTCTTCATGTGAGAACCACAACAAAAACCAAAAACAGCAGCTTGATGAGAGAGAACGTTACAAGTGACACAACACAATAATGTGCTTGGTCACAGGCTTCTTCAAAGTTGGAGCTCATGGCTTTCTGAGTCCAGCTAACCTTGATCGATTGTTTCAGTTGGCAACCACTTATCTAACTAAAAGCAAGTTCAATTTATAAAGACTAAGTTGAAAGCCAAGCTTGCATCTTGCCGTCCACCCTAGAGGACAACCATGCCCTAGAGCAAGAGAAGATAGTAAAGGGGATCAGAAAAGGGAGAAATTGGAGGACTGCTACATTTCTTCTGAAAGGCACCAAATCACTGAAATACCAAAAAAAGTTTGACAAGTTCGCCCTTTTGAGTTCAGTTCAGTGAAACCCCAAACCATTTGTTAATTAATTTTGCAATAAACTTCATGAAGAAATCCAAGATTGGGTGGTTGTGGCCCAAACTGACCCCCCCAGATGAGTCTTACCAAGTAGCTAAGTGAGTAAAAGATTGCTTAGTAAAGCTCATAGGCAGACTTTCCAAGATATCAAGGAGGGTGTGAGAATCCAATCCATGCCCAACTCCAATGACCCCAAAGTCAACCCCACGAACTATCAAAAAGGGTGGGCCCATGTAAGCTCAATGTTAATAAGTTGAAGACTCAAACCACCCCATGAACCCCTGAATCAAGTGTCCAATACTTAAGTGCAAGGAGTACAAACACATAGCTATGTAGTGTCCCACTAGCCAGGTTGAGAAGAATAGACAAAGTTGCTGGAGGAAAAGATTAAGCTAGCCTTTAAAGACCCAGAGGAAGTAGAGGATGAGCCTATTGTGGATAACAAAGAGCCCAACTATTGCTATCTTTCTTCAATGAGCCCTTTCAACCCCTCAAGAAAAGTAAAAGGGAGATTGGAGGCACAAAGATCCTTCATCAACATGTTTGTCAAGGCTTCAACATCATCAACATTATTGATGGTGACACTAGCAAGAACATAGTGAACAAGGAACTCGTGAATAACCATCGGCCACCCCACCCCATATTGAGTTGGCTAGGCTAATAACTAAACCATATAGGTCAACCACAAGTGCCTCATAATCTTTATGAAGAATAGGGGCAGAAGGATGAAATCTAAGGTATGACGCCATACCGTGAAAGCTAGCCACCTTTTCAGGTGACCGGCTCTATGATTGTGATGTCACATATTACAGTCATATTACCTTCACCTTCACCCTCAATAGGCACCTACCAAGGTGCCTTGGCGCAACAAAGAGCCAAAGAAGACAAAGCCGGAGAAGTCTACCAAATCTCAAGTTTCCTTCAATGGGTAGTTTGAGGAGGAAAAGAAGACAAACTTTGCCTTAGCATCCAAGGAAGCTAAGGTACCTTGTAAAGCTAATTAGGAGCAACCAATAGAAATCCATCAAACCCTTGCAAACTTCATGAATGTAGTTCCTAAGGACCAAATAGATGGGCTCCCTCCCAAGACATAACATGCCATTGATTTAGTCTCAAGAGCGCTATTGCCAAACTTCCATACCATTGCATGAGCACCATCTAGCATGAAAAACTAAAATGATATATGAATGGATGACTAAAGAAAGTCATCTAGGAAAGTCTTAGCATGTGGGGAGTCCAGCCCTACTCACCTCCAAAAAGAATGAATCTTGGAGAGCCTGCTTTCACAGTCAATCAATAAACAAATCATTTTCAAGTACCAATTTTCCATACCAATATTCAATGACACGCCTGGCTTGCTAGCCAGCTCAACAATCTTCATTAAGATTGAGCCAAAAGGTAGCTACCATCAATAAACACCGAGATACCTATCAACCTTATCACTCATAAGGGGTCTCAAAGCCTATAAATTCCCCCTATGTATCCCTTATTTCTGATCGACCAATGAACTTTTCTCTTGTAGGTGCTATTTTGCTTCTCTTTTTATTTCATGGGAATCTCTTGGTAGAATCCTTGGTTGTGCCATGCTTGAAGATATCAGTTAGTGGAGTTAAATTGTTAACCTTTCGATAGGTCCATGACAAACAAAATATATCCCACTTGATCAATAATGCTAAAGGGCCCAAGATACTTAGGATGCGGTTTGTTGTGATAATTAATTAGGTGCCATTCTAGTCTAATGTGGATGGGCACTTTATCACCATGTCTGAAGTGGACTTATCTGGTGCTTCTAATTTGCCTTGGCTTGATCCTATTTGTCGCTTGTTACTCTTTGCAACCTTCTTAACTTAGTCATGGATCTACCAGATATATTATGAGAGATTCAATCCCTTGAGATAACTCATGTTGAATGTCACAGCTAGTCTAAATCTATTGACCATGGTGCCATTAGTCCTACCAAGGTCTCAAACGGAGATGGTCCTATGGAGTGGTTAATAGCGCTGTAAGCAAACTCAGCCTTGGAAAGAATGGTGTCCCAGGAGCTTGAAACCCTTGTGATGAGAATTCATCAAAGGTTGAGAATTTGTAGAGGCTAGAAAAGATCTACTTATTGTAACAAACCGTGAGCTTAGAAGATCGGTTCATTATGGTGAGTTCATACCTTAGCAAAGTATGAGTTTTTAGTTATTTAGTAATTCTAATAAGGTTAATTTAGTATCTAGATTCTATGGATTACATTAATGAATTATTTTGGTGAGAATTTGTAGAAACCAGAAAGGATCTATTTATTATAACAGGCCATGAAATAAGAGGATCCCTTGATCATGATCAAGGATTGTTGAACCGTCTCGAGTCAGTCAATTTGGGGCAAATTGAACCGGACCGCCGGGAACCGACTCAGTTTAGCTACTAATTTTGGTTTGTTCTGTCAAATCGGATTTACGAGTTTGAATGATGGGTTCAGGCTCAACTCATTTAATTTAAATAAAAGCATTTTCACTTTGCCCTAGTTTCGTGCATCATCACTTCGCGTTTGCCCGAGTTTTGCATAACATCACTTCGAACGCCAACTCTTCCTTATCATTCAACCCATTTAAACTTGCTCTCACCTCTCACATCATCATAAAGAACACCATCTTTCTATGGTATCTCGAATGGCCATGGTGAAACCTCAAAAAGCCTATCTCTTCTCCATGGTCGCCTCCCCCCTCCCAGAAAAAAAACCTAACCCTAACTCGAGTCATCGTTCCTATCACAAAATCTTGTTTCTTCCCGTCAAATCACTTTCAAATCTTGAATTCTTCATATCTATTTTCCCAACTTTATTCTTCTTGGATTCAATCGTTCATTTTCTAGGATGTAACACCTAATGTTTCTTTCTACCTAGTCCCTTGAGGCAATTTGGGCACAAATCTTGCATCTTTCGGGTGATTTTCACCCTCCCTCTCCTCTTCCTCCTTTTTTTTGCTCCTCTCGCTATTCTTGGCACAGTTCATTGCGGTTTGATATGGTACATACTAGTACTATACCGAAACAATCACTAATCGGCATGAGCCATTAGTATGGCTCAACAAACCTTGATCGTGGTAAACCATGGGGTGGCAGAGGTGTTTTATAACATGATTTAAAAATTCAAAAGATATATCTATCCTTTTAGAGTAGGGGTAGGGGTGGTTTGTCATGAATTTGTAGGGATCTAAAGATTGTACTATACTAATGAAACCAGTTTCTAGCATAGCATATTATTCTATAGATAGAAACACATCAAGTTCATGATTGTAGAAGTATTTGGTATTTTTATTATTAAATTCATATGAGATACCAGGATTTCTCAATACTGAAGTGATCCTGGTATAAAATTTGTCTCAAAGAATATATCGAGAAAGAGTCTCAATTTCGTATTTCCTCTAATAATTATGATCATAAATTCAGAATTTGGGAATAGATCCATATGGTGAAAATTCAGAATAAATAAAGAATATGAAGATTTGCCAAATGATATATTAACATGTATATTTGTGTAAAACACCAATGAAAACCAACAATATTTGTAGGAAGCGCAAACATAAACATCAACAACATCATAAACTTGCTACTCATAAGCTTCCTTGAATAATACATGAATATGTCATCAATTGCTACCAAGAAAAAAATGTGACCAACAATTGAATATTTATTGATGGGTCTAATTGCCAAGGAATAATTTGGAGAATCATTCAACCTATGGAAAAAATAAAGTAAATAAAAAAAAGTTGGTGAATACAAGAAATTTTTTAATCATTTGGTTTTCATGAGAGTTACTTGAAGAAACATCTGGTCAAATAAGAAAGTCATGACTAGTTCAAGAATTTCCAAACCACTTAGAAAACTTTTCCTTCTTTCCTAATGTTGTTATTCTGAAAACAACATAAACTAAGCTTCATCTAACTCAAGATCCTCTAATGCAACAATGCTTCAATCAGCAATGCAATTAAAATTGTGCTTAACTAAGTTTACATCTGTTTGGCTTTGATTTTAAGAATGACAGGACATCGACCTAATTCTGAAAATATTTGATGAGTTTCTTTTAAGAAAACAGGACATTGGCAAATTTTTATGCGCCTTTAGTTTGTTCAGTGAGGATTATGTGGGAAAAACCCATAACATTGAGCACATCATCAAAAACAATGCCTACCGTTGCCTTTTTCCTTGGTTGTCATTTTGAACTCTTCTCTATAGATCACAATAAGGCTGCATTACCTTCAATGCAACCTGCGTAACCCTTTTTATTGCAATTACTAATATAGGCTTCTAAACCTCCTTTCTAGAAACTCCACTGCATCATGACTTCACAAGAAAGTGCTTGTTCAAATACAATATTGCAGTACATCATAAAGGCATATGGGTTAAATGAACTTATCATGGTTACAGCAGGCTCACATATATTGAATACAAACGATATTTACATTTAACATATGTACTGTCCTTGAGTTTTTGATGAATAAAGCGAAAGGAGGCACATAAGCAATAACTGTATATTTTGCAATAAATTAAAATTTCACTTTCTTAAGAGAAAAATTTCTCATGTAAACCCATTGCTGAAGAAAATTTGAGCTGAAGAAAAAGAACTGGATCAATATGCCAAGTATTTGTATAATACCTGAGACAATGCAGCACCTCTTAGATTCTTTAGTCGACCATAAAACATCAGGTGCTCTCTGCCAGTTAATGTTTCCCATAACAAGCTATAGTACAATGTTCAGAAAACAAAAAGAAAAAAGGTTTTAGTGATTCAAATAATTAGATCCTACCAGAGGTTCCATCAATCTAAACCATATGGTTCACCAACTGGACCTTGTTGATCAGGAAAAGAAAACAAACAAAGATCTTACTTATGTTGTGGGCATACACCCATTCCTGCATAAATTTTTTCCATATGAGTTTGTATGTCCATTCCATGAATATATGCTGTGCCAGATGTCGGTTTTATAAACCCGATCAACTGCAAATAAATTAACCATCCTTCAGAACATCTAAGGCAGTGGTTTTATTTTTTGCGTCATAATACCAAAATCACATTAATATAGGAAAAAAGGGAAACAAACAAGGTCATAATGGGCTATTTTATAAGGAACACCTTTCTAGATTTTGATCATCTTGCTCAAATTCATAGAGACTATCAGCAAGTGAATTTACTAACCATGTTGATTAGAGAAGTTTTTCCAGCACCATTAGGACCAAGCATGCCAAAACACTCCCCTTGAGAAAGGGCAAGAGATAATCCTCGAACTGCATGCTTCTCTGGGTTTCCATCCCTTCCTGGGTAAACCTTTTTGAGATTATGACATACGAGTGCATGACTGATACTAGGTTGTTGTAAAAGTTGTTCAACCACCTCTCTCTGTAATTGATTAAATCAAAAGAAATTGGCATCTGTGATTGAATAGCATATTTTCCAATACTGTATAGATAGAATAAATGGAACGAAAACTAAATTGGAACAGCCTAAAATTTTTCCTTCAAAAAAGTTGCAATATAACTGTAAAAGCAATCAAGAGCAGAAGGATGCATCTCTTCATGTATTTATGGCAAACAAAACACAAAACCACTCTAGCAAGGCCATCAAAAGTAAGGAACTTATGGTGAGGCCAGGACCAGATATAGTCATTTGATAAATCAACATCGTCATACTTCAAGTCAAATACATCGATATTGAAATAAGTCAAGGCAATCCATTTAAGTAGCTGGCTCAAGTCAATTTTATTGAAATTATTTTGAACTTTATAAAACATTCTGTGTTGCATATTTCTTGCTCTCACATAATTAATTGAATAAACCAAAATAATTTCAGGTTCAATTCATGCATAAAACCCTTTGTAAAAGTTTCCTCTAGGCCCTAGTGCAGCCTTGTCCAGCAACCTTATATGCCAGTGAAATAGGCTGTGGAGACTTGATAAGGGAATATTGGCAGCAACCAGTTCAGAGGCCCACTAGCATCTATTTCTCTGTCTTAGCCTCTAGGTAATGATCGATAACTAGCTGTAAGAAATTTCTTATATAAAATCTGATGTACTGTTTTGCAAGAGCCATGAGTGCAAAGGATCAAATATAGAAGATAACCTCTGCTCTTGTCGCATGCATGCATCTATTACTCTATCTCAGCCACTAGATAATGATCAATAACTAGTTGTGAGAAATTTCTTCTATAAAGTCTGATGTATAATTTTGCAAGAGCTATGAGTCCAAAGGATCAAATATAGAAGATAACCTCTGCTCTTGTTGCATGCATGCATGCATACATATTGCATTCCCTGCATGATCCCCAGAAAATTAAGAACATAAACTTTACCAAATATGCACATCATGTGATTAATCTAATGAGCTTTTGTTTTTGTTCATTTACTTCTAAAGCTTAATCTGCTCAAAAGAGCACTTAATCAATTCGCATGTCACTATGAGATATATTGATGGATAAGCATCTAGCTGAAATTTCAAGCATGACAAAAAAATTATCAGGTTAAAAATTTTGAAATTAGATGCATATAGCATGCAACCTACACAACAAAGATAGATTGAAGTAAAGCTTACTTCTTGGTGGAGATCAGGCATCTCTATTTCCACAAAAGATTCAGAATTTTTTTGTTGTAAAATGGGCTTGCTGAAAGACCATGAAGGTTTCTTCTGGGAGCATGGCAAAAACCAGAGAGTACTTTTCCAAACCCCATCTCCTAATAAGACAACCCGGTCCAAATAATATGCAACTGGGAGCAATACTAACCATTCCAGAATCATTATAACCAAAACACCTTTCATTCCATTTTCTCTGTCATTTAAATTTCTCCATAGCATGCCAGAAGTGCCAACATGAGTTGCCTGGAATGTATAATTTGAAAGCTCATATATCCCACGGTACAAGGAAAATGCAGGAATCATCTCCATAACTAGAATCCAACCTCCTGAAACAATAGAAACATATATAGATAACAATTACAACTTGTTGAAAAATTGAAGTTTACAAATAAAGTAATTGAACCAAAGACCATGACTTAATTTTGAAAGGACTAGTACGACTGCCAAGACACTCAAATTTGAACACTTTTATGTTAATAAAACATTTTTAAGTTACTAAAAATTTTCTTACCTGAGAAGGAAGTATCATCAATGAAATACTGGAATAGAAATTCTCCTAGCAGGCCAGAACCAAACACATATATATATCCTATGACTGCAACATCAGATGCGTGAATTTGTTATACACAACATAGAGAAAGGATAAATTATCTAAAGTGTTAGATAAAAAATTTAATCAATTTTTGTGTAGTTAGCATCAGACCTGTAGCAGTTTTCACATCAGAAAAGATTGTAGCCCCAAAAAATGCTAGGGCTATCTGCAGGTTTATGAAAATGAAATAGAACACAAACTGTATGCTGTAGTCATTCAACCGGAAGATCTCTAAATCTGAACATAAAAAAATATTCACCTATGAAGAACATGATTTGAGATACATGTTGCTTAAAAATTGTCTTACCTGAAATCGAGCCAAGTATCACAAAACATAGTGTATAAACTGATGATAAAAGAAGAAAATAAGCATAGGATATCATCCAATAAGGTCCATCCCCAAGTCCATGCATTTTCATCATAATTCTTAGTTTCCATTGCTTCTCATAGACTAAGTATGTCAACATGATCTGCATTTAAAGACTTCTTCCATCAGAAAATGAAGGGAAGAAAACTTTCGATAAGACTGACTAATGTGATCACAGAATTAAGTGTAAGCAATAAAACATCAACAAAATTTTCCTTTACAACCCTTTACTACAAAATATACAACAGTCTTATTGTTAATTCATGAGAAACAGAGTATCTGGAGAACAAATTATAGAGCTCAGTCCAAATTGAAGGAGTATCATACTTACAGGAAAAAGAAGCTCCATAACCCATACATAGAATAGTACACCGGTCATAGAAGATAAGTCAATCGTTGTCCGCGATCCCGATTTGGGCATTTCTTTAACATATTCAAACTGCATGTTGTCACCACCTATCAAGAACTGAAGGTATGCACTGGAGACCTGCAAGTACACAAATGATCAACATGTACAATGTTAAGCAGCAAAGCAAGGGCTGAAGTACCAGTACTGGTATCCACATACCAGTACCTTATCAATTTTATAGAATGGCACCGTACAAACACATGGTGCTCCTCTTGATGCCAGCAGAGAGGAAACGGACATCAAAGGTCATGATTATATTAGCAAGTACATACCAAATTAACTGAGCGAGGAACACGGAGCATTTGGTTCCGAAGGCTTTGTAGGTGGAGTTATACCAGATTCTCACATTGAAGGTTTTCTCATCAGAATTTAAGAAATCATAAGCTGCAAGGGGGAAACAAGTCAGATTATATTCACCAATCAGGATGAATAGAAGCAGATATATGTTAAAAAAAAAAAAGGAAGAAAATCTAAATGAAAGCTACCTGCAAGAATCTCATTAGTCTGTTTCTCCATATTCCCTTTTTCATAACCCCTAAACAACTCATCATTTATTACTGACGAACTGTTGCGCCATAATGGCAAGCCTTGTACACATTTAACCTCTGTTCCAGGATTAAAGGATTCAAAAATTAGAAGGCAGCAGTGTGTCCTACCTAGCTGAATAAAATAAAATATGAGGATGAAATTGCAATTTTACTCATGTCAAGTGTAGTGGGTGATCTTATCATGTATAAGAGATGCTCTAGGACCATAATGTATTATTTCATTCTTGATTTTGTCTCTCAAAATTACTAATTTTTATGGCTCTATAGCTTGTATATATGGGGATCAAGCCCTCAGTTCATGTGGTGTAGGTGATTTTGTGATGTGCTACAGGCCATGAATGATCATATGTGTTCCATTCTTCCTGTATCAGTCCACATATGTTTGCCAGCACCCCGTGATGACAAACTTTTACATCTCCAAAAGTTTATATTGGGATCAGGCACTCATAAAAGACTTTACTCTTGACATAATATCCATCAAAGTAAAACTCTTGACATTAGTAAATATTCACACCAGTCATCATATATACAGACAAAAATTATTGACTCTTTCAAAATGGAAAATAAATACTTCAAGACCAAAACCTTTATTGATAAATGAAATACGTCCTTTGTCCATGTCAACCAGCCAAAATGAGAAGCAGCTGATACTACCAGAGAAAGGCGGAGCAATAAACACATAAAGATATGCTCCATGATAAGAAATGCATTATCAAACTTGTTCCTTGAAACCATCAAACAGAAACCTAGAAAATTGCCAGCGCTAATGCTATTGAGGCACGAATCTTCTGATAAGAAAAAGGTTCTTTACCTTTCACAGGAGGCAAACCAGCTATCTGGAGGGGAATTAAAAGCGTATAGTTCGGCATGCACGTAGGTCCAACCACATATAAGGATGCGGAAGAGAAGAAAGCATTTTCAATAAATTCTGTTTGCTCTGGATCTAAGTCCGTACCCTGTCAGGCTTTCACAGATTAGAAGGACTAAAGCATTGTGTTTTAGCTAATAAAATGAAAAAAAAAAAAACTAAACACAAAAAACCATCAAAGGTGCACAAAAAGGAAACTCACCAAGACGAGATTAGATAAAGAAGTGCGAAGGTAATCCGAGGAATTTAAAGAGAAATTCGCCATAAAAAAATTATCTGTCAAACCTATAAAAAGATTAAGTTTCTCAGTGGCAGTTCTCCTCAAAAGCTTCAACCAAAATGCCATTGTTTCGTTTGCAAATTAACATACCCTTTGCAAAAGATTGATTGCCACCGGTTACAAGTATTGTAGCAGGGCATGATTTTGTTTTCTTGCACGACTCATCTGGAAGGTCAAGAAATGAACTAAAGTTGCCTCTTGTGGCACGATAGTTGGGCTCAGGAACTTGTAGTAAAGGTGGCCATTTTGGAGGGCTGCGGATTGGGCAAGGGGATGATGGATAAGCTGGCAGAATGTTCGGCTTGCAGATCTCTTTCTTGCATGTGCCGTTCCCATCAGTTTCGGCACAGTGACACTCACATTTGGGCTCAGTCTTATCCAACTCTTTGTTAACCCATCTTTGTAAAGAACCAATAAGCAAACAGATGAGAACCGGGAAAAGAATGGTACAGAGATTTGTACGCCATTTACGCTTCTGCAAATAATAAATTTATGGTAAAAATCTAGGAGGAAACTAAACCACAAAGACTACTAGTAACATCCAAAACCCAAATGGAAGAAACTAAAAATTTCTTCATCAGTATCAAGAACCAAGAAAAGCCCACAGTCCCGACCCTCATATTTAAAGCTCGCAAATCACGCATGAAAGATATTGGAATGGTAATAAAAGACACCATTTGGAAATCTTAAAAAAAAGGAATCATTTTTTTTAAACTAGGGCATTCATCACTAACAGGCATGGATCAAAAAAGAGCAAAAGAAGGAATTATTCAGCATGACATCAAAAGAGTAAATCCATAGAAACCGACAATCATGGACTGAGAGCTGTGGGGATCTCCGACCTGGAGGATGAGGTTTTTTCGGAGCAGAGCATCGGCTTGAGCGAGGAAGATCGCAGGGTCCCGCGACGACTCGGAAAAGTTTTGCCTTTGGCGGCGGACAGCATCAGGACCAGCTTCCCCGACGAAACGCGCGGGCGCACTGGACGCGTCCTCCTCCATCAGAGCGAGGAGGAGAAGAAAAGAAGAGTTCGATGATTTCGTTCGCCGGGTGTTGTTCCTGCTAAATATAGAGCCTGACGAGTCTCTGCTCGCTGGAAAACCATAAGAAACGAGGGCCATTTATAGCGATGAAGGATATGATTAAAACAACCACGACCTTTAAATGGGATACTATAAAAAATATTATGCACTGTATTTGTAAAAATGATTAGAAAAATCTTAAAAACGACGGCCGTCGAAATTCTTTTTTCGACATAGGTTGCATAAACCACGAAAAAGAATCAAGAAAAAACCATCTCAAATTTTACAGCAGGCGAGAGAAAGGGTACCGAAACAAAAGCAAGCCTGGTAACCGACTGAAATTTCTGATAAGAATTCAAAATAAAAGCTTTTCCGTAATTGATACCTCTCAGCTTTGAACTTTGGAATTTTCCAAATCGATGGAAGACGAAAGAATTCACCACTAGTTTGCATTGACTGAACAAGCATATTCAATAAATCTATAAGCTTCACATCGTCCGATCCAAATTTCTGCATAAAATTACGTGAACTATATATCATCAAGAACCAAGAAACGAAGCCCTGGTCTAAATTATGCAAGAAAGATTTTAGAACCATCGTGACTGATTGAAATTTCTTGCCGGAAATCAAATCCGAAAAGCGCAACGATCGTCAAAGACATCAATAAATCCGACAAGATTACAAATTTAACTTCCATAGGGCAGGGCAAAAAAAAAAATAAACGGGGAATAGGTGGAATTCTCCGACACCTGGAAGATAGGAATCTTTGCAAGGGTGGCGAAGATTTTACGTCTGTGACTCCTCAGCGCTCGGAGCTCGGAAACAGCGTCCTCTCCCTCTCTCTATATGGTACGAAAACGACGAAAAGACGGGATAGCCCCCAATCACAGCGTCATTTACTAGGTGCGCTCGATGGAAAAGATAGAAATTTGGATTTTAACGCCTCTCGCCTCTCAGTACGATGGAACTTGCACCGGTCTTCACGCACGGAGTCAAACAAGTAAAACAAATGGCGACTAATGAACGTTCCTACAATCCTACTCGCCGTTCCTTGTTTTTATTTTTATTTTATTTTTTTCTTGGCACAAGAAAGCTAATTCGAACAAATAATCCATTCAATTTGCTTGGGTCATGTTTGATAGGTCTCCACACAAGCACCGAAGTGCGATCGTGGAAAAAATGAGTGCAGGACTTGTTTAAACTTCATATTCATACCCATCCGCCCTATCCCCATCATGGTATAAATTAATGTTGAATTCAAACCTTACATCATCCATTCCGCTCGGTATCCACCATATATTCTTGCAAGATTTTTTTTTTCTTGAACAAAATAACTTTTATTAATTTCTAACCATTAATCCTAACAACAATTAAAAATTAAAGACGTAAAATTATATAATCCGAATATTAATAAAATATAATTAAATTTTAATTATAAAAAATAAATTAAATATAAAATAATTAAGTAATTTTTATTTATCTTCAAATGCTTTAATTATATTTATAATAATTATTTGATATAAAAATAATTAAGTAGACTTTTAGATGCTTTAAATAGAAAAAGTGAACTTTTAATAATTTATATAGATCTAAATTAATATTAATAAAAATAATTAAAAAATATAACTATTTATAATTTAAATATTAATTTAGCTCTGAATAAGGTAAAGTGGAAGAATAGATTTATATAATCGATCCCATTTAGTTAAAAAAAAAGGTTACATGAGTTAAGTATTTTATATTCATAATGGATATTATTAAGTGTCCCCGTGTTCATATCTATTTTTCTGCATCCAATGAAGACGGATGGTACCATCGATTCAAGAAAAATTGCCAGACTAAGAACATTCTTCAAAAAAAAAAAAAAAAAAACTTTCTACATCGCCTATAGTGCAAGGTGACTTGTATCGCACGCGAAGATTCATCCACACGTTAAGTCCACACCAAATGGCTTGCTCATAAATTTTGTACCATAAATATGCGAGCGAATCACCACCACAGCAACGTAGAAAGACTTTCATTCTCCATTTAGCATGGGCCACAGGCGTTAGCATTAGGATACACCTCGCATACACATTAGGAGAGATAGGGTTATATATTAAAATTTGGACACATCCCAACTTAATTTGGAATTGCATACCAGGCATTTGTCTTTGCCATCAGGCTCGCTCCACTGCGAATAGAGAAAAGGGACGGGCAAGAAGGACGACCTCGCACCAGTTAACAGAACTCTGAGCTACTGCTGTCATCCACAAGATGCACAGAACTCAACCACCTCTGAATTAAATCAGACTCAAGAATTCCAAGAATATTTTAGCAAACAAGATTTCTAAGAATCTCTCTCAAACAATATATTCGAAACCACAGACGCATCAGAGAAAAATCTAAAGCTCTAACCACCCGTTTTCACATCAGCATATGTCCAGGAATTCGGTCGTGTAGGGAGAGGTACTGAAATGAGGCTCCATTTCATGTTATAATAAGAGGTCTCACAGTTGTTAGTTACCATGACATTTGGAAAATCCAAAGCAGTCTAGCTAGATAAGAAACAAGACAAATCCAAAAGGCATTTTTCTGTACAAATACAACATTCTATAGCCTGAAGTTTGTGAAGCACGCAGCATTAAGCACACCAAACCCCAGTTAATAACAAATTGGTACAGGATTACAGCACAACTCTACACCACAAGACAAACAATTAAGGGGGAAAAACTGCAGACAAACTGCAATATTTTGCTATCGTAAAGAACTTGAATTCCCACTTTCCATCACCTCCTCCATTCTACTTCAATTGCCTTCTCTGCATTTAATAATGAAAAGAAAAGCTAAGTGATTACATGACCACATAAAACACAAAATTATTCCAAGCCGACTCAAGATGGAATAACAAACAAGATAGCTATCAATATCTCATGTAAAATCATCAAGCTATGCACTTAAAAGAGAAAGAATACGACTCTAACAAACAAAAACAAATCCAAGAATCTGGCTACCCAAAAATACAGGTGGAGTTGATTCAAAATCATTACCATCTCGAGATGTTGTTAGAGATCTATCATTTCTGATTGGCCCCTTGCCACTTGCTTGGATCAGTTTGTGTGTCCGTGGTGACTGTGAGCTCAGCTTTCCATTCACAGAAGATGGCAAAGAATGGCGACGCATGGTGCTATTTTTCTCAGCTGAATCTGAACCAAACCTTGGTGAAACTTGTCCCCGTAGTTTTGCCTTTGCAGATTCAGTCGCTTGCATATAGCTAGGTAATTTTGGAGCATTCTGCAAACCATTTTCTGCATGATGCTCGGATTTTGATGAGAAAGAAGCCCTCCTTTTGCTGCTTTTCTCGCTTTCATAGCAAGGCTGTTCATCCTTCAAGCTCAAATCCCTAGGCATTGCAGAAAGATTATCTTCATTACTGATATTTTGCATGGGATGCAATTCAAGAGGAGAATGATCATCTGGTAACGAATTCATAGGCCCATCTGATGCCAATGGTCTTGCAGTTTCCACATCAGGTTTATTCTCAGGAGTAGCTGCAGTGACTTTCTTCATCTTGTCCACAGAATCCTCGACAGTCTGCTGCATAACATCAGAAGGGGAACTTGGCACCTTCAAACTGCAAGGTGGTTTGTCATTTTCAGCATCCAGCTTGTCAGACACCTCTGTTGTCACGTCAGGTGCCTTCTTTAAACTACGCTTGACCTTTTCAAGGTCAGTTTGTGGATGTTCCTGCACAGAATCATGAGAGGAGCTAGAAGGTTTCCTCACGTTGCGTTTGGGTTTGCCAGGTTCGGTGATGACATTTGATGGCCCTAAGTCAGTGTTTGCAGCTGAATTCCTATGAAGACTTCGTTTTGATTGCTTGATTCACTTTCTCTAGCACTAACACCCCTCCTTGCCTGAGATTTCAAGCCGACAGCCTTCTTTGGTTGAGGAAGTGGCTTCCAAAAACGATAGGACGTCCAGCGCTCCATCCAGCTCAAGACTGAATTGGGTTCCCCATCATCATACATGATTCTCAGAGGACATGTAACAGCCGATGCAGAAAGAAGCTGCAGCAAAAGAACAAGTGATATCTTCTTGTCAAATTAACATCTAATAAACCAGACCAAAGCTCAATATGTATGCTGGAAAATCATGAAAAAGCTTGTTTGACCAGCTAAGCAGATATAGCATTGACTGTCAGCATATGAAGAAGTTTTCTGAAAAACATGATCTCATCATTCTAGCAGCTCTAATGCAACATACCTTACAAATAAATGCATTAGTTGACAGTTTTTCATTCCAAGTTTTCAACTGTTTAGCACCCTGAAAAGAAAGACAAAACAATCTTCAACACATGGAGATTAGAAAGTCCAATAAACTGGTGCAGCCTTTCCAAAGACCTTATGGTGAATTGATTAAGATGCAACCAAAGCTTGAACAAACAAAATGTGTCCGACTCTATTAAGATTAGAAAATGAAATGCAATGCACGCAAGCATGTCGTTCTTACAATTTATGAAATTTTGGTGTCACAAACAACCGGATGCACATTTGCATGCACACATCCACTTATTTCCTGCCTTCCCTTTCACCAAACACACTCTCCAAAAACACGTACTCACAGGGCACGTCAGTATTCTTCCCCAATAGAGAGTGCAAAAATGGAATTAGAAAAACTTCATTGTCAGAGAACTACCATATCAGAGACCTTGTTTTCATAACACAACATCAGCAAGGCAACTGGACTAACAATTACAAATCAGTGAAACCCCACCAGTCTGACCGACAATGTAGTAAATCAAGATTATGAGGCTAAAATTCCTTCAGAAGTAGTGCAACATTTACATCCACAACCAGGAGGATCATTTCATAGAAAGAACAAAAAAATAAAGAACAAGTTACACTTCCACTAAGTTAATTTTTTGGAGCTTAAAAGTCCCAAGGTCAGAATATGTACCACATCCTTTCCCTGACGACATTTTGCATCGACTTCAAGGCCAATACCAGAAAGCCTGACTCGCCGCCCACGAATCAATGCTTGTAACCTAACAATTCCCTGCAAAGAGCGTAGGGTTACAACTGCTTGTCTCCTTACCAAGTGCCCTCGAACTAATGCCTGCAGCCTTATGATGCCCTTAAGTGCACGAAATGCCCTGCGTGACTGCATCAAAATTATACAGATATCAGACAGCATCAAGGACTTTCCTCCATTGAATTCTCCCATATATCTATATGTTCCACAGTTTGTAAAAGCAGTTAATGAGAGAGAGAGAGAGAGAGAGAGATCAGATGCAAGCTATAGTTCAACTCAGGTGCTTCCTGTTTGCGCACATAAGAGTGAGAGGGAGGGAAAGAGAAATCAACAATGATCTCTCTAAAAGGTTTATAGGGTCAAAAAAAAAAAAATGATGGGCACATTACTGATATAATGTGCAAATAGGAATACATTATTATCATGGTCAAAATGCAACATAGATGGAGTGTGAAGAAGAAAATAGGAAATAGCCAAAGTAAATGAAAATTATCACAACTAAAATCAAAAGTTACCAGATAACCCCTGAAGGCTGCTTGCACTTTGGTAGCAGCCTGCTCTTCTTCCTTGACTTTTTCAGAGTCCTTTGATATGTCAGAATCAACAATTCTTTGATCATCTGCATCTTGACCTATGGATGATGGAACTGCTCCAACAACCAAATCAGCAGGAGCCCCCCTTTCTGGTTCTGAGATGATATCATTGGCTTTGGCATTCACAAGTACTGGTTGAGATATCACTGGTGAATTCACAGCCTGTGCAGATGGTCCTTTTGCACCATTATTCTCTTTATCATTCGCAGTTTTCTTCCAATAGAAATTGGCAGATTGGTTAGTCCTTGTGCAAACAATCACTTTAGCTGATATAGACTAGGCATACTATGCATGGCAAAACCTCTGTTTTGGTTAGGAAATTCAATATTAAACTTTAGCATACTTGAAGGAGACTAATAAACATTGAAATATGCAGAAATATAAGCTGAAAACCAGGATTTGACTTCTGAAAGGCAAATGTTATTCCATCTCTCTCTGATTTGTCCTTAGAATAAAAATGGTTTTCAGATGGTTAATTCTAAGACATTTCCCACTAATAGGCCCTGCGCAGCTAATAACATATGCATTTTGCTGCTTCATAATCAAGAGCTCTTCAACAACTGCACTTGATCCTGCAAGTTTTTCTGTTATCATTTGAAGGCCCTATGTACTGATTATGCAACCATGCAACCAGACCTTACACCATAGGTAACTTAACCAACCTCAGGCAAAGCCTTCCTCTGATACAGTTGGGAGGAGGGCCAGAAAGTATGAAGGGTATGGATGTTTGCCAGGGTTAAAAAAACCAAAAAAAAAAAAATGGAAAAGCACCTCAAACCTGCTTAATCAGGATTCTTCAGGTTCTTGTGGCATACTTCTTAAAGTGTGATTACGTCTGTCTGGCAACCATTGCATTGCTGATGAAATACAAAAAGAATTACGGTCCCTTTCTTTTGCCATATCTGACAAGCATAGATTTCTGCTATCTCTAAAAGAAGAATTATGGTCCCTTTGTTTTAACATCCTTTGTCCTCCAAAAGACACAGGATAGTACCTCCTAGCTTACAAATGCATCGGCATTTGAAATCAAAAATTTATTAACCTTTGTTTTAAGGACATTAACATTACTCATTTACTCTTAGAGGTCAAAATCATCCTGTCAAATTTAACAATACCATGACCTGTATGAATATTGCAATTATCAAATAGCTTGTCCTACAATGCAAGTCTTCCCATTTGACCTTTAATGCTTCAATATATTCCATCCGCATGAAGCCGATCTTCTCAAACCATCATTAACTCTATATTCATGATATCCATCACCTTCGTCCGATATAAAAGAAGAGTTGCATGATGTTCATCACATCAGTCCCTTTTCTATTTAAGATCCATCATCATCTAGAGAAGCCAAAACTACACCAACCTAACCAACCCACCACTTCATCTTCAGTGCAAGACAACCACATCCCTTGACATAACAGCGAAATGGCGTGTATGTAATGCATTAGATCTGTTTGGTTAATCCAGGAATAAATGTATCCACAAATGAAGGAAAAATCAGAGATGGTACATTAATTGGTGATGGCGAGAATAACGTGTGGAGCAACAAGTAGATAGTACTAGCTACTTACTACCACGGAAAGTTTCCTCAATCCACTTAGAAAGCAAAGGACAGAGGCGTATATAAGTAACACATGTAGAATAATAACCAAGTGCATCTTTACCTCTAAAAACCAGCCATCTATCACCAAACACATTTCCACGCATTAAAAGATGAATAACAAACCAACTATTGATCGACATGAAGAACAAAGCAATCCAGTTGCATACCAAAGCATCCCTTCCTTTTGATGTACGAGATCTGGATGATTTCTTGCCAAAAAGCACTGTCTTGATCCATTTACCTGGAGACCTCCCCATCGCGAAAGACTCAAGATCCTAAACCGCGATATCTCGAAACAAAATCCTGCAAGAAAGCTCGATCACGGCACGCAAATAAAACAATCAGCATCAAGTAAGAAGAAATCTGACTCTAATGCGAAAGAAACGATGTCTCGACCAATCGCCTCTGCATCTCACGTTCCATCAAAAAAGGCCAAAAGGTTTAAAAGAGAAACGAAAGAGAAAAACGAATTGGAAACCCTACACCAAGAATCACGCACCCGTTAGAGATCACACAGAGATGGCAGAGTAATCGAAGCTTTTGAGAAAAAAAAACACCAAAAATATCTAGAAAAACAGCTCAAATCAAAAGGATAAGAGAGCGAAGCCTGAATCCGATCATCTAAAAACACCTTGACCAATCCAGAGCTCGACCAACAGCGTCCAAACTCCAATCCAATGCACATGAAAAAGGAACACACAAACACGAAGAGAAATCAATTAGAGAAGAAAAAAAATCCCATGGATCTGAAGCTTACCAAAGGAAGCAAGTCACCGGACGCCCCAGCTACCCTTTAGCTTGCAGCGAAAGCAAGACGAGAGAGAGAGAGATTACATTTCAGATCTCGGAGGCGCCGATGGAAACCCGCAACCAACCAAAGCAAGCTAATGAGAGAGAGAAAAAAAAAAAAAAAAAAGAAAGAAAAGAAGAGAGAAAGCAAAAGAAAATAGAGGATATGGGAAAAGCTTTTCAAGAAGGAGCCGTTGGATTAATTAGTCTTGGAAGATATTATACAGTTTAAAAGAGAAGACGCGCGGCCCCAACAAATTCCCCCAACTGAAGTGAAAACCTGCTTGTGGCCCGAAATCTTTCAGCTTTTCAACTTTTCCTCGCATCGAGCGGTTACACAGGGGCCGCATAAGAAAGCCCTATCGAGCGGTCGCCGACTTATCGGCCCTCATGACAAATATCTAAACCCAGATTCCAGAAATACCCTCAATCTTATTGGCTATTGCAAGCAAGAGCAGCTGGATCAGCGACCATTCGTGCTGGGGGATATCTTTGTTGAAGAAATGTTGACCATTGGATCAGCAGAATCTCCCTCCTTTGTTTCGAACACGATTTGTCATCCCTTGAAGGGCGTTTATGTCATTTACTTCACTCTCAAAGCAGATAAACCTGGGGGCTGGGAGAGCCACGGGATGGGCGCTTATGGAACAAATGTGTGCATATAAATTTATATGCGGACACCGAAACACCTCCGACTTCCTCCGCTAGTCCGCATAAAGAGACGGATCATACGGACGCCCCGGGTGTTTGCGGTGGGACACGTGGGGCTACAGAAAATCACATGCGCCCATTATAACACCGACGTGCTATGATGAGCCGCGTGACAAGGGACGGTATTCTTTATCGGCTCAACGTACATCCGACGGCTCAGATGGCGCGCTGCAAGCCAGCTAACGCGAGCTTTTTCCTTTTGGAAGGAGCCGGTGTCGGCGCCCCAAAAGGCGATGACGGGAACAACCCTAACCGCGTTCTTCTGATGTACCATAACAACTGCGCACCTCGTAATTCGAGCTCCTTTTGTGGGGGCGCATCGATTTTACGGTGGAGATGATCGGATAAAATCAGAGTCCTCGAATGCGGCCAACGTACATCCCCATGATGGTGACGTGTCATGAGGGCATGCTGGCGTTCATTTGGATGCCTACATGGTTTATAAATATGCATGAAAACATTTTTTTTTTTTTGAAATACCTGAAAACTGTGGGCCTGCTTAGTTTTTCCTCCATTTTCAATTTTTCTTTTTCTATTAAAAAAATTAAAAAAACGCATTTGTTTATCGGAATTGAGACACCAATTTTTAATTTAAAAATTAAAATAAAAGGTACTATGATTGTTGACAGGAATAAGATAGCAGGGGATGAAGAAAATGGATAATAAATATTTTTAAATTTAGTATACATTTTAAATTTTTAAAAAAATATAAAATTATTTTTTTATAAAAAAAACTTATAACCTTTTCCAACTAAATAGGCCTATATTATGTATTTTCATGACAACTAAAATTAATCTATTACCAGAATACATTATCTCGAAAGCATATGAGCATGATTGCTTGCCAACTGTCTTTCAATTTTTTTTATCTATATATATATATATATAATTGTTCATGAGATGTCGGTGAATGGAAAACGTTGACATCCAAACAGTCTTTGATTTTATTCCTGTGTGGTTGGTTATCTGATGTTCAAATTTCATCATCCATCAAAATGAAGGATTGGATCTTTCGATATCAATGAGAAGAAATGGATCTTATTTGATGGCCTACAGAGATCCACATCCTATTGAGTGCAACCTTCCTTTGGTTTGGTGCCATGATTTTTTTAGTCCTGGTTTTTCGCACCAATTGCCTTTCAAGTGCTCGTTTGTTTTTTTTTTCAAAAAAAAAAAATAATGAAAAAATTTTCTTCCGATCCCACTTCGTAGTGTTCGCCGTTGCTGTCGGATAAAAAAAATAAACTACATAATTAATTTATGTGCTTAAGAGGTTATACCATTTTAATTCTTAAATTTTAAAAATTTATAAAAATAATTCTAAACTTTTTATTTATATCATATTGAGGACGTCATTTATTTTTATTTTTATGGCAATATACATAGCAGAAGTAGCAAAATAAAAATAAATTTAAAATTTAAAACCTGTAAATTTATTATTTAATAATTTTAAAAAATATATTTAAAAATAAAAATAATTTTTTCGTCATGATTTACCCTAACCCATCCCTTCGCGTCTATCCGCGGTCCTCTGCCGCCACCTTCTCTATCTCCAAGACTCTACCCAACAGCAATCTCCTCCCTTCTATATATTTTAAATTTATTTAGCACTTGTATGACATATATACTGCTACGTATGTTATCATATAAGATAAAAGTAAATGATGTTTTTTTATTTAATAGTAGAAATCAAAGTGATATAAAATAAAAAAAATTTGTAATTATTTTTATAATTTTTAAAATTTAAAAATTAAAGCGATGTAATTGAATTAATTAGTAGTTTAGCATTAAAAAATGATTGAAACCTTTGCGCGATAAGAAGGCAAATACTTTGCTGGAGTTAGAATTTATTTTTAAATATTTTAATTAAAAGAGCTAGAAGGAATATTATTTTTTTATTTTTTTTATATTCTTTTCGTTTGCTCTATTTTTTGGCAGCCCATAGCGGCAATTGATGAGCAGTTGGCTAGCCGAAATAGATGATTTTTTAATAAAATATTAAAAATAATCCTACTTTAAGAAGTAGTTTGGATGATTTTAAAAATAATTATCATGTATTATATTATCTAATGATATCACATATTATATATATAAGTAATATTCTATTTATAATATAGCATAAAAGATATATTGTATAATTTTATTATATTTTTTATTATACTCTTATATCATATTATACCATTATAATTTAACTATTAAAATATAACATCATATTAGTTTATATATTATAATAAATGATATAATTTTATATGTTATCCTATATAATATTATATTATATATGTTGTGGGGAAGTAGAATTGGCTTTATTTAGCCAAGCCTAAATTCGATTATCTTTCTCATCCGTGAATTACAGTTTATGACTTTGTAAATGTAAAAAATTAAAAAAAAATTATAACTTAAAGATCTATGTAGATTTATATATGAAAAAGATGATCGAATCATGAACTTTGATGCATTCAAACGCAGCAAAATCTATCTTATATTACAGTAATATAATATAAATAAATAAAATAAAGTTACAAAGGTAATTTTAACTTTTTGATGCTATAAATTTTTTTTACGTGATTAAAAAATCATAGGGAAAGAAAAAAATATATGCAGCCTCCACTATGAGAAAACTTTTATATTCTTATGTTTTCTCAACCAAACAAGTGCCAAGAGGTACACATGAAATCATACATTTAGGAAAGTCATCTAGCTAGAAAAAACTGAAAATTGAATGCTCTATGTGTTACTTCATTGGACCATCAACCACTTGCATGAGACCATCAAGCCATTAAGACCAAACATGTGGTGTAGCTCGACTGGAAGACGATGTGAACGTGGTCCATTCCATCACCTCCTCTTAAATTATTTAAATCGGGCTCCAAAAGAATCAAGAATTAGATCTACATTAAAACTCATAAATATGGATGGCTACATCCTTTCAAAATTTCCCAAGAGCGACAATTTTACATTTATAATATCGATTAGCCAAATTAATGAACCTAGGATAATAACTAGCTTCAAACTCGATCCAAATGGCACTTCAGAAGCCAATGGATAATATTAATATCACCACTTACGTTAATGGCCATCACCACTTATTAATCAATTCATAATCCGTTTTGCTCTGTAGCAACTAGAGATTAGGTCAGTGGTTGCTTTACCAAGAACTGTTTCTAATGGGATGGCCGACCTAAACTAAAAATATGATTCTTATAAGTTACTATTCTTTTTTTCATGTTGGTTTAGTAGCATTTTATGGTGATGCTTGGAGTGCAAATAAACTAGACTGATTTAATCTGCTCGAAAATTAAACCTGAAAAAGGGGTGAAAAGAACTCCAGAATTTTTCTTCAAAAGAGATTCTTCACCTTATTTATCTTCCATAAAGCATATCACGCCTTTTAGAATTGGGTAAACTTCACTCTTTTAACACTCTTCTTCAAAGCCACTGCTCCCTTCTATTAGCTCTATCCTCATTCTTTGGATGAACAATTTTGATCAATATAACTTCTACTTGCTTGCTGCATTTTCCAACCCCTCGTCTACCTTTAAAAAAAGAAAAAAAAAAAAAGTGTTGCCGCTGAAATCTATCCTTCGGCTCGGGCGCGATCGGACTGCAGCATGGGCTCCCTCCTAGACGGACCTGCAAGACAGTCCTCACGCAAGAAGTGTTGGGGGTGGCCCTCTGCGGAAGACCCTCCGACGCCCAAGTCAATGGAGACCAGCAATCAACAAATATGGGGAGAAGGATCCCCCAGGAAGAGTTCCTCCGAGCTTTCGTGGGAGCTTTCATGGCGGAGTGTGAGAACTGCGAATGAAAAATGGGCGTAGAATAGCCGTACCTGAGAGGCTTGAGGGTGGTAGTATTTATAAGCGGTCACCTGACTTCTTGGACGTGCTCTGGATGAGGTCTGAAAGTTGTTGGGATTCGAAACGGATTCGAATCAGGTTGTTACAGGGCCGGTAGGATCCATATCTGGTTAGTTAGAGGATCGACGGCTGGGAAGCGGGGAGAGCTGGCCGATGGCTCGAGACTCAGTGGCTGCGTGGTCCCTAGGCCACTATTGTAGGTCCTAGGCCACGTTTTGGCATGATTCCTTGTTTGGAATCTTATTCTGTTACAGTGAATTTGAACTCTCCCGCGCCAGATTCCGCAGAGGTGTTGTGGTTCAGTCATCATGGCTGGCGGAGGTAGGTGCCGAGGCATAAAGGGCAAACGTGGCAGCCATAAATGCCTTAATGCAGGGAAGAAAATAAGGCATTGAATGCCTTAAAACAGGTGGATATATGGCCTTGATGCAAAAGACATAGCGGCCGAACTATATTTGCCGAACTATATTTGCCGAGGCATGTTGGCCGAACTATATTTGTCGAACTATATTTTCTGAGGCATGTTGGCCGAGCTATGCTGGCTGAGCTATGCTGAGTCTGGCCGAGCTATGCTGGCCGAGCTATGTTGGCCGAGCTATGCTGAAGCTGGCTGAGGCTGGCTGAGCTATGCTGGCCGAGCTATGTTGGCCGAGCTATGCTGAAGCTGGCTGAGGCCGAGGCTGGCCGAGCTATGCTAGCCGAGCTATATTGGCCGAAGCTATGCTGGCCGAGCTATGATGGCCGAGCTATGTTGGCCGAAGTATATTTGTCGAACTATATTTTCCGAGGCATGTTGGCCGAAGTATGCTTTCTCCTCTCTTTTTATTCCATTAAATGCTGGCTAAGTCATTATAACCGTTTCTGCACCATTAAATGCTCCAACCTATTGATTTGACTTCCAGATATTAATGAGGGGGCCCTTAGGAGAATCCACGCTGGCCCTTTTTTTTCTCTTGTTCTCTTTCTTCATTATGAGAGACTCTTGTTGCTAGAATGTCGTGCTAGCCGACTAGCTGGCAAGCAGGGCATTTGGGCTGGGCGCGACCCCATTGCCGATGTGAGTGGTCAACAATGCAATGATGATTTTACCCCTCATCAAAAAGTATAGCCTTCTTATGCTCGGAAAAGATTATGCATCGGATACGATGCAGCTCATATGCATCGCACCGAATGATTAGCTGCAGTGTGCATGGATGCATGCTAAAAGTAAAAATGATTTTTTTACCTTTAGCATATGCATGCATGCATTGCCGATCAATCATCGGATACGATATAACAATACTTTCTTTTTTATACTTTTTATATCTTGTTTATATTAATTGATATTATTTTAATATATGATGAGGAAGTTCCTTACTTTATTTTTTGTCTTAAAAAAAAAAGAAAAATCTAGCTTTAATCCAAAAATTAAGAAATTGAAGGCTCAACAAGCCTGATTGAAGCATGTGGCTTGTGCATTTTTTTTTTCAAGCTAGCTTGACAAAACGCCAGAAACATCACTGTCTAGATTTGACTCTCAAGATGTTGAGAGCATCCAACGCATTGGAAAAGCAATGGAGCCAAACTTTCAACCACACAATCATCTCATTATGAAAGATCTTGTCCTAAATCATTACTAACTGCTATAATGACCGCCATTTGTCAAAACTAACTTGTGCTAAGTTCTTTTGGAACTATATTAACCAGTGCCATTATTTGCCATTGTAATACAAAACAATGGTCGATAACGGAAGGTTATTTGTATTGTTTGCCTAAGTTATCGTTCATATCTTCTTTCCTCTATTATTAACACAAAAATTAGATTGAAACACCGTTATTTTCATGAAATATGGCATAATGATCATTTTCCTCCATTAAATAATTTTTATTATAATTCATAGTAAATTTTATCATCCAGCATTGCTTAGATTCTTGATTACTGTTACATAAAAATGGCAAAATTTCTTGAAGCCATAGATGGGCCATAACTAAAAATAGAAGTATAAGGAAAGGTCTTTATGCATCGCATAGGGTGTAGGTCGCGTGCATCATGCACATACGGTAATAGGTGGCGAAGAATAATTTTATCGTTTTGCATATCGTACGTGCCGTACAAGATAACTTTTTCAGAAGAATAAATAAGTTAATCAAAGCCTTTATCTATAAATGAAAGAATATGGTTGGCGGATTTTACTGTTTTGTTAAGTATAAATCTATTTGCAAAAATAAAAAAGAAATAAAATTAGGGATTAGGAACCTCAAAAGCTTGAATTCAGTCTTTTGAACCACATTAATTCATGGAGTCTACTATGTGGGATGTTGTTTTATTAGTATTAGAGCTCGAAAGGAGCTTCAAAGGCTTTCTCAGCATAAAAAAACATTTAGAGCAATCTAGGTGCACTTTTCGAATTATGAAGTTAGGTACCCCTTTATGGCTTAGTTTGAAAAGTATTTGCTTTAAAAGAAGTTAAAATTTTCTTCTAGCTCACCCTCCTTGATAAACTACATATTGGTGATGTCTTAACAAGAAAAAGATGGCTGATGAGTTTTGAATGTGTCATACAAAGGGCCAATAAAAAGTTAATAAACTACCAATTCATCGGTTATCCTTTCTCAAGATTGAGGATTGCCGGCCAACCTCATCAACTTTATGATTGGACCGAAGAAGGATGAAAGTGTTAGCTAGGAAAAAAAAACAGTTTGGATTAATTAGTTTGGCATACATGTGGCCAAGGTGAATTCAGAAGAACTCTAATTTTTTTCTTAATAGAAAATCCTTAGCCTTCTCTTTATTCTTCATAAAACTATTGTTATCTTTTTTTTTCTTGTGGGATAATATCTGCCCTAATTTGTAATACATTATCTTGTTTCTCTTTATCTTCCTTCTAATTTGTTATCTTCTTTGTAAACATTCTTGGTTGTAATTTGCTGCTCCTCACTTACACTTCAAAAAAGTAAAAAAAAGAGAAGCATTGCTTAAGTTTTAATATTATCAATGTTGACGCCAAGTCGCCTTCCTTCAACGTCGTGAAACGGAGGTCCTTTTCCTTGAAGAGCTCTTATAAAAAAGTCTCCGGAGACCGATTACACCGATGGGGATCCTTCGATGCTCAAGTAAGCAACTCATAAATAGTTAAGAAAAGAACTATCAGAAAAGATAGCTAGAGGCTTGAATTTCGATCCACTTCCTCGTTCGAGGGTCCTTTTTTCGCTTCCAAAAGGTGGCTGATTTCGAGGTGCCTTTGCTCGGTAGCGGACAGATGGCCGAGCTGACAGTGATAGGTCGCAACCGACACTGAGCATGTCAGAGGTGTCTTACTCTGCCAGCCGCCTGCCAGGTACAGCGCCATCGGTGGTAGGTAAGCCAGTCGTATCAGGCATGCGCTGTTATAGGTTGTGCCCATACGCTGTTGTAGATAAGTAGTGGGCCACGTGGCCGCCACAGGCGGTTGGTGGGCCACTTGGGTGTGTCAGGTGACACAAGGTGGTGGGATATGAGATCCGAGGCTAGGAGGGCTAAGGCCCGAGGCTGAGGGGACGCTGGGTCCAAGGCCGAGGCCAAAAGGACGTGAGGACTGAGGCTGAGGGGACATCAGAGGCCGAGAGGATATCGAAGGCCGAGGGGGCCTCGGTGGCCGAGGGGTTCTCGGGGGTCGAAGCCGAGTGGAACCCAGAGGCTGAGGCGGGGGTTCCGTCAGTTACTTTTTCCGTTAACCCTAACGAGGTCTAATCACTACATCATATGCCCTCTCGCCCTTGAGACGAAGCGGGCCCATCCCTGCAAGGCGAAAGGGGTGTAAACTCAAGTCGTTGATCCCGTCGTGCCGCCAACTGTTGAAGGGCATATTGATAGAGATATAGACTAAAAGATATGCTTTATGTCTTTACATTTTTAATGAGAATTCATTTTGAGCAATGTGTGTCATTTACTATATATATGTGCATGTGTCTAGTATTTCCAAAGAGTATTTGATCTAGTGTGTAGAGTACGGCTTACACACAGAAGACTAGATCATCGGTTCTTTTGGAATACAAGTTTATTGTTCACAGTTTTAGATGGAATTGGACACACCATCAGTAGAGCTGTAGCACAAATTTAAGTAGGTCTGTCTTGATTACGGGGAATGGTTTATTCTAACTATTTGTGCTAGTACACTTTGTGTGTATTGAACAGGACCCAGTTGAGTTGATTATTTTATACTGACTTTATAAAATAATTTAGAACTCATGAATATTATGATTACTTATGCTCTTAATCTGAATTCTATTTCTAGACACGTGTATGTAGTGTTTATTGCTTTGATTACACATAGAGTGAGATTCTATATGAGTCAATAAACTCAGTGGGTTGGGCAATAACATTATGTATATGGTGAATATTAATAGTTGAAGGAATCCACGTCCGATTAATTTGGACTGATGATATCCCCTTGAGAAAGCTTATAAGTTTTGATCGTATCAAATCTTGCAAGTGGATTTTGAATCCGATACGTCAAATAAGTTAAGTGGATAAGTCTCAAGGATAATAACAGCCAATTAAATTATATTGTCAGTATTTAAATTTAATTGATGGATATCTGTAATCTTAACGTGGGGAGATAATAAGTATTTAATATTAAGGCTCGAAAATATAAATTCGAATATGATTAGGAGTACAATTATAATTCTTTAGTGGAATGAATTATAATTTACGTAATTAAATCCTAACCCGGGATAGGATTAGGAGATTTAATTACGTGGGAAGTCCTTTTCATATTTGCCTATTTGGTCCATGTTGTAGCCCTATAAATACCCTCTCAATTGGTTGCTAGGAAAAACGCTTTTGAGAAAAAAGAAAAGCAAGAAACCCTAGGTCGGCCGAGAGAGATCCCACCATCTTGTGAGAGAAGCAGGTATTTCGGGAATACGGCGGAAGGCCAAAAGGTTGAGGTCGAGCAATCAAATCAAGTGTTCCAGCGTTCAAGTCTGAAGGTATAATCTTATACTCATAGATTAGAACGGTAAAAGATTTTTGCATTACTCATATACGCTATAGCCGTGATCTTGGGGGTATTCCGCGCTCCCAACACATATGTCCCTGGGTATAGCGATGCCTTAGCGTGGGTGACTTGGGCTTTGCAACGGTACTGTTCCTGCTGGCCATCAGATTTGCGGAGATCTACCTCAAAATGGGGGCGTCCTCTCGGAACCTACGAAAAGCCACTGCTCCCTTCTATTAGCTCTATCCTCATTCTTTGGATGAACAATTTTGATATATATGAGTATAACTTCTACTTGCTTGCTGCATTTTCCAACCCGTCGTCTACCCTTAAAAAAAGAAAAAAAAAAAGTTTAGCCTTCTTATGCTTGGAAAAGATTATGCATCGGATACGATGCAGCTCATATGCACCGCACCGAATGATTAGCTGCAGTGTGCATGGATGCATGCTAAAAGTAAAAATGATTTTTTTATCTTTAGCATATGCATGCATGCATTGCCAATCAATCATCGGATACGATATAATAATACTTTCTTTTTATACTTTTTATATCTTGTTTATATTCATTGATATTATTTTAATATATGATGAGGAAGTTCCTTACTTTTTTTTTTGTCTTAAAAAAAAAGAGAAATCTAGCTTTAATCCAAAAATTAAGAAATTGAAGGCTCAACAAGCCTGATTGAAGCATGCCGCTTGTGTGCATTTTTTTTTTCAAGCTAGCTTGACAAAACGCCAGAAACATCACTGTCTAGATTTGACTCTCAAGATGTTGAGAGCATCCAACGCATTGGAAAAGCAATGGAGCCAAACTTTCAACCACACAATCATCTCATTATGAAAGATCTTGTCCTAAATCATTACTAACTGATATAATGACCGCCATTTGTCAAAACTAACTTGTGCTAAGTTCTTTTGGAACTATATTAACCAGTGCCATTATTTGCCATTGTAATACAAAACAATGGTCGATAAAGGAAGGTTATTTGTATTGTTTGCCTAAGTTACCATTCATATCTTCTTTCCTCTATTATTAACACGAAAATTAGATTGAAACACCATCATTTTCATGAAATATGGCATAATGATCATTTTCCTCCATTAAATAATTTTTATTATAATTCATAGTAAATTTTATCATCCAGCATTGCTTAGATTCCTGATTACTGTTACATAAAAATGGCAAAATTTCTTGAAGCCATAGATGGGCCATAACTAAAAATAGAAGTATAAGGAAAGGTCTTTATGCATCGCATAGGGTGTAGGTCGCGTGCATCATGCACATACGGTAATGGGTGGCGAAGAATAATTTTATCGTTTTGCACATCGTATGTGCCGTACAAGATAACTTTTTCAGAAGAATAAATAAGTTAATCAAAGCCTTTATCCATAAATGAAAGAATATGGTTGGCGGATTTTACTGTTTTGTTAAGTATAAATCTATTTGCAAAAATAAAAAAGAAATAAGATTAGGGATTAGGAACCTCAAAAGCTTGAATTCAGTCTTTTGAACCACATTAATTCATGGAGTCTACTATGTGGGATGTTGTTTTATTACGAGAGATAGTATTAGAGCTCGAAAGGAGCTTCAAAGGCTATCTCAGAATAAAAAAACATTTAGAGCAATCTAGGTGCACTTTTCGAATTATGAAGTTAGGTACCCCTTTATGGCTTAGTTTGAAAAGTATTTGCTTTAAAAGAAGTTAAAATTTTCTTCTAGCTCACCCTCCTTGATAAACTACATATTGGTGATGTCTTAACAAGAAAAAGATGGTTGATGAGTTTTGAATGTGTCATACAAAGGGCCAATAAAAAGTTAATAAACTACCAATTCATCGGTTATCCTTTCTCAAGATCGAGGATTGCCGGCCAACCTCATCAACTTTATGATTGGACCGAAGAAGGATGAAAGTGTTAGCTAGGAAAAAAAAAACAGTTTGGATTAATTAGTTTGGCATACATGTGGCCAAGGTGAATTCAGAAGAACTCTAAATTTTTTCTCAATAGAAAATCCTTAGCCTTCTCTTTATTCTTCATAAAACTATTGTTAGCTTTTTTTTTTCTTGTGGGATAATATCTGCCCTAATTTGTAATACATTATCTTGTTTCTCTTTATCTTCCTTCTAATTTGTTATCTTCTTTGTAAACATTCTTGGTTGTAATTTGCTGCTCCTCACTTACACTTCAAAAAGTGAAAAAAGAGAAGCATTGCTTAAGTTTTAATATTATAAATGTTGACGCCAAGTCACCTTCCTTCAACGTCGCGAAACGGAGGTCCTTCTCCTCGAAGAGCTCCTGCAAAAAAGTCATCGGAGATCGATTGCACCAATGGGGATCCTTCGATGCTTAAGTAAGCAACTCAGAAACAGTTAAGAAAAGAACTATCAGAAAAGATAGCTAGAGGCTTGAATTCCGATCCACTTCCTCGTTCGAGGGTCCCTTTTTTCGCTTCCAGAAGGTGGCTAATTTCAAGGTGCCTTTGTTCGGTAGCGGACAGGTGGCCGAGCTGACAGTGATAGGTCGCAACCGACACTGAGCATGTCAGAGGTGTCTTACTCCGCCAGCCGCCTGCCAGGTGCAGCGCCACCGATGGCAGGTAAGCCCAGTCGTATCAGGCGTGCATCGTTATAGGTTGTGCCCATACGCTGTTGTAGATAAGTAGTGGGCCACTTGGGTGTGTCAGGTGACACAAGGTGGTGGGACATGAGGTCCGAGGCTAGGAGGGCTAAGGCCCGAGGCTGAGGGGACGCCAGGTCCAAGGCCGAGGCCGAAGGGATGCGAGGACTAAGGTTGAGGGGACATCGGAGGCCGAGAGGATATCGAAGGCCGAGGGGGCCTCGGTGGCCGAGGGGTTCTCGGGGGTCGAAGCCGAGTGGAACCTGGAGGCTGAGGCGGGGGCTCCGTCAGTTACTTTTTCCGTTAACCCTAATAAGGTCTAATCACTACATCAAAT
Organism: Calamus simplicifolius; assembly: GCA_900491605.1. Taxonomy (NCBI): domain Eukaryota; kingdom Viridiplantae; phylum Streptophyta; class Magnoliopsida; order Arecales; family Arecaceae; genus Calamus; species Calamus simplicifolius. The sequence goes on along the minus strand of UESW01003901.1, from coordinate 1,152,802 downwards.
GCCCTCTTTCCCTTGAGACGAAGCGGGCCCACCCCTGCAAGACGAAAGGGGTGTAAACTCAAGTCGTTGATCCTGCCGTGCCACCAACTGCTGAAGGGCACATGTCCCTGAGTGCAGCAATGCCTTAGCATGGGTGACTTGGGCTTTGCAACGGTACTGTTCCTGCTGGCCATCAGATCTACGGAGATCTGCCTCGAAATGGGGCCGTCCTCTTGGAACCTACGAAAAGCTACCGCCATCATTGTCATCATAGTGCTGACGCCAGCATCGCCCGACTATTGGCCGAAGGCGGAGCGTCTCACGTGCTGGGGGCTTGCCGTGGCAACTCCGCCTATAGCGAAAGTCCGCATGGCCTGGGTAGGTGAGGCGGGACGATTTGAAACGGATAAGTTGGGGGAAAGGCTTTGAGTCTTGTCACTGTTCTCCCGAGATCATCTTCTTCCTCCAGCTCCCTCGCTTTCCGTCTTCTTCCCGAGAGCTCGCTCTTGTTGCTCCTTTCTCAATCCAGGTCAGTTCTTTGATCATTTCTAACCCCCTAGCTCCCCATTGAACTTCTCTAATGGCTTCTTCTCCCTCCTAGCCTTCATATGCATCCCCCGCGAATCAGATTTCTTCCTCAAGGCTTCGTGCCTCTCCGTCTCCTGCCCCCTTGTGATCCTCCTCCTCCATCAACCCGGAGGACCACATTCCTCTTATCCAACGGCGGGCCGCCGGTAGGGTTACGGTGAGGAGTCGCTCGGCGGTTGCTGGCACCTCCTCGAGGATGGAGACCGCCTTCATGGTAATGGGCCAGAACCTGGCTAACATCAGGGTCCGTTACCAAATCCCTAGGAAAGTATGGCTCTTCTTATCGACCCCCGACGATAGGGTAGTATCCTCTCGACTCGGTAGGATAGCCATTTATGAAATCTCTCTCAAGATAGGTCTTCGGCCATCCTTCCACCCCTTCTTCCTCAACCTCCTCGACCGATACTCCTTGACTCCTGCCCAACTAGTTTCGAACTCCCTTCGGACCATCTGTGGCTTCATCATCCTCTACCACTTCAATGGCCTCGAACCCCGAATCTCCCTCTTCCACTGCTTCTATACCCTTCGGTAACAATCGGGTTGGTGGCTGTTCCAGCCTCGACCCAGCCAAGCCTCAAAGCTTTACCTTCCCTTCTTCGTCAAGGGATGAAAATTCTGATTCTTCTTTGCCGACCTCGACAAGGTGAAACCGAGGTGGGGGGGCCTGGACCTCAAGCCCAACAAGGACTCATCAGTATCCTCGGGGGACAGGGAAGCACTGGGGCAACTGCTGACAGCCGAGGTCCCCAGGTGCAATCAACTTCTATCAGAGGACAATCTCTGACTCGCAGGCATTTCCATCCGGAGTGGTGAGTAGCAGCGATCCGATACTTAGCCCGTTCTCCTTTTTCTTTTCTTCTTTTTTTTACTAACTCCGACTGATGACGTGCAGTAATGAAGGTCCCAACCGAGATGCTAAGAAGGGTGGTTATGAAGAAACGCCAGGCAGAGATCGCGGAGAGAGGGAAGAAAAATCTCCACCCTCAGGCCCCTCCCCCTGCCACCCACAACAAGGGTGCGAACGAGGGGGTCGGGCCCTCATCGCCCCAGCCGGCCATACACCAGAGTGCCCCATAGGCAGTCCCAGCGGTGGACCTAACTGCCGACACCTCGCCAGAACCAAGGGCTGCAAACATCACACCCAGCGCCGAGCCGACTGCCGCCGGAGCCAAACCGACGAAGCCCACGACCGAGTCACCGCCGGAGGGTGGTGCACCCACGGGTAGGAGCGCAGTAGCATCAGAGCCCTCAGCCTCGTTCGACCCTGAAGGGAGGAGGGTTGGGGCGAGTCGCTCGCGAGTCTCCCTTGCCTACAACGGTCGCACTGTCGAGTGACTGATGGCGAGGGTGTGCCTGCCGAAGCTCCAAGTGGAGTTATGCCAGCTGGATGCCCCAGCAATCTACCAAGACGCCTTCGCGGCGCACCTCTGGGTGAGAACTCTCTCTGGTTTCCATTTAATTTTATCTTTGTTTTTTGTACTGACTGCCTTTCTGGTGTAGGCGGTCAACTCCCTAGCAGCCCTAAGGGACATCACCCTCCAGGGCCATCGCGCCCACCAGGCGATTATGGCAGTCATGACCCAGGCCGAGGAGGCCGAGCGCACCGTGGAAGCGGCCTGAAGGGAGGTCGAGGCGATCGAGAGGGTGCTGGGGGCTGCAAGGAGGGAGGTGGAGGAGGCTAGGCAGCAGGAGGCTACCCATCTGGAGCGAGCTCACACCACCAAGGCCGAGCTGGCAATCTGTCATCTCCAGCTGGAGATGGCTAGGGATGAGGCCAAGGAGTCCGAAGGTCGGGCAGAGGGCGCTGAGGAGATTGCGCAGAGGGCCGATGCCCAAGCCATCGATGTCTCCGCCCGAGTGGACTAGGCCATGCGGAGGGCCCAGGCGTCAGAGGAGAGGGCTGCAGCGGCAGAGCTAGCGGTTGCCGAGTCCGTGGAGCGATTCAGGAGCTCCACCACCTTTGCCGAGGAGGTCGCGGAGGGGTCTGCTGAGGCATATCTTCAAGGCTTCCGTGATGGAAAGGAGAAGGCCGTGCGGGTCTCAGGGATCGCCAAACTCTTGGATCTCGAGCCTGATGCTTGCGATGAAGCGAAAGACACCCCGGTTGACGAGTCGGCGCCAGCGGGCGCCTGAGAGCCCCCCTCGATGGATTTTGCTTTCTTTTTTGTATCAAAGTCCGACCTAGTCAGCATTTTGTAAGCACTTTTTTGGTAATGAGAATATCTTTTTGAAATGTGCAATGAACTTGTAACCTCCCTCAGCTCGCCGACGTAGGGCCCCTAGGGGCTGCGTCGACACTAGGGATAGTATATGTGACTTAGCTATGTAGGGCCGAACCCTAGTAGGAGTGCCGAGGTCAGACTTGAGCTTCCACTGGTAAACCTGAGGTCGGTGCTCAGGTGTGGGCCTCACGGGGGCCTGCAATGCTGGCCTACCATAGTGGCTCCAATCGTTGCCTGGCATCAAGTCAGCCCCGCGCTCCCGATGCTAACCGAAGCAGGGTCTTGGTGCCAAGCTGACCTCGAGCCTGTGCATCGATGGTACTTCGGCCTTCGGTGTTGATGGTACATCGGTCTTAGAGTGCCGACCTGGCCTCGGGCTTTTGAGTGCCGATGGTACATCGATCATCGGTGCCGATGGTACATCGGTCTTGGAGTGCCGAGCTGGCCTCGAGCTTTTGAGTGCCGATGGTATATCGGCCTTTGGTGCTGATGGTACATTGATCTTGAAGTATCGAGCTGGCCTCGGGCTTTTGAGTGTCGATGGTACATTATCTTGGAGTACTGAGCTGGCTTCAGGCTTTTGAGTGCCGATGGTACATCGATCTTCGGTGTCGATGGTACATTGGTCTTAGTGTGCTGAGCTGGCCTCAGGCTTTTGAGTGCCGATGGTACATCGGTCTTCGGTGCCGATGATACATTGGTCTTGAAGTGCTGAGCTAGCCTCGGGCTTTTAAGTGCCGATGGTACATCGATCATCGGTGCCGATGGTATATTGGTCTTTGAGTGCCGAGCTGGCCTCGGGCTTTTGAGCACCGATGGTACATCGATCTTCGGTGCCGATGGTACATCGGTCTTGAAGTGCCGAGCTAGCCTCGGGCTTTTGAGTACATCGGTCTTCGGTGCCGATGGTACATCGGTCTTGGAGTGTCGAGCTGGCCTCGGGCTTTTGAGTGCCGATGGTACATCGGTCTTCAGTGCTAATGGTATATCGGTCTTGAAGTGCCGAGCTAGCCTCGGGCTTTTGAGTGGCGATGGTACATTGGTCTTGGAGTGCCGAGCTGGCCTCGGGCTTTTGCTGAAAAGATAAGCTACTCGAGCGCATTTTTATTAATATAGAATGTGGGACATGAGTCTAAAAGAATGCAAATGCACAACCCAATATAAAGAAAGGGTACATTACTGGAAGTACCGACGGAGGTTATCAGAATTTCAGGTTCGGAGGAGTGGCTTCCCATCTAGTCCCTCGAGGCGGTATGCTCTACGGTGGAGGGCTTCGGTGACTTGATAGGATCATTCCCAATTCGGCGACAACTTGCCTCCTTCCGTCGACTTCGAGATTTCGGTCCGTCTAAGGACTAGGTCTCCTGGCAGGAATGTTCTTGGATAAACACGGGCATTGTAGTACCTGGCGGTTCGCTGTCGATAGACGGCCATCCGGAGTCACGCTCGGTCACGTACCTCTTCCACAAGGTCAAGGTTGGCCCGCAACTGGTTCGAGTTGTCCTCCTCGTCATAGGACCTCGTCCAGGGGCTCGGGATGCCGACCTCCACAGGAATGATAGCCTCAGATCTGAAGATAAAGTTGAAAGGAGTCTCTCTGGTGGGAGCTCGCGGCGTCATGTGGTAGGCCCACAGCACGTTGGTGAGTTCCTTCACCCACCTCCCTTTGAAGTCGTCCAGCCGCGCTCTAAGTCCTTGAGGGTGACTGACAGAAGTGAACCGTTGTTGAATGCCCAGCTCTGTGCAAAATCCTCTGAAGGGTGCATTGTCGAATTGCCGGCCGTTGTCGGTGACGAGGGTATGCGGTAGTCCGAACCTGCAGATTATAGACTTCCAGAAGAAGGATCTCAGTTTGCCCTAGGTGATCTTAGCTAGTGCCTTCGCCTCGATCCATTTGGTGAAGTGGTCGACGGCTACCAGCAGGAACTTGTGCTAACCAAAGGCCGGAGGAAACGGTCCCAGGATGTCCATCCCCCACTGAGCAAAAGGCCAAAGGGCCACCAGGAGGCTTAGCTGAGAGGTCGGCTGCCACTGGATGTTGGCATGTCGCTGGCAGCTATCACACCTTCTAACAAGCTCGGCAGCATCCTCCCTCATCGTCAGCCAGTAGTATCCTTGGTGCAGGGCTTTGTATGCCAGAGCTCTGCCCCCCAAATGACTTCCGCAGATGCCTTCATGGATCTTCCGTAGGATGTAATCAGCTTCCGCCGGGCTGACGCATTTAAGGACCGGGTATGAGAATGACCTTCAGTAGAGCCGCCCGTCCATCATCAAGAACTTTGGAGCTCATCGCTTGAGTAGCCTGGCCTCAGCAGGGTCTTCAGGAAGGGCACCATTGGTAAGATACTGAACGTAAGCATTCATCCAAGTAGGCTCCTACGTGACCAGCAAAGCCTCTTCCGTGGCTTCACTGCTCGGGACCTCCGAATGCTCCACGTACGTTCTTCCAAAGGCTCCATCGGCCAAGGTGGCCAAATAGGATAGTGCATCAGCTCTGGCATTCTCTCCTCTAGGTATGTAACTGACACAGAAGTAGGCAAAATGGGAGGCCTGGGATTGGACCTTACTTAAATAACAGGACATGGTTGGGTCTTAGGCCTTGTACTCCCCAGCAACTTGCCCAGAGACAAGCTGAGAGTTGGTGAAGGCCCGCAGACGCCTCGCTCTGAGCTCCTCGGCCAACTTCATCCCTGCTAGTAGGGATTCATATTCCACTTGGTTGTTGGTGGCAGAAAAAAGGAATTAGAGAGCGTACTCCACTGCCTCTCCCTTGGGGCTTGCAAGAATGAGTCTGACTCCACTTCCCTAGGAGTTTGATGCGCCATCTACATGAAGGATCCAGTCCTCTCCTCCCGCTTTCAACTCCGTGGGGGACTCCAAGTGTGGCTCTTTCGGGTGCTCCTTGGCCCAGATGCACTCGATCAAAAAATCAGCTAACACATGAGACTTCATTGCAGACCTCGGTCGAATAGACAAGTTGAGCTCCCCCAGCTTGATGGCCCACTTCGCAAGTCGGTCGGAGGTGTCAGGACGGGATAAGATAGCCCAGAGGGGCTGGTCCGTGAGCACCACAATTTGATGAGCTTGGAAGTAGGGTATGAAGCGTTGAGCAGAGACGATCAAGGCGAAGATAATCTTCTCGGTTCTGGAATACCTGGTCTCCGCATTATGAAGCACTTTGCTGGTATAGTAGACTGGCTTCTGTGTCCCATCAGCATCCCTATGGACAAGCACGGAGCTGACGGTCTCGGAGAGGCCGTAAGATACAGGAAGAGCTCCTCCCCATTCCTTGGTTTGGACAGCAATGGCGGAGTAGATAAAAACTCCTTTAACTCCTCGAATGCTTTCTGGCACTCCTTCATCTACTCGAAGCCGTTGACCTTGCACAATAACTTGAAGAAAGGCAGACACCTCTCCGCTTACTTGGACAGGAAGCGACTCAAGGCTGCTACTCTCCCGGTCAGGCGCTGCACCTCCTTCTTGTTAGTCGGAGGCCTCATGTCCAGGATAACTCGGATCTTGTTAGGGTTTGCCTCGATCCCCTGTTGCATCACCATGAAGCCCAAGAACTTGCCTGTTGTAACCCTGAAGGCGCACTTGCGGGGGTTCAACCTCATCTGGTACCGACGGAGATTGCCGAAGGTCTCCACAAGGTCGGCAACATTGTCAGCAGTACGAATGTTCTTAGTTAGCATGTCATCCACATACACCTCCATGTTGTAACCGATTTAGTCCTCGAAGACCTTATTCATTAGCCTCTGATAGGTGGCCCTTGCATTCTTTAATCCAAACGGCATCACCTTATAGCAGTATATCCCCTTCTCGATCACAAACGAGGTAGCTTCTTCATCCGTCGGATCCATCTTGATCCGGTTGTACCCTAAGAAGGCATCCATGAAGCTAAAGGTCTCATGGCCGGATGTGGCGTCCACCAGCTGGTCAATCCGGGGCAACGGAAAGCTGTCCTTGGGGCACGCCTTATTGAGATCAGTGAAGTCCTCGCACATCCTCCAGCTCCCACTAGCCTTGCGGATCATCACGACATTGGCTAGCCAGTCGGGGTAGTAGACCTCTCGGATGTGGCCAACAACCACCAGCTTGCGAACCTCCTCATCAATGGCCTTTTGGCGGTCGGGGGCGAAGCTCCTCTTCTTCTTCCGGACGAGCCGACATTCTGGTTTGATGCTGAGTCAGTGGGTGATTACCTCTTCGGGGATACCTGGCATATCGGACGCTGACCATGCAAAGATGTTGGAGTTGGCCCACAGGAAAGCGAGACGCTGGTCACGCACCTCCTCCGAAAGTAGCGCTCCAACCTGGACCGCCCTCGTTAGGTCCTTCCCCAGCGGGAAGGTCAGCAGGTGCTCGGCCAGCTTCCCTCTCCTCTTCAAGTCGCGGGGGTTGAGCGATTCTGGTGCAAGCACGATACCACCCCTTGCGGGCCGGGGGCCATATGATAGCAAAGTGGTAGCGGGTTTTGCTCCCCCCACATCTCCTCGACTCCTTCACTTGTAGGAAACCTCACAAGCAGCTTTTTGGTGGAGATGACGACATCCAGAAGGTTCAGACCAAATCTCCTGAGGATGGCATTGTAGGCCAGGGGAACTCGAAAAACTAGGAAGTTCACGAAAACCGTGCTCTGACACGGTGGCATCCCGGTCGTGATGGGGAGAGTGATCTCCCCTTCAACTCTCACAGAATCTCCAGTAAAACTTATCAAGGGTGTGGCAACGGGCCGAAGGGAGCCAGGGGATAAGCTCATCCGAACAAATGCATCATAACTCAAAACATCCACAGAGCTTCCACTATCAACCAAAATTTTTTTTACAAGATACTTAGCGATTTCCATAGATACGGCGACGCTATCATCATTCTTATTAACCACCCCCTCTAGATCCCTTTTAGAAAAGGGTATTACAAAATCTAGCTCCTCCTCCCGCAGTCTCTTGGATGTGCTACCTATCCCCCATGAGATCATCGCCACCGTCTTCTCGATTGGGGCATTGTTGATGCTGGCCATTGGAGGCGGGGGCACCAACGGACCGGGTGCACTCAGGTTGCCCCTCTGAACGAACTTCCCTAGGTGGCCACGCTGGATGAGGTCCTCTATCACCTTCTTCAGATGGCGATAGTTGTCAGTGTCGTGACCATGGTCCCGGTGGAAGCGGCATTACAGATTTTTATTGCAGGGGTTTTTCGGGTTCAACGGAGGAGGGAGCTAAAGATACGGCTCACCCTCGATCTCTAGCAAGATGTGAGATATCGGGACGAGCAAGGGAGTGAACGGACCATCCATGGGAGCAAGAGTCCGGGGATGGTTGTCTGGTCGGCGGGAAGGCTCGGGCCTCCTGGGACGAGCCTCAGCAGGCTTGGGAAGAGTTTGCTTCTTGGCTAAGCTTCCATCTGCCTTGCGCCGGGAGGAGTCAGCCTCATCGGCACAGATGTATTTTTGTGCCCAGCTCAGAAGTTTGGCGTAGGAATTGGGCGGCTTCTTATCGAGGGAGTAAGCAAAATGGAAGGGGCAGAGCCCTTGCTTCAAGGCCAAGGTGGCCATAGAGTTCTCGAGGTTGTAGACCTCGAGGGCAGCTTCTTTGAATCGGGCGACAAAGTCCCGCAGGGACTTACCGCTCTTCTGCTGAACGGAAAACAGGCTATCCGCCACTCAGAGAATCTTTTGGCAAGCATCAAAATGGGACAAGAATGCCTTCTCCAGCTGATGAAAGGAGTTAATACTCTGCGGCGGCAGGTGAGAGTACCAAGCTCGGGCTGCCTTCCTTAAGGTGGCGAGGAAGGCGATGTAGAGCAAGGAGTCGGTTGCCCCCTGGACCTGCATAAGAACCTTGTAGCTTTCCAGATGGTCCAGGGGATCGATGGTCCCATCGTACGGGTCCAACTGAGAAGGTAGAACCGGGTTAAGATCGGCTCCTCCATGATATGGCGGGATAGCGGTGGTCGGCTATCGTAATCCGCCTTCGGCGGAATGGTGATCCTGCGGCTGAGCTCCTTCAGCCGCTGGTTGTACTCATCTAACCGGCGCCCGGCCCGGCGAGCTATTCGGCCATCAAAGGACTCCTCTCTTGAAGATTCTGAGGACGGAGAGGAGTGATGGCGGTGCAGATTGGTGCGCTCTGCCTCCTTCCCATGCCGTCGCTTGGGAGAAGCGCTGGCATGGTGAGAAGGAGACTGAGGCCTCTTAAAGGCCTCCCGATGATGATGCTTGGGCGAAGTGCGGTGGTGACGAACCTCCCAGATTAGATACCTGCTCCGGAAGAAGTGCTGGCTGGGTTAAACCACCCCCGGGACTGATGAGGGTGGCTCCGGCTGCTGTTACAGGACCTAGAATGCCGCCACCAGCAACTGAACTTGCATGGTGAGGATGGCGATCCGATCATCTTGATGCTGCTGCTGCGGCGATGGTGGCGATGACGGTGTGGGAACGCTGGCCTGGGGAGCGAGGGGACCGGCCTCCGATAGGTCAATCCCCGGGTGATGCCCCCCGGCATGGCTGGTGGAAACCTCGTGCGCTCGCGTCATCACCATTTTCTTGAGTACTCAGGGGAGAAGAATCTGCAGTTGACTGGTTCGAAGCTTTCTCTTTATCTTACCCCCACCCCTTTCAGGCACGCCAATCTGTTGATGCCAAGTCGCCTTCCTCCAACGTCAAAAAACGGAGGTCCTTCTCCTCGAATAGCTCTTGCAAGAAAGTCCCCGGAGATCGGTTGCACCGATGGGGACCCTCCGACGCTCAAGTAAGCAACTCGGGAACAGTTAAGAAAAGAACTATCTAAAAAGATAGCTAGAGAGCTTGAGTTCCGATCTCCTTCCTCGTTGTGAGTATGGGCTTTTATACCTATTTGAGGATCCTTTTTTCTCTTCCAGAAGGTGGTTGATTTCGAGGTGCCTTTGTCCGATAGTGAATAGGTGGTCGGGATGACAGTGACAGGTCACAACCGATACTGAGCATGTCAGAGGTGTCTTGCTCCGCCAGCCGCTTGCCAGGCGCGGCGCCATCGGTGGCAGATGAGCCCAGTCATGTCAGGTGTGCGCCATTATGGGTTATGACCACGCGCTGTTGCAGACAAGTAGTGGGCCATGTGACCACCACAGGCGGTTGGTGGACTATGTGGGTGTGTCAAGCGACACAAGGTCACCGGACATGAGGTTCGAGGCCAGGGGGGCTAAGGCAAGAGGCCAAGGGGACGCGAGGACTGAGTCCGAGGCCTAGGGGATGCCGGGTCCGAAGCCGAGGCTGAGGGAACACAAGGATCGAGACCGAGGGGATATCGAAGATCGAGGGGGCCCCGGTGGCCGAGGGGACATCGGAGCTGAGGGGGGCCTTGGTGGCCGAGGGGTCCTTGGGGGCCAAAGCCATGGGGAACCCAGAGGCTGAGGCATGGGCTCCATCAGTTACTTTCTCCGTTAACCATAACGAGGTCTGATCAGCCACATCTGTCAAAATAAATATAAGTTGCATATTATAAAGATTGGTGTGGTTCATAAGATTAATTCATTGATCCATATTTTACTTCATTTAAAGAGAAAAAAATATTTTGAACACTAATCCTGCGCCAAAATAGTTAAGCTACACTTCTTATATCAAGCAAGGCTATTTTTTGTGCAACAATTCTACAGTGCATCATGCCAAACGCATCTTGCATGCCGTATTTAGGCTCAAGTTTGTATTAAGAAAGATCATCAAGTGTTTTACGCATATACCCATCATCAAACTTATGAGTCGCGACATGAGATGTATCAAATCGGAAGGCAATAGGAACCGAAGCGAGCAAAGGTGAAGTACGCCGCGAGGAAAGGAGGGCTCTCAACCGTTACTTCATCACAAAAAAAATAAAATAAAATAAACGTTTTTTTAAATAAAAGTAATTATCCGTTGCTTAAAGAACACAAAAAGAAAACCTCCGTCGCTCCGCCGCTCGGGCCGGTCCCGCCCGCCATTGCCTTGGCGTTTCAAATTTCAAAAAACTTACAACAGAAAAGAAACTATTCACCAACTCCGGCACCCTGCTGCGAACAACGTGGGGCCCACGACTCGGAGGTGGACCACCGGCACTGTGGGTGCCACTGTGGGTGCCCTTGTACCCGCTGTGGTCTTTCTAAAGCGTGGGTCCGACGGCGCGTGCCGTCTTCCCTACCGTTAACGGCTACGTGGTGCGAAACGTTCATCGCTTCCTTTTGAATTTCCCGTCACATTCTTTTCCCGCCCAAACCACAATTCGAATCGAGAGGTGGGTCCGAGTCCCAACTGAAGCTCTCCCCTCTCGCTTTATATGGCGGCGAAAATTAGCAACCGATGGAACGCTCCGCTTCGGCTCCACAGCATTCGAGAAGAGAGTAAAGCGAAACAGAAGAAGAGAAGAGAGAAGAGGGGAGATGGATAAAAACGACTCCGCTTGCCCTGGTACTCTTCCCACTTTGGCCCTGTATCTTTTTTCTCTCTATTTTTTTTGATATATTTCTCATATAATTTGCTCGATTCTAGTAACTTCGGCGAGGTCGTCGAAGTTACGGTATCCGCTGCGATCTGCTGCCAAGCCGAAGGATGGGAATCCGGCGAGCGCGGATCCATCAAATTCCACTTCAAAGAGGTTTCTTTTTATTTTTTTTCCCGGTATTCTGAATCAGCGTTTTGTTGTTGCAAACAATTTCTGTTTCCGGATGTAGATAGATGGTGGGTGTTTGTTAATCTTTCGCCTTTCATTTTACTTCGGTGTTTTGGTTGATTTTGCGCTAAAGAATTAGGATACGTAGATTTTTCTTTTTCCCTAAATCGAAGAAGAAATGGAATTACGAGTTATGGGATCGATTGTTTTCCGAGCTTATTTCGGAATAGGGGCGATTATGAAATAGAAAATTGTCAGCGAGTCCGCTTAGAAGTGCACGGAAGATGCTTGCGTTTTTTTCTAAAGAAAAAGGCTCTTCAGGTTTATTTGGTGAAAATTCCATTGCAGCCACATTCTGCTTGTTCTCCATAATGAAACAACGATTTGGAAAATTAAGCATTTTATCCGGATTATTTCATTATTGTTATCACGAGTATGATCATATTATCTACTATTTATTAGATAGTACCTTGTATGCAGAAAACTTTGTCTCTCTTGAATCTTATTGACTTTTGATTCAATTCTAATTCCAAAGATTTACCATGATCGCTGAACGGAGCGATTGATTCCTGATATGTTGCATTGCGGGTTTTTCTTATTACAGTTAATTTGATCAGGAATATAGCGTTGCCAAACATTTAGGTCTCAGAGTTTTGTTCGTTGCTTAATGTATTAATTCTATACGTCAGACCCAGATTGATGCCCACATGTGGGAAAGCACAGTTGTAACAAAAAAGAAGCTGAAGGGATTGATCAGGGGAACATGGTGGCATTTTTTAACTCCATGAAAGAATTAACGTTCTTATATGTTCTTCAATGTTATTGGTAAGTATATGCTAAACAGTTAATATTTATATATAACAAGATACCACTATTATAATAAGCAAAGGTAACGAATACAAATTAAGGATGTGTAATTTAATTAGGAAGTACAGAAATCTATAAGCGCAAATAAGACACTGGATTACTATGATTGCAACGGTGCATAAATCAAATATAACTAAAGCTTTTGAATGGGTTGGACCACTAATGGCAACAAGAAAAATCTCTAGAGGTGCTTGAACAATCATTAACTACATCCATACATATCTCTTGCTCTCTCTCTCTCTTTTGAGTCTAAGCTAATGAATACAGAAATTATTGTACATGAGATAATGGAACCCAGAAATTATTGATATACAAATATCAACATGCACAGTTTGTACTATCCAGAGGAGAGCATCCATTTGCTTGGGAGACTCCGAGGACATTATAATCTGCATCAAGATACATAGGATCATGATTTCTAAAATTATGGGAATATCAAATCTCAAGGGTTTTCTGGGCACCAGACTCATGAATAATATAGCATGGGTAGTTAAACTTTAAGGTGAAGAAGATGGATGAAATGGCTGGTGTGTGACTCGCAAGCTTAGAGCGTCTGTCAGCCGGAAATTACCAGGTCTTTGGCCAGATATGTTGCTGCACAACTGCCTCAGTTTGTTTCCTTGCTATTGTTGATCTAGTGACCCGTTGCATTTTGCGTACATTATAACATATGTATCAAAGCATACGTTATGCTCTAGGCTGCGTGTGGAGAAGCTATGAAAATATAGTACAATACGAATGCCACTCGCAAAATGCATTCATGATCATGTATCATTTTGTTGTACTCATAATTTACTTCATCATAACAAGAACCAACTGTTTGACTTAGGAAGCTCAGAAAAGTAACTCTGGTTCTTATTGTAATGAAATTATGTCTTGATTCTCTAGTTGAAATCTAACATCATTTCAATAACAAAGGTTTGTCTAGAAAATCAGAATGTTTTGTTTGTTCCAGTGATTAATAGTTCTGATTATTGAGACTGATAACAAAAATGGTACACATCCATTTTAAGCCACCACCATTGTAAGCCACTCCCGTCCCCCCTCAAGAAGTGTGTCTGCATGGGCCAGCCAAAACTATGCCTTTGGTTGAGCTTCTTCATGAGAAGAGCCCTTAAAGACTAAATATGCAAGATGTCAATGATAACAATGATAAAATTGAATTCACTTTAGGATTGAACTGGTCTTATACAGTAGATTTTGAACACTTGGTTTTTAAGCACTTTCATTTTCATCATAAGCTATACAGTTGCTATGGTAGTTTTGTGGTTTTAGCACGGTGTATCTTCAGGATGTGACATAGACCTTTTTCTTTTTGAGTCGTCTGTTTATGCACAGATGCCAACTAAGTTGGAACACAATCTAATCCCTTTTGAAGGTCTTTTTATCATTGTTTAATCAAGATCTTTGCAATACGTGGATTATGAATTTAAAGCTAAATTTGCCTACTGAGTTGGTATTGAGAATCTTCAGTTCTCAAACTTGATGCCTAAAGTTTTCGAAAGTCTCAAATTATCCTTTCAGCCCTATCTTTGTACAATTTTATGCAAGATTTGTCCAATAGAAACTTACCGCAAGTAGCACTTCATATGTTCGACTTTTCCATGCTGTACTGGCTGATTTTTGCTATTACCAATCTCGCCCATTCAAGTAGTCATTTCTTCTAAAATATATTATTAAGGAGAAGGCCTCCATCAGTGATAAGCAAAAGTGTGAGCGCTCTTGATTTTTCTGGAAACGAGAAATCAGCAAAACCTCCACGAAGGCTCTCCATACCTACCAAACCTACTGCCAGTCCTCGTCAGGCTCCCTTTGGAAGTATAACTCCAATATCAGAGACCCGAATGAAGAGATCAAACCCACAAGGGAAAAGTGACACTCCAGTCTCTGATGTATCAAAGTCTATGAGCAGGCGAAAGTTCAGTGTCATATCTTCCGTCTCATATTGGTTAGCACAGATCAAATTGTCAGAGTCTACTTCAAAGCACTCAATCTCACTTGGTTTCTTCAAACTTGCAAAGGAGTCAGGATGTGAGGTATATAACTTGGTACTTTGTGCTTGCTTATGACTCATTCCTATGTCTGCATTTTGAATATGCATAAATAGTCTCTTCTTCCTCTCTTCTTCCTATCTTTCATTTCTGTTTATTTATTGAAATTAAGTAAATAGATTTTACAAGCAGAACTCTGCTTCTCTATGTAAAGCAACTCATGTAAGCCTGGGCATATATTTTGCAAGGCCCTGGTTTCTAGACATTGCTGATTTACGTCAAGAATATTACTCATCAGTCTGCATTTATAATACATAACCATAAAACTTTTGGCAGAGGAATGCTCATTTTCCCTCTTTTTTAATTATATATAATTTTATTAATTTGTTTTCTAATTTTTACCACAGCCTCTGGATCGAATGCGGGATGAGCTCAAATCATATGTATGCAGACACAAGCTTGTAGAGGAGGTAGGAGAGCCTGCAAAGGATTTACTCCAGATGTACAACATTGAAGAAGATTTTGAGCAATTGAAGGTTTCTGAGAATTGTTCCCAGTTACCTGTGGAGGGAAACCAGATTTCAGAGAAAGGTCCTTGCAGCTTCTCCACCACTTCAAAAAGCGGGAATCTGAAACCAAAGTCACTAAATTCCAATACTGTGGCTGCTGCAGAATCAAATAACAGAGAGAGTGTTCAGAAGAGAAAACTGGCATCTAAGAGCAGGGGATCCTGCAATGACAGCCCAACGCATGCTGTGCCTGTGAAAGATACTAATGGTAATAACAATGCACAGAAAAAAACTCGGCAGCCAAGGAAGATGGAATGTAACAAGGGAAATAGGAACATCAAGAGTTCACCAAAGAAGTCTATGCCCGAAACAGGTAGCTACTTTTTCATAGCCTAATGGGCCTTCTTATTGGTGTGGGTTGCTTCAGCTTCTTTCTTTAATAATGTTTAGGCGAGTGTTGTAGATGCTAACATTTTTAACGATTGTTTTTCAATGCAGTCAATTCAACTGATCCTTTGCCTATTGAAGAGGCATCCAATGAAGACAAGGAGAACTTGGTATGCTCATTAGGTTTGACTTAATATATTGTTATGTCTTATCTATGTGAGCTATAACATTTTAATGGTGTACTTCCATGGTCATTACGATAACCATTGTTCTTGATACGCCCTATGATTTTTTTTTCTCCTTTATTATATCAATTTGTGATTGCAGAATACTCAGCTAATAGAAGGTGCAATCATGGAGGTGGAAGCTCAAACAAATTAAGCCAGTACCTTCAGATTCAATATTGTTATATTGCTGAATGTGAAGACAGGTTGTGTTTTCTATTGTCACTACAATTTGCTTGCTGTTAATATTTTATTGAAAGTTCTATTTGATATTTTTAAACTAAAGAAAGGGGATAAAAAGAGATGTATATTGAAATTACTGTGTGATTGGTTGTATTTGCACTAAGTTAGTGTCGCTTGTATTTTTTAATCAACTCGAAGTGGTGTTGATTTCCATATAAGAATATTACATAATGGTGTTGATTTCCATATAAGATATTTTGTCAAAAGCGATGGAATTCTTCTCTAATGTTTTCTCAAGATGTCTCGCTGGATTTGCTTTTGATTGCTTGATGACTGTCCAGAATGCGCGAGTACTCATTCTAGAAGAGTTTATAGCAACCTCAAGGTCTGAGGTTTACCAATGCCGAATAGAATCGCAACTTCTCTAATCAAGTGGTGTTTAGGCCCAACCATTTGGTGTGTAGCTCGGCCTGGGCTGGACTTGGGCTCCATTTGTGACATGGCTCCAACTGGTTTTGTGGATTTGCTTTTGGTTTCTTGATCTGTTTCATCAGTTGAATTATAAGTATCTGCGTTTGAACTTTGAAAAAATCATAGGCTAATCAGGGATATCTCATCATTTTTATAAGTTTTTGGCCCTGGAGATGGATTTTGGTCACGAGCTACCAGACCCTTGTTTTTTTGGGTCGTTTAAGCTTCTGGCTGGATAGGCCATCTTATGGATCTGGACGTGCTTTACATGCGAGAATCTAACAAATCAACCAATTTTATTGCAAATTTTTTATGTTGATAGGTACCAAATTTTACATTAGTGCAATCGAGCTAACGAAATCAGTAAAAATAAGTCTTCAAGTACACAAGATTCTTGCCAGTGTAGCTGTCAACGATGCTGAGGTAAGTACTTAAAGAAGATACTTTATCTGTGGCCATTGAACAACTTTAAGCTTGAAGCGATTGCTTCCATTTGGTCCAATCATTTGGATTTTGCCTTGGGCTGGGCTGGATAAATGCTGTGCTCCCATCTTGTGAGCCTTACCATATCCGTAAACACTCTGTTTTTGAAATTAATTTTACAACTGAATTTAATTAAATTTTACTAATAAAATTCAATTGAAATAAATTTATGATAGAGAATTCATACGTTTGCACTAAACCTAGGTAGTGTTTGATAGCTTTTTGGCTATCCATGGATAAATGTACAGGATAGCATTTATCCAGGGGATAGCGGAGGGGATAAACACCTTTTTAAAATTTCCACTATGCCATCAAGGGATAACTTTAGTTATTTCTGGGTTTCCTAGGAAATAAGTCCAAGGGATAACCCATGTTTAACCATGGGTTATCCCCTCTGGTTAAACTTTTTCAGAGATAACCCTTGCAACTATAGCTTTTGGGGATAAGAGGGGATGCCATATATCAAACGCCTAAAAATGTTAGAATTCAACTTTATTGTTGAAATAAACCAAAAATAAATTGCATTTATATAAAGTTTTCTTTCTTCTTAAGCTTCTATTGAGTTGATGCTTTATGATCATTAAATTTTTTTTTAAATATAGTATCCTCTCTAAGTAATTGTAGAGATATTTTTAGCTGAAACAAGAATTTGGAGGTTGGAAACATATAATTTGAAACATGAAAGAAGAATATAAAAAAGAGAAGTTAGTGTACTTTTAGTCTTTTAAAAAGGAATCCCATAAAATCAATTCCAGCTCTCTAAATCACGCCAATTTTAATGTTAATTCTAATTATACAAAAATCTGATTTTTAGATTTTAATTTAATTAAAATTTTTTAGGTTTAAAAGCATTTGAAACAAAAGATCCACTTTAAAAAAAAAAAAGGTGAGATTTAATTAAATTTCTTCTTTTTCAAAAAGTAACCAACCTTTATTACTGGGGGAACTAGACATTCATCTAACAAACAGCACCCTTGTTTCGATTGAATTCACATGAACTTAAATGCTCTTTCGAATGCATTTATGAACTACTACCAATATAAGCACAGTTAACACAGATCTAGCGAAGCATTTAGCTTTTGGTTAAATCACATGAAATTAGATTCTCCTTTGACCATATTAATGAGATACCATGCGAGCGGTCCGCATTAGATGACTTCTTCTGGCCTTGCCACTGGTCTAATGGCACTGCGTCGCGTTGCCACGGGAGGAAGGAGTTCGTTTCGTTCACCTCATGGCGGTAGGAATGCGTTCCTTTCAACCCCGTCCACAGATCGGAGATCTCGAATATCAATTAATGCAAATGGAGAGTGCCCTGGACCTCGAAAGCAGTTATGGCCCGGCGGAGGTCCCGGCCGACATGGCCTGGAGCCATTCATGCGCCGCTCTACCACAGCTAACGAACGACACACACAGCGAGATAATGACGGCATTAACTCCGGACGAGAAGGTTTTTTTTCCATCAATTAAAATGGTGCCTTGCGTACGGCCATAGAGAAGGATTCTGGTGGCGGGCTGTTGCCGGAGGAGCAAGAAGAGCAAAAACTTACGTCAATTTGTATCGTCACAGTTCAAAAATGAATGTATATCTTTTCTAATTAGCTATAAATCATATAATTAATTTTTAATTTTTTAATATAAAATTATTAAAAAGAGCATTCTACTTGCTTATCAGATATAAGATGAAAAACGGATTCTATTGTTACTTGTCCATCTTACTTAACTGATTATAAACCATATAACAAACTCTCAATTTTTTTGATATAAAACTATTATTGAGAAAGGCATCATAATCTATCCCCTTATAGGTCACAAGATCATAACCACCGAACAAGATTCTTGAGATGGCTAACGTTTGATGCGTGGTTTAATACCATATTGTAACGGTCTGAACTTATAGTACGAACCGGTTTCATTATAAAAACAAGAAGGATAAAATTCATACCAACTTGGATCATCATAGTCTAAAAACGGATCCTATTGGTACTTGTTCATCTTTCTTAACCGGTTATAAACCATATAACCAACTCTCAATTTCTTGATATGGGATTATTGGAAAGAGCATCACACCATTGATAAGAGAGAACAGGGATCACTTCCATCTTCGATGAGGTAGCTTGAAGCATGCATCATTTGGAGACTGAATCATTGATAGAAGTAAGGTTAGAATTATGTGAAGTATTTCTTTTGTTACAAAATCTTCCCGTCTTTTTACGATTAGAGACTTGGTTACAGATTGAACCAAAGGCTATTATTCTTTCACGACTAAAATATCTTTCTTTGAATTCTCAGATCCACGCTCTGCTTTATCTTTGTGAGTACGGGAGTTTTTGAAAAATCAATATGTTCGTAAACTTATGGTGGACGGTTTTTTATCAACTCCTTAAAACTACATCACAAAAGTTGGACAAATAAATTTAAGACTCTCATGCCTTGTTGACATGGGCTAGATGGGGTTAGCTCACCATGACGCCGGAATTTGGACTCAATGTGTAACATGATGGAGGTGGCATTGGTCGCTTGAGAGGAGAGGACATATGATGAGTTCTTCATTGCTTCTTCGTATAGATTCACATAAACTAAGATATCTTAAGGAGGAGAATTAAGTTGGATGTATGGAAATGATTTAGATTTAAGGGTTGGAAAGAGGGATTAGGGAATTTGTAGATGGCTTTGTGATTTTAAGCTATGTTTCTTTGTCAACCCTAGTCTTCTTAAAGGGCCTATAGTTGTGTGTCTATCTGCACCTCTTTTTTCACTAACAATAAGATGATTAAAAGGTTACATTTAAATGACTAGAAGTCGTAGGCATGGGCACTGGGCCGTGCCGTGCCAAGCACGGCCCAGGCCCATCGTGCTAGATAAATTACCGTGCCATGCCTGGCACGGCCCATTTGCACGATCCACTAAAAAAATTCAAATTCGGCAAGGCTCGTCACGGGTCGTGCCTGGCACGACCCGTCACGGGCCGTGCCATCCAGAACAGCCCTACTGGGCCATTTTGTGGGCCGTGCCATGGCACGGTTGGTGCCAGGAACACACATGCGCCTAGGCACCAGCCAGCTGATCCAAGCCATGATCCTGATCGGCGATGATGGATCCAACGATTACGATCGATCTGATCGGAGATGATCCGATGGTTGCGATTGATCCATGCCATAATCCTGATCGGCGATGATCGATCCGACGGTTGCGATCCATCCGATCGGCGATGATCCGATGGTTGCGATCGATCCAAGTCATGATCCCGATCGGCGATGATCGATCGAACTGTTGCCATCAATTCGATCGGACGATCCGATGGTTGCGATCGATCCCAGATATGATCCCGATCGGCGATGATCGATCGGACCATTGCGATCTATCCCATCAGCGATGATCCGACGGTTGCGATCGATCCCAGATATGATCCCGATCGGCGATGATCGATCGGACCATTGCGATCAATCCGATCGGAGACGATCCGATGGTTGCGATCGATCCAAGCCATGATCCCATTTGGCGATAATCGATCCGACGGTTGCGATCGATCCGATCGGAGACGATCCGATGGTTGCAATTGATCCATGCCATGATCCCGATTGGCGATGATTGATCTGACGGTTGCGATCCATTCGATCGGCGATGATCCAACGATCGCGATCAATCCAAGCCATGATCCCGATCGGCGATGATCGATCCGACGGTTGCGATCCATCCAATCGGAGACGATCCGACGGTTGCGATCGATCCAAGCCATGATCCCGATCGGCGATGATCAATCCAACAACTGCGATCCATCCGATCGAAGACGATCCGATGGTTGCGATCGATCCAAGCCATGATCCCGATCGATAAAGATCGATCGGACTGTTGCAATCAATCCGATTGGAGACGATTCGATGTCTATGATCGATCCAAGCCATGATCATGAACGGCGATGATCAATCCGACAGTTGCGATCCATCTGATCGGAGATGATCCAACGTCTGCGATCGATCCAAGCCATGATCTCGATCGGCGATGATCAATCCGACGGTTGCAATCAATCTGATCGGAGACGATCCAACGGTTGCGATCGATCAAAGCCATGATCCTGATCGGCGATGATCAATCCAACAGTTGCGATCCATCCGATCGGAGACGATCCGATGGTTGCGACCGATCCAAGCCATGACCCCGATCGGCAATGATCGATTGGACCGTTGCGATCAATCCGATCGGAGACGATTCGATAGTTGCGATCGATCCAAGCCATGATCCCAATCAGGGATGATCGATCCGACGGTTGCGATCGATCCGATCGGAGATGATCCGACGATTGCGATCGATCTATGCCATGATCCTGATCGGCGATGATCGATCCGACGGTTGCGATCCATTCGATTGGTGATGATTCGATGGTTGCGATCGATCCAAGCCATGATCCCGATCGGCGATTATCGATCCGACGGTTATGATCGATCCATGCCATGATCCTGATATTCTATTATCGATCGAATAGTTGCGATCTATCCAATCAGAGACGATCCGATGATTGCGATCGATCCAAGCTATGATCCCGATCGACGATGATCGATCGGACCATTATGATCAATCCGATCGGAGACGATCTGACGTCTTCGATCGATCCAAGCCATGATCCCAATCGGCAATGATCGATCCGATGGTTGTGATCAATCCAAGCCATGATCCTGATTGGTGATGATCGATCAAACCATTGCGATCGATCCGATCGGAGACGATCCGACGGTTGCGATCGATCCAAGCCATGATCCCGATCGAGGATGATCGATCCAACGGTTGCGATCTATCCCATCGGAGATGATCCGACAATTGCGATCGATCCAAGCCATGATCCCGATCGGCGATGATCGATCCGACGGTTGCGATCCATCCGATCGGCGATGATCCGACGGTTGCGATCTTCTATTTTTTTTCTTCTTACTTATTGTATTATGTTCTAGAGGTCAGGCCTAGCCCCCCTCCCTTCTGTACCATTTTAATTTTAAATTAATAAACTGGTAGGGGTCTATGCCAAACCCCCCACCATTATGGTGGCTTTATATTAATAAAATTTCTTTATTCATAATAATTTTTTAATTTATAAAAAAAATTATATTTTTTATAATTTTTTATTTGAGCTGTTCACGGGCGAGGCCCCAGGTGGGTCGTGCCTGGCACGGCTCAGCCCACCTGGCTGTGCCAGCACGGCCCACCTGGGCCGTGCCAGGCACGGCCCAGGTGGGCCATGCCGGCACGGCACGACGGGCTGGCCCAGGCCCGTCATGGGCCGTGCCGTGCTGAGCCAACAGAAAAAATTTTCTGAGCCCGGTACGGCCCGGTAAACCGGACCGTGCCGGCACGGTCCGGTACTGTAGCAATGCCGGGCCGTGCCTGACACGGCCCATCAGTGCCTGGGCCATGCCGTGCCATGGGCGACACGGCCTAGTGCCCACCTCTAAGAAGTCGGCTTGACTTTCAAAGATAGCTTGAGTGAAGAGAATAGGTTAGAATAGCCATCGCATACAGTTCATAAATTATCTACTATTTTCATTAAAAGACCTTAGATATTAAATTAATCAACAAAAAATATTTATATTTTTTTAACAATATAATTAAAAAATAGCTATTAGATAACTGGCATACGTTCAACAAAATTATATAAATTTTTTTTTAATCCTAAAATCAATTCAAAATTGAACTAATCTGATCACGTTGGTTATATGTTGATTCTAAAAAAAATTAATTTAATTCTAAATCTAAAATTTTAAAATTAATTTTGATTGCAATGATTGTAGGTTCTGAATGAGAAACGATTTAACTTCACTAATGGCCATCCTTAGAATTAGGTATTTTTAGTATTCTCTCATTCAATCATTATAAAAAGTTTATCACTAATTTGCTATGGGATTCCTACATTAGCATATGTCATAGATCATAAATGATCTTTGGCCAAAAGTAATCAAGAATAGAATGATCATTTATCATCGATGATTAATTTAGGACTATGATCCATTGAGATAATTCAAAATAAACAAAAGGGATTGTTTGCAATTTAGGTTGATATTTTGGATCAATTTGTAAATAACCTTAAAAAAATATTGTTAGCAATTTGTAAAAAAGAAATTTATGTTGTTGAATGCCATCTTTTGCTAGTAACACCTGCTTCTTTCTTCTTCTTCTTCTTCTTCTTCTTCTTTTTTTTTTTTTTTTTTTTTTTTTTTTGTACAGACGATGATTCACACCATCCTAGGTCGGGTTAGACCGATATATTATAAGCTAATAACTGAGACAAAATCAAAGGACAAACATCTCCCGGTTTTCATCTATAATAACTGAAGTGAAAGATCACTCTTGCAGCAATCCAGTCCGCAACAACATTAGCTTCTCGGTACATATGACGAATCTGGATGTTAGGTACCTTCAAAGTCATAGAGCGGATGTCATATAATAAAAAGATAGGAGGCAGATAAAAACTATGCTCCTGACGGATTCATCAAATAATAATATTAAAATTATTTTCAATGATAAGACTACAAATGCTCAGAATTTGAACAGCATAAGATATACCGCCCGCTTAATACCTGCTTAAGATCGAAGGCAGTGGACTATTCGCAAAAGGATTTCAAAGTCAACCATTTCCAAGACGTTACTTCTTATCTTTGACTTTAAGAAAAGGAAGGGTCACATGGCTACTCCTATCAACGTGAAATATGAGATAAATAAGACGTGAAGAATTGACGATGTTTACGAGATAGAGATAAGAAAAGAATAAGAACGGTGAGCGAGAAAGAGAAAGAGAGAGAGAGAGGACAATGTGACATAAGAGAATGATGGAAAAAATATTTTATCTCCATCAATACGATCACTGATGGCAAAAAGATTAGCAGCTAACGTGGGAGAACCCCAACCCCATCCCCCACAACGCTACCAACTCAATATTATATCCATCATCGCTGAGGTCCCACGCCATGGCGATTCAGTAAATGTAGCAGAACATCCCCACCGACGCCGACGGCCAACCAAGCGTTCCGGGACCACGGTGGACGCCATGAACGTGATTTGAACTTCGAAGACAAGGAAGAAGGAAACAAGAGGCTTCTCTCACGCTCACCAACTCCACCGAGTCTTATTATTATTATTTCTTTATTGTGGAGTGGACCTCGGGAGTGTATCTTTAACTAATTATTAAGGATTGGGGTGGGTGGAGTAGACCACCGCCAACCTAAACAACATATTTCAAACTATTCTTTCATGTTCTTTCCCCTCTTCACTCCATGGTGTTGCAGTGAAGGATCCAATCCTGCGTGCAATGTTGGAAACTTCTAAGGAAAGCCTTGAAGCAAAAGGCATCCGACTTTTATTTATTTCCTTTTCTTTTAGATGGATGGAACTAAACTAATGAAGATATCTTGAAAGAGAGAAAATTTTCAATTAAGAAACACACATGGATATGTATTTTTAATTAGTTGTATAAAAAATGCATTTGATAGTGAATTAATGGATCTAATTTACCTGTATTACTTTCTTTAAACAAATTTCAAAAAAAAGAAGGCTAGTGCAATATGCACGATTAATTGTAATTACTCAATTGAATTTTTTTTATAAATTTTATTTGCGCTACCTATAGACAATCTAGAGTGGAGAGTGATGTGGCTGATCCAACGCCATTAGAGAACCGTGAAGGAAACTGACGGAGCCCTGCTTTGGCCTCTGATGTCCCTTCGGCTGATGCGGCTGATCAAACCACATGACCCACGAGATGGAGGGATCACAAACTCAATGTCACACGGTTTGGCGCACTCCGCTCTTCTCGGCCTTGGGCTCATCTTAGCAGCGGCCCACCTCGACCTTGGTGCCGGTCTCGGCATCGGTGGTGGCCCACTTCGACCATGGCATCGGTCTCGGTGTCGACGACGGCCCACTTCGACCACAGCGTCGGTCTTGGCATCGGCGACGGCCCACCTTGGCAACGGCGTCGGCATCGGCGTTGACCCATCTCCTTCGCGGCCCACCTCGATCTTGGCATCGGCCGCGGCCCACTTCGACCACGGCATCGGTCTTGGCGTCAGCGATGGCCCACTTCGACCACGGCGTCGGTCTTGGCATCGGCGACGGCCCACTTCGACCACGGTGTCGGTCTTGGCGTCGACAACGGCCCACCTTGGCAACGGCGTCGGCGTCGGCCTCGGCAACGGCCTCTGCATCGGCCTCAACGGCAGAGGCCGATATGCATCCACTTGCTATAAGGAATTCCACGTGGCTTGCCAACCCGTTTCTCTTTTGCCAAGATCACGGGTGGTTACCAAATATTATGAACCGTTGCCGATACTTATGACACACGTTTAGCAGTTGTAGCCGATCTTAATGGAAGATGTGATTCGGCTGTTATCAACGAAGGGTATGAGGGACCCCTGAATAGGTATATAAAGAGCCCGACCCCCAACGAGGGAGGGAACTCAATCTCTACTCTCTCATTAAAAAATTCATGTTCTCCAGATCGCTGACTTGAGTATCGGAGGGTCCCCGCCGGAACCACCGGTCCGGGACTTTTCTTGCAGGTTTCCGGCTGAAGGAGGCGGTCCCTATCATTCCTCTGAAGGCCAACGAAGCATTTCTGTCACTTGACGCTCCTCAAAAGTGATTTGGCAGCAACAGATTGGCGTGCCAGGAAGGGGGGGCAGATCAGCGATGCTAGTTTTCAGATCCTCGTCCCTTTTTAATCAAAACGGTGGATCATAAAGGTAGTGATGAAAAAAAATCCATAAAGCTTTTACCACTTATGCTGGGGGGGCACCTTCAGCAAGCTAAGCAGAAGCATCTGAAGCAACATCTCAAGACCACACAACAACGAGCAAAAGCTTCCGCTCGCTCTTGGTTCGCTGCTCAGGCCAACCATCCTTCATCCCGCCGGGAATCTTCCTAGCAAGAGGTCCACCATCCTCAAGCTCACCAACGACTTAAAGCTCAGAGAGCCATCACTCGCCGCCCAAGCAGCCTTCTCTCCTATGGACGGCAACACAGAGGGAGGCCCAAGTAAGGGCAGCGGTACCTCCACTTCAACCAATTTGATCCCCGAGGGGCAGACCACCAGCGGGAGAGCTCAAGTCTGTAGAAGGAAAACAGGGGTGCCGCAAGAGCTAAGTACGCTGCATTTAAGACAATATTTCTTTCATTGATACTAAAAAATGTCATGCAGGGGAGACCGACTCTGCATTAGCATTCAAGACCAACCTCGCATTGGCGTCTCAAAAGACCAAAGACCGACTCCGTATCGGCAATAAAGACCGGCTCCGCGTCGGCAACAAAGACCAGCTCCGCGTCGGCACCAAAGACAGGCTCCACGTCGGCACTAAAGACCGACTCCTCATCGGCACCAAAGACCGACTCCGTGTCGGCAATAAAGATCGACTCCGCATCGGCACCAAAGACCGGTTCCGCACCGGCAACTTAAGACCGGCTCTGCATCGGCAAAAAAGACTAGTTCCGCACCGGCAACTTAAGACCGGCTCTGCGTCGGCACAAAAAGACCAGTTCCGCACCGGCAACTTAAGACCGGCTCCGCGTCGGCACAAAAGACCGGTTCCGCACCGGCAACTTAAGACCGGCTCCGCGTCGGCACCTCCAAGCCCGGCTTCGTGTCGGCACCTTTAAGTCAGGCTCCGCGTCGGCACACTCAAGCCCAGCTCCGCGTCGGCACTCCAAGCCTGGCTCCGCGTCAGCACACTCAAGTCCGGCTCCGCGTCGGCACATTCAAGCCCGGCTCCGCGTTGGCACCTTCAAGCCCGGCTTCGTGTCGGCACACTCAAGCCCGGCTCCGCGTCGGCACACTCAAGCCCGGCTCCGCGTCGGCACCTCCAAGCCCAGCTCTGCGTCAGCACACTCAAGCCCTGCTCCGCGTCGGCACCTCCAAGCCCGGCTCCGCGTCGGCACCTCCAAGCCCGGCTCCGCATCGGCACCTTCAAGCCCGGCTCCGCGTCGGCACCTCCAAGCTCGGCTCCGCATCGACACTCCAAGCCCGGCTCCGCGTCAGCACACTCAAGCCCGAGTCTCCCCTCGACACTCAAGCCTGGCTCCGCGTCGGCAATCCAAGCCCAAGACCTCCTGCGGATTCCATTCCAGCTGCCTTTGGATTTTAGCACTGGTCCCCCCCCGCCTTCAATCAACACGGTTTCCTGGGGGGCAGGTCATCAACTCTGCATAAGGAGACAAATTTCTTTAAAGAAAAAGGCACCTGAGCCTGGTCCAAACACACTCAGGTCACCCTCCGGGGTGAAAAGACACTGACGACTCTCAACTCTCTGGTCACCCTTGGGGTTAAAGGCTCCCAAGCATGGTCGAATCTCAGCGACTCTCGGGTCATCCTCCGGGGTTCAAAAGGCTCTCGACGGCCTCAACTTTGCCTCAGCGGCTTCGTTACAGCCTCAACGGCTTCATTTCAGCCTCAACGGCCTCAACTCTGTATCAGCAGCCAACGGCCAATCGGGTAATACGTTTGTTTAAATTACACACTTGCAACATATAACTGGTTACTTTCAGCCATCAAGAAGCCCCAAGACAACTCACAGCTGGGAGAAGCCAACTCCCCAGCTCATAGTTGACAGGCATCCGCTCCCAAGCTCTCAAGCCTGTAATCGACGTTGACATCAAACACGACGCAAAGGCAAACATCTACGAAAAAGGCTCAACGGCTCCCTCTACCTCAGGAGCATCATTGCGGCCTCACTGGCTCTCTGCCTCCATGGCATTTGGACGGGGACCCACATCCAAACATTATGTCAAAAGTTGAAGACCCAAAGTTAGGTAGGGATCAGCCACTTGGGAGGTAACGCCCCTTTCGCCTTGCTGGGGTGGGCCCGCTTCGTCTCAGGGGCAATGGGGCATCTGATGTGGCTGATCCAACGCCGTTAGAGAACCGTGAAGGAAACTGACGGAGCCCTGCTTTGGCCTCTGATGTCCCTTCGGCTGATGCGGCTGATCAAACCACATGACCCACGAGATGGAGGGATCACGAACTCAATGTCACACGGTCCGATGCACTCCACTCTTCTCGGCCTTGGGCTCATCTTAGCAGCGGCCCACCTCGACCTTGGTGCCGGTCTCGGCGTCGGCGGCATCCCACTTCGACCACGGCGTCGGTCTCGGCGTCGGCGACGGCCCACTTCGACCACTGCATCGGTCTTGGCATCGGCGATGGCCCACCTTGGCACAGCGTCGGCGTCAGCCTCGGCCCATCTCCTCCGCGGCCCACCTCGATCTTGGCATCGGCCGCAGCCCACTTTGACCTCGGCGTCGGTGACGGCCCACTTCGACCACGACGTCGGTCTCGGCGTTGGCGACGGCCCACTTCGACCACGGCGTCGGTCTTGGCATCGGCAACAGCCCACCTTGGCAACGGCATCGGCGTCGGCCTCGGCAACGGCCTCGGTGTCGGCCTCAGCGGTAGAGGCCGACATGCATCCACTTGCTATAAGGAATTCCACATGGCTTGCCAACCCGTTTCTCTTTTTCCAAGATCACAGGTGGTTACCAAAATATTATGAACCGTTGCCGATACTTATGACACACGTTTAGCAGCTGTAGCCGATCTTAACGGAAGATGTGATTCGGCTGTTATCAACGAAGGGTAAGAGGGACCCCCGAACAGGTATATAAAGAGCCCGACACCAAACGAGGGAGGGGAACTCAATCTCTACTCTCTCATTAATCTCTACTCTCTCATTAAAAAATTCATGTTCTCCATATTGCTGACTTGAGCGTCGAAGGGTCCCCGCCGGAACCATCGGTCCGAAACTTTTCTTGCAGGTTTCCGGCTGAATAAGGCGGTCCCTATCATTCCTCTAAAGGCCAACGAAGCATTTCTGTCGCTTGACGCTCCTCAAAAGTGATTTGACAGCAACAGAGAGTAAAAATAAAAAACTTATACATATTTATTTTGATTTTTTTTATATGCAATTAAATTTAAATTTATTTATCTTTTTTATCTTTAAATTTATGCGGGTTTTAAATTTGAAAAAGATAAAATAACTTTAAAATCCTGTGTGAATTATTTAAGAATAAAAAAAGCATCTTAATATGAACCTTGAGTACATGGAGTGTAATTAAAATCAGCTCATATATAACATATTTTTATTCATAAATATTTTTTTTAAAAATAATTAAAAATATTTTTAACATAAAAATTTGCATGAATTTAATGATAAAAATATTTAGATGTGACATTTAAGTTTTTTTTTCTTCAACTTCTGTGTACATATAAACTCTAACAAGCTAAGAGTAGTGTTTTAAAAATTGGATCGGATCGGATCGATCGATCGATTCGATTCTGGTCTGATTGTATTATTATAGTTAACTTTTATATGACTCAATAAAATTAGATCGAAAAATTTATTAAACTATCTAGATTTTGAACCAAATCAACCCAATTTTCAGATTTTTTAATTTTTATTTAAATTAATATTTATATTTTTATTATTTTTATATTATTAAATTAAAAATTAATTATAATATTGTTTGATGAATCAATCGATTATTCTATCAAACCGATTGATCCAAATGTTAAGGAGTTCGTCGTCCAATCCGATTTCAAAACATTGGTTAAGAGCATGCCAATGGAGAGTAGAGCTGGAGAAACTCTATCGGTTTTGGAACTTTTTTTTTTTTTTTTTTTGACTTGCTTTAGTTAGGCGTGGAAGGTCTTATTGTTTGACGTGTTGACTGTTGACGAACCAAGCGGTTCGAATTCCACAGGTAGATCGAGGCGGCGTACGAATAAAAGATTTTCTAAGCTGAAGATGAGGTCCATGCCAACCCACACAAACACCAAGTGGACGTTTGAGTTGGCTACTACTTTAATCGCGTGGGATGCCATCAATTAGGGGGAGGAGGCAATGGCCTCTGAATCTTCATCCAGATCCAGATTTGTTTGGATAAAATAATAATTAAAAATAATATATAAATAATATTTTTATATTTTTACGTGTGAAAGAAAGATAAATACAGATAAGAGAAAATAACCATTCAATCTATGCTCTTATACAATAATCATATATATTTTTTTTAAAAAAATAAGTGATCATATTTGTTTATTATTGGCTTAATTTATCTTTTATTTATTAATGTGAAAAGAATTTTTATATTTAAATTCATGATGCTCACGTTACAATGATCAATCATATTATTATCATATGATATATTCTCATTTGCTTAAAATAATATAAATATAAATTTGTACATTAAATTAGTACAACCTTTCATATTTATGTTTATTAAATAAAAATAAATACATTAAATTTATAATCATGTAACTTCTCGTGCCTCTAGTTAATTCTTCTTAGCCCATTCAATTGTCATCCAATAATTTATCATGTCAATTAAATTTGATTATATT
Source organism: Calamus simplicifolius (assembly GCA_900491605.1). Taxonomy (NCBI): domain Eukaryota; kingdom Viridiplantae; phylum Streptophyta; class Magnoliopsida; order Arecales; family Arecaceae; genus Calamus; species Calamus simplicifolius. The sequence goes on along the minus strand of UESW01003901.1, from coordinate 1,122,908 downwards.
AATTAATATTTAGTAATCTCCTACTTAACAATATAAAGATACTTTTAGTCCACTCTAGCTTCACTTATTCAGTTATGCTTATGTGCAAGACTTTTGAGTCGAGCATGTGAAATTAGAGAGAGGTATCATGTCACCGAATTGCATTATAAAACGTATAATGAGATGCCTTGGAGTGATAGCTTAATTATTAACCATCTTAGTGAAGGCTTATTATTAAAAAGGCAAATAATGTGAAAATGCGGCGCTCGGTGCGCCGTTGGATGCGACGCGTTATTTCAACCCTTAACTCCCGTCGCCGGAGCGATAATAAAATAATAATAATAATAATAAGAGAAGCCGGCGAGGGTTATTATAGTCATTCCCTCCCACGGAAACCCGGCGGCCTTCGCAGAGAGCACGTGAGCGGGACACGTGGGTTCGCTGTTAAGGCCCAAGCCCAGCCCCCGCCACCCACTGTTGTCGCTTTCCGCTTCCACTGGCCGTTGCCTCGTCTTCTCTATCTCTCTCTCTCTCTCTCGTCTTTGGTTTGGTTTTAGAGACTGGCATCTTCTCTGAGATAGCTCAAGAGCTCGCTAATGGCTTCTTGTCGAGAGTTTTGGAGCAAAAGGGCAGCATGAGCCGTATCCACCCGCATTAATTCTCCCATTCGCCATTAACACCACCGCCGCTCTCACTCGATTCACCAATAAAAATGGCGTCTTTAACGTGGCCTTCCAACCTCTCCATCCTCGTCCTCTGCTTTCTCTTGCTCACTGCCTCTGCCCAACAGCTCTCCCTCTCCCTCTCCCAGTCCAAGACCCTCCTCCGCCTCCCGCGCCTCCTCGAGTTTCCCTCCGCCCTCGACGCCTTCTCCAACTCCGCCAACTTCTGCTCCCTCCCTCCCTCCCCTGTACTCTCCGTCGCCTGCTCCGACAACCGCATCACCGAGATCGCCATCGTCGGCGGCCGCCGTACTGCCCTTTCGTCCAGCTTCTCCTCCGATTCCCTCTTCACCACCCTTTCGAGGCTCCCGAGCCTCACCGTCCTCTCCCTCGTCTCTCTTGGCATCTGGGGACCGCTCCCCGGGAAGGTGGACCGCTTCTCCTCGCTCAAAGTCCTCAACCTGAGCTCCAATTACTTCTACGGCGCGATCCCTCCGGTGATTTCCACCATGTCCACCCTCCAAAATCTCATCTTGGCAGGGAATTCCTTCAACGGAACGGTTCCCGACCTCAAATCCTTGCCGACTCTCCTCGAGCTGGACTTGGGAGGCAACCGTCTCGGGCCCGACTTCCCGTCCCTCGGCAAGAGTCTCGTGAGTCTGGTCCTCAAAAACAACAGCTTTCGCGGCAAAATCCCAGAGGCTCTCGCAGCCCTGGCTCAGCTGCAAAGGCTGGACGTGTCCTCCAATCTCCTCATCGGCTGGATTCCGCTCGTCTTGTTTTCCTTACCATCTATTCGATACCTGGATTTGTCCGGGAACCAGCTGGCCGGCCGACTTCCGGCGAACCTCTCTTGCAGCGCCGGTCTCGGATACGTCGACGTCTCCGACAATCGTTTGATCGGAGGACTGCCCAGGTGCATCCAGTCGAATTCTTCGAGCCTGGTCGTGCTGAACTCCGGCAACTGCATGACTTCGGGGGACTCGAGGTACCAGCACTCGAGTTTTTATTGCAGCGACGGGGCACTGGCCGCCGTTCTGCCGCCAGCCGACAAGACGAGCAGATCGAAGAGCAAGTTGGGCCTCGTGGTCGGCATTGCCGGCGGCGTCGTGGGCGGTGCGTTGCTCTTGGGTCTGTTGGTTTTCTTGGTTTCAAGGAGGATGAAAGCAGTGAATCCAGAGGCACCCATTGCTGGAAAAACTCTTGCTGATGCGCGTAAGAATAGTAGATTGTTTTTTACTCAAATCTCACACTATTTGATCTCTTATTCTTTCTTGATGGTGAAAAAAATTCGATCTTTTTTAACAGGGCACAAGTCTCAAGCAGCGAGGATAGCTCCAATTGGGCTGAGTCCATATCGTATTTTTAGCATGGAGGAAGTCGAAGATGCAACAGATAGCTTCGATCCATCGAATTTGATCGAGGACGGGCCGCGAGGGCAGGTAAGAGACTGGATACTTGGAATTGTTTTCGTTCCATGGGATGAAATTTTAGCTTATTTTGATCTCCAGTGAATCAAAGTTGATGCGAGAGAATCCTCTGGCTGCTTGCATGATAAATCCTTCTGGAAAAAGAGATGGATTAAATTATTCTGCTAAGATGAGTACGGAGGATCTTCTAAGACTTCATTGTTTGGCAAGTAGCATGGTCAGTTATATGGCATTAATTTTCAAAGAGAGAGAATTCAAGTTTCACACCTGTGGCCGACCTTGAAAGGGATGACAACTGGTTTGGCCTGTCCTATCTCTCCTAAGTCAAACTGACAGCAATTTAAGAATCCTAAGCCGGTTTGTTATTAAATTTTTTTAAATTGTTTTTAAAAAAGTAGAAGCATGAAATTCTTTTTTTTAAAAAAATATCTAGTTACATTATTTTTAATTTTCATTTTAAGAACAACTTTCATTATTTATGGGGAAAAAAAAGGGGGAAGTGAAATATTTTTGCTTCCATATTTTTTTTAAAAAGTAAACTTTTGAAAATCAAAGCAATTTTTGAAAAAGCCTTATTAAAAGTGTTTCTAATTATATAAATAAAAAAATAATAGTAGCTATCAAATATGTCTCTAGAATTGTAAAAAAATAAAAAGCAACGATCACTGCTAAACATGTTTCTATTGCTAGAAATACTTTTAAAAAAAAAGCAAACAAAATGCCTGCTTATAATTTTTATTGAAAAAAAATTATAGCTATGCTAAACGTAGCTCTTTTTTTTTTTTTTTTTTTTAAGAAAAAAAGAAAGAAGAAAGTGTGCATGCATGCATGCATACGTGTGTATACACATACATGGGTGTTTCCTTGAATTTAAGGATGTAGCCTACCATATTCAATTGGTTGATTAAAAGTCTATTTTAGATTTGTTAAAACCATCTTGTATGGCTATATAGATTTGCCTCCCTGCATGATCTCATAACTATAAACTATAAACCATTTAGGCCTGCCAAACTGTTCAGGTCAGCTAAATACACTCACCAGTCCCTTCTTGAATCATTTCTCTCTGATGGAAAATGCGGTTCTCTTTGTCTTCTTTCAATTTTCTTTTCACTATATTCATGCTTTTTGGTGCTGCTTTGTTTCCTTTTTTTTTTTTTTTGCAGGGAACCACTTTTATACTAAGAAAAAAAATACTGTCTTTTTCTTTGTTAGCCCTTCTTTAATTTGGAGTTTTTTTCCTGTCTTCTCAGTTCTACAAGGGTTGGCTCCAGGATGGCTCTATGGTTGTGGTGAGATGCTTGAAGTTGAAACCAAAGCATTCTCCTCAAAACCTACTCAAGTACATGGATATCGTTTCGAAACTCAGGCACCGTAATTTGGTCAGCATTTTGGGTCACTGCTTTGCTAGTGGCCAGGATGGTGCTAACACAACAAGCACCATCTTTCTTGTTCTTGAGCACGTCCCTATTCGAACCCTAAGGAACCATCTTACTGGTACTTGAAAGATGAGCTTTCTCTTGCCTCCTGAGACTAGATGAGATGGGTTAATTTTACATGATGTTTTGTTTTGCTTTCCAACTTTCCAGAGTGGCGAAAGCAAGAGATGATGAAATGGCCAGAGAGAGTAGCAGCTGTCATTGGGGTTGCAAGGGGAATTCAGTTCTTGCACACAGTGACTGTTCCTGGTATTGTTGGAAATGATCTCAACATGGAAAATATTTTGCTGGATCAAACTCTTACTGCAAAAATCAGCAATTATAATCTTCCAGTGATGCTGAAGAATAAAAACAACAAAGTAAGTTAAAATTTGATCGAAAGCAAAGGTTTTAGTGGTCCATATTTTGTTCTTGGCTAAATCTCTCTCTATCTTGGGTCTGTCAGGTAGGTTCTGAAAGCCCTTTCAGCGCAATGGAAGATGGCGACCTTGGCAGGTAACATGTCTAATCTATATCTGTATATATATATGATTGCAAGCAGACAATTTGATTGATCGACAAAAATAGTTCAATAGTATGACTACTGAACACAGTCCAATATCTACACTATGCAAGTGAAATACAAAGGGGGAAAATTTAGAAAGGAAAAAAGAAAAATGAAAACAATCCCCAGACCAAAACAACCTGCTGAGTCCTGTTGAAAGAATTCAGACCCTACTGGTGGTGCATAACAAACATATTGCTCAAAAGAAAGATGAAAAGAATGGTAGTTACAAAGAAGTGATTAGAAAATATTCATAGAGTAATCACTTCTGATTATTTTTTTCCCCACTTTCGGATGTTCACAGTATTCGCAGTTTGGATCATGGTGAAAAACAAGATATTTATAAGCTGGGGCTGATTCTTCTAGAAATTATCACAGGCAAACCTGCAGAATCCCAAAGCCAATTGGATGCTCTGAAAGTTGAGGTATTTTCCTTTCTCCTCTTCTTTGGTGCGTAGAACTGTTAAGAGCATCATAAGATAAATCTCCAGTTGACATACAATTTTATTGAGTATTTTTTTAGAACTTTTATTTTGGATATGAGAGAGAGAAAAATTTGTGAAGTGTTTTTTTTTTTTTTGGAAAAGCAAAAGCAGAAAGATGTTCACGGTAGTGATTTTGTTTAGAATTTAGAGTCTGGCTTTTGGAATGACAAAACATTAACAACATTAATTACCAAGAAGGAAACAATGATAATATTGCAAGTGCTTGCTATGTTCTACAGCTCCACAAAAGCTTGACTGACGGACCGGTAATAAAGCTGAAGGAAATAACCGACCCCACCATTTGCGGCACGTTTGCTCTCGACTCCTTGAGAACTGCGGTTGAAATAACCCTGAACTGTGTATCCGAAGATCCCAGCATGCGTCCTTCGATCGATGATGTCCTTTGGAACTTGCAGTATTCTGTGCAGGTCCAGGATGGGTGGGCCAGCAGCGACAACCTTAGCACCCAATCCTAGATCTCGTGGTACATTTGCTTTCAGTTTCTTTTTTTTTTTTTTTTTAATCGTACTCTCAATCGGGGATAAAGCTGCCATAGGTTATGGTAGCAGCTGTTTGTATATTTAATTTGTATGTGCTACTTACTTACAAAGCTAAAATATTTAATCAAAGTCTCTAACCTATCCACGCGCTCTGCTGCTGATGCAGCAGCACTAACATTTCACATCACAAATCCAGTTTGAAAAGAGCTAAAATTTACTAGTATTTGGTGATCAATAGACAACCAGATAGTTTCAGCATTATTAAATACATGTAGAAATAAAGATAAAGCGAAAAATGATAATGATAAGAAATAGTAAAGAAAGTTTAGATATCATTATACCAATCCCTAAACTGCGTGGCGTAGAATGGGGAAGCTGGTTTAGACTCTATAATATCATTATTATTGTTACAGCGATCGGAGGACGATCCAACTAAGAAAAGGTTTTATTAAATACCTATGTCTTTGCGTGGATCTAAGCGGCTCCAGCAAAGTTCGTATTGGACGAGAACATTAACTTCACTCAAACCTTTGGGGGAGTCCAGCACCCACAGGCTTAGAACGCATACGCCCTTTGACACCCCATACCCATTCCATGAAAAATAAGTTATTTGTTTACTGCCAAGAAACTAGTTTAATTCCGTCATTGCAGCTTGCAGCTAGAGGTGCAACTCAGGCTCATGAAACTCGAAACCCTATTTATAAAATATACCCTAACCCTAACCCTATTTATGGAACCTCAACCCTAACCCTATTTTAAAAATCAGATTCGGATTGAGTTTCAGATTGAAATTCGGGTTTATGAGAAAATAAATAAATAAATAAAATACTTTTTTCAAAGTAAATAAACATCAAATTATGGATCCCAAAGATGAAAAAATAAAATCCCTTGCCAAACGCATAAACTGGACTCGGAGCTTTAATATTGTATTAAAAAAAGCTTTAATATTGTATTAAAAAAAGTTTCAAAGTTTTACTTGAAACATAAACAAAGAGGAGGTGATGGGAAGTGAAATAAAATGTATGGATGCCTTTATGTTCTTTTCTTCGCCCGACCAATGGCCTTACCCTCCTCATTTTCAAATTGGCCAACCCGGATTAAATTCAGATCTTTCGGATTCGGATTAGGCAAACATAAGTTTAAACACTACTGTAAATCGAATTCGACGGACCAGATTCGGATTGAACCCAGCCCAAGTTATACCTCTAATTACAGCTAGTCAGCACTGCCTCAAGAAGTGCCATGGATTTGGGTACTCCGTCAAACCGGAGCTTCCGGCATTCCAAGCTTTAAGACGGGTCAGGGAAACAGAAAAATTCGAATCATATAAAGAATGATTCAAATCCTAAAGCCTTCGGACATTTAAATCTCTCAGAGCATGATGACAGAACATCTCGGAAAATGGCTGCCTAAGAGGGGACGGCAGCACGATCCTCTCACAGAAGATTCAAAACCTTACCTCAGATCTCTGTCTTAGAGTGCAGTTAAGCACAGAAGGTTAGTCCAAAAAAAAAAATAATAATAACTTAGCTGATTTTTTTTTTTAATGGTCAAACTAAAGGACAGATTTTACCTCTCATTTGAGCATCAATTCATCCTACAAGCCAGTTCATCAATGAAATATATATCACCAAAGATGCACGATATAAAGGTCTAGCTAATATTTGCCTCATAACAGGAAGCTTAGAAGAATCTTGCAGCGAACGAGCTAAAACGTCCATGTCCGAAAGCCACGCAGCTATTCAGTGACAGCTAGCATTTAGCTGTAATACAACATATAAATATAATATATATATATATATAGTGCAACGTTCAACTACAAACGGTATCCCACAACTTCTGGGTAGAGCAAACACCAGTTCATTGAAGGGGGCAGGATCCATCATCAATCTGCTGTCCAGCTCTGCTCCACAATCTCCCGTACTCTCCTATTGTACTCACGCTTGTTTTCACTGAACATGCGCGCAGCTTCCGAATTTGCAGGTGAATTAGGGTTTGGATCACAGAGCAACGACTGCAGTACAAAAGTGTTCCAATGATACCTCCCACTAAAAATGACAAATTGGGCTTGGTAGGCAAAAGTATTTTAAGGAGGATTTATAAATGATATTGCCACCACATACATAAATGGACCAGTAAATGACAATAATGGTTACTTGACAGGTATGGTTATACAGATAATTTGCACTAGCAGTTGTCTCTAATGGTTATCACCTGAAGTTACAATAAATAAAAACAATGGGACCACTTTGTTCTTAGGAGGAGTGAAAAGTAGGATTAAGCAATGCCAAAGAGAGAATTTTTAACTTTTGACTTTATCTTTGTTAGGCAAGTCATATAACATATTGTCTATCTGATCTAAACAAAATCAAAAAAAAAAAAAAAAAAAATCAGGCAAGGTCTTCCATCGGTGAATTTGCTCAAAACCATGAATAAGCCAGCCTAGGAAAGTGTTTTGCTAGCAAGTATAAGATGGTGTTCAGCTATTGGTTTTATGAAATCACCTTCAGAAAAACAGTTTTTTTTTAATGTTTTCAAAAAAATACGTTTTATCCAATTTCTTATTTGCCAAGAAAAACTAGTACATCAAGTTTTGTGGGAGGATGGGAACACGCATGAAATTTTGGTGGGGTTGAAGGAAGGCAGTGGCGAAATCCATCATTATCCTGATAATTAAGAAGAATCGATTCTGAGAAAAAACATGGAATCCCAAGTCTTTCAGGAAAAACATTTTTTTTTCTGGCTCTGTGAGAACCCTCTGATGAACTAAAATTGTAACAGTTCTTTTCCAAACAGCAACTTTTATAAAACACTGCAGATATGAATTTCGAAAAAAAGTTTTTACTAAAACCTCAACCAAACAGCACCAAAATGCCAGGTCAAGACATGATTTTTTTGTGGAAAAAGATGGAAGCTACCTATCATAGTAGTTTCAAATCCCGATGAAACATCCTATGAGACACCAAGATGAGATACCATCCTACTATTGTCCTAGCATTCCAATCAGCGTGTTGGGACAAGATGAGACCGTAAAACTTCACATTTCATGTACAAACTGAGACGGTCCATCCCATGAGATTTATAGCCTTAATTTTGATGGACCAAGGCATGACACAACCCAGTTGATTAGCATAGTTCCTACTGACTGGTGCATTTCTTGGCCCAAGGTCCATCTCTACATTATTCAAATTTCAGCAACCTCATAAAAATCGAGCAAATGATTAAACATCAGAAAATTTAAGCAACCACATATTTCAAATTACTTGGCCTAAGGTCCATCGCTACATCTTTCAAATTTCAGCAACCATATAAAAATCAAGTAAATGATTTAAACATCAGAAAATACTAATTTCCCGGCCTCTATTGTGAGGAAGAACCCCATAATTTTACTTGTGGAAAATGAACATGTTTGATCAGCTACCATGATCTCATCACTGTCTTTTAAATCACCATTAATAAAGCAACTTTTAAGAAATTCAGGATCTTGAAGAAGTCACCTAGAAACATCTAAAGCACCACAACTCTGGTAGCTCTACTTGTTGTCTCTTCAACAACCTAAAGCTTAATGTGGTCTAAAAATCAAAGGACAGAGGTCCACTAATATTGGTATGCATAATCACAAGAAGATCAATATTATGAGTTGCACGCTTATTAAATCAAAGATATTGATTTAATTAAACCCTAACTAAACCTTAATTAAGCTCAATTAAACTTAGATATAATAATTAAAATGGGCTAGAAGGGGTATAATGGTAAGTTTATCTATGTTAACTAGAGGATTAATTTTGATTATGTGATAATTGTAGTGGATAAAAAAAAGCTATTGATTGATTGATATTGGTGGGGTATTATGAAGGATTTGGAGTAGTGACGAGGTAGGAATTCTACACCTACTTTTATATGATATGTTTCATGCCATGCATACATAGCATGCATCATGGAATTCTGAATGGATTTATTAGCATGTTATGATTATGCATATATGGCATATATTTGTTATGTTCATATTTGGACTGAACTTGATCAAGCTTGAATTGATTTCAGCTCAACTTAGGATTACCAAGATGATGAATTAGGCCCATGTTCAGCTTGGTCTGGAATTAAGCTTAAAGTAGCAATAAATAAATCAAGCTTGACCTAGAGTTCAAGCTCAAAATAATTTCGGACCAAGCTTGAATAGAACCAAGCTTGGTTGATGTGGGATGGATATGAAGATTAGTCAAATTGAATGATTAAAACACATCACAATCTACATGGAATACCAGGTATACCTTTCATACAGATATCAGATTCCAATTATCTTCAACTTGTTCAGAAGATCTCTTCAATATCTACAATTGATATTCCATGTTCCTCTAATAGTTTCTAAGTTAAAAAGTGGCAGAAAGCTTCAGCTATACTGAATTTTGGAATTTTACCTGCATTAGGGGTCCTCTAGTTAGATGCATGATCTAGATTAGAAGTTGACAAAGATTAGTATCATCAATGGCCTACTTGTGTAGCTTGCAGAAGGCTGTAAAGATCGGATGTTTTGAATTTTCACAACCATGAATTATTGATATAGCTTGGTGGATTCCACACAATCTCTCCCTTCCCTTCTAAATCTCTCTTCTGAATTTTCATTAACTATACCTTCCTCTTCTTAAATTTTCTACAGGACTTCTACATTCTCTGTGCTGCATTATCAATCAAGCTTGATTCCATTACAACACTTCCTAAACACATGTACATAACTTTCAGCATATATCAGCAAAACAAAATTATCAAAAAGTAGCATACAATATCCTGGTAGCTTTAGAAGTTCACTTATAGCTGAAATTTAAATGAATGGAGAAAGAACAGACAACCATAGATTTGAACCAAAATCATGATGATGATATAGACTGAAAATAGCTTCCAGGCATTACATGGAACTACATTATCATTTGGCTGTGACCCTAACTTCTTTATCAGAATTCATTTGTTCATGACAATGCAATGGCCTTTATGAAGTAAACAGTGTTAAATATGCATCAGAACTTTCAGATGCAAACAATTTATTTTGAAAATAAGGGAGGATTTTCAAACCTGGATTGATGTAAGTATTGCGGCTACATCATATATTGGACTCCATTGATTCTGTAGGATATCCAGACATATGCTTCCATCCGCATAAACTATAAATATTCAACCACAAAAGGTTAAAATAAGAAAAAGGATGGGTTCTCATGGCAACACTTGATACTGTTAAAGAATAAAACTAAAAGAGAAAAAAAATATACTATGCAATTATAATGTCATCTTCAAACCAATAATTAAACATATGAAAAGAGTAACAGCACTCTTTTTAAGATGACGAAATGACAGCCCAATGGAAAAGGCTCGTAATACCAAATTTGTTCATGAGCACAGATATAAATTACAATGCAAAATAGAAATGGACAGAAATCATATCATTTTTCAAAAAATTATAAAGTTAATAATACAACCATTAACTGAGTACTATTTCTATAAATGGACAGAACTCACTTATTCTGATTCATAAAAAAGGCACTGGTCTATTAAATTTTCAACAACAAAAAATTTGTTATTAATCATTTAGTAAGAAAAGTTTTTGAAATTATAGGCAGGTATAAGAAGGTTAGTCTATGTAAGTAGCATTGGTCAATGTGGTGTTGGGAGCATCAGGGGTAAAACAAGTAGATTTCCGCAACTAGCTCAGTTAATAAGAACCTAATACATACAATGCCAGGTCACCTATTTCCCAAATTAAAGACAATGCATTACAGTTGAAAAGAAACCTTTTCAAAGACCACAAAGCCAACCAAGAAGTTTAGTCTTATTTCATCACAAGGCATAAGTTTATTCACACACACGTACAAGAAAAAGAAAAAACAATCACGTATGGGGCAACCTAAGCTTTGAAGTTTAAAGAGTCATAGATCATATGTAGGAGGCATAGGGTCATCCGCTCTCCATGGTTGCTATTGTTGCAAAGTTCTGACATGGCTTAAGTGGTACTTCTATCATTTAGAATGCAGCTTCCCAGGATCACGATGTATCAGTGTGGGAACTTCTTGCAACAATTAGTAATTACAAAGATAAAGAATAAACCAAGAACTAGAAGAAGCAATTCAAGACTGGATTCCTATCACGTGGAGTAGTCTCAGCATCATAACTTACTGTTTGGATGAAACATTCGAGAAACAAAGCGTACAGTTGGTGGTTTATTTGGATAATCCTCTGTAAACTGAAGTGTCAGTTTGAATGTACCTGACAAACTCAATATAAATTCATATGTTAAAGAGAATATCCATGATAACAAATCAATAAATTTACATGTCATATAAGCATTTATGAATTGCACAAAGCCAGCAAAACCACATCACCATTATAAGTATCATATATTTTTCAGATTTGAACCACCATTTGCCAGAATAATTCAAGTTGGACAAGAAAGCTACTCAAAGAACAAATAATAAGTACATCAAAGTACAGGCAGCACATCTCCGAAAGTTGTATCAATATAGTTATAATAAATCCAACCATCTCCACTCACTGTCCAGCTAGAAGTAGCCTTCAATAGGACCGATAAATGAAAATCTATGAACCAAACTCCCAAAAAGTTGAAACAACAGTTGATGTTTATGATTATGGCAAAAGGGCAGTGGGCATACTACATATTTACTGGCCCATCCCTATCTCCTGTCTCTCACCTAAGTCAATCAGCAAACAAGCACCTAATTGATGTCCCAATAGAATTCTTCCGTATTGTCACTTCTTCATACCCCTCAATAAAAAAGTAGCCATATCTCTATTTCCTATTACAATTGTAACTCTCACTTAATCATGAGATTTAAAAGTTCAGCCTCCTCTTAATATATGATGCAATCCTAATGAATAACATCCACCAATATTGTAACATATATACCATATATAACAATATAGTGTTTATTATAGCATTCATTATTATTTGAAGAACTAATAAATTCAAGGAGGTATTATCATTTACGGTGCAAATTTATTTTCTTAAACGGCATAATTTCATTCTTAAGTTAACAGAAAGTTTGACTCATTTAAGAAAAGATCAAGTTACAGCTAGGCTTAGCTTATTGAGCTCAACTTAAATTAGCACAAAAATATTAATATATAAATAATTTCTATATTAACTCAACTTAACTCAACTCATCTAAGCCTTTTCCCAACTACATGGGGTCGGCTACATGAATCTGCTTCCTCCACTCTGCTCTATTTAGGAACAAGTCAACTTTTAAATTACAAATAGTTATATCTTTTTTAATTATTTTTATCCATGTTAGTTTATGTCTACCTCTACCTCTATCTTACCATGAATTGTTTAAAGATCACTCTTTCTAACTGGAGCATCTAAAGGTCTACGTATATGTCCAAACCATCATAATCGATTTTTTCTCATTTTATCTTCAATTGGAGCTATTCCTATCATTCTCTTATATATTTATTTCTAATTCTATCTTTTACAGTTTTACCACATATCCATCTTAACATACGCATTTCTGTTATACTTAATTTATTCACATGTTGTTTCAATATTTTTCAACACTGTTCCATATAGCATAGCTGGCCTAATAGCAGTTTTATAGAATTTTTCTTTCAATTTTAATGGAATGCGTCGATCATACAATACTCTTGAAGCACTCCTCCACTTAATCCATCCTGCTTTAACTCTATGATTCACATCTTTACCTATTTCACCTTTTTGCTGGATAATTGATCCCAAATACCTAAATTTTTTACTCCTTGATATCTCTTGGCTTGCAATCTTCACTGATTTTTCATTTATATTTCTACTCCCACTAAAATTATATTTTATGCATTCAGTTTTACTTCTACTAATTTTAAAACCTTTAGATTCTAAAGCCTCTCTCTCCAAATTTCTAGCTTAGCATTTACTCCAGATTTAGTTTCATCAATCAACACTATATCATTTGCAAATAACATACACCATAGGATATCATTTTGAATATGTTGATTAATTCAACCATAACTAATGCAAAAAGATACGGACTTAAGGCAGATCCTTGATGTAAACCTACAGTAATAGAAAACTCACTAGTTTCTCCTATTGTTGTTTTAACAATAGTTATTGCTATATCATACATATCTTTTATCAATTCTATGTACTTTTTGGTAACTCCTTTTTTCTCTAAAATCCACCATATTATTTCTCGAGGTACTCTACCATATGTTTTCTCTAAATCAATAAAGACCATATGAAGGTCTTTTTTTCTTTTCTCTATATCTCTCCATCAATCTTCTTATTAAATAAATAGCTTCCATGGTCGATCTTCCAGGCATAAATCCAAATTGATTATTTGACACCAAAGTTTCGAGCCTTAATCGATTTTCTATTACACTCTCCCAACTTTCATTGTATGACTCATTAGCTTAATCCCTCTATAATTTGCATAGTTTTGAATATCTTTATTTTTATATACGGATATTAATATGCTTTTCCTCCCATCATCCGGCATTCTTTTAGTTGTTATAATCCTGTTAAAAAATAATTTCTATATCTTGTATACATTTAATAATTATTACCTATATAAGTAATGAATAATAAAATTATTTTTATAATTATTTGTTATAAATAATTATAGTTATGACTAACACACAATTAGGATTATTACTCCAAATTACCTGAATGAAAACCTCAAATGATCATAAATGCTAGTTAGCTCTCTTAAACAAGTTGGCCAAGCTAGAGATTTGCTAAAAATTAAATGAGCTAGCTCAAAATTAGCTCAAACATACAATGGACTATGCTCAAGCTTAGCCTAGCTCGGCTCATATTCAATTATACCACTTTATGTTATCTTGGCTTACATAAGTGTCTATGTCAAATAACTCTCCTTTATCAATATATTAAATCTGAAAATCTTTATTATCAAATCATTTCCCTATAACTTCAGCCTTGGATTTTTGATCTCCTCTGATTAGCATGTTTACCTTCTAATTAAGCTTGCATCGAGCTTTTTCAGAGTTGAGCCAGGTTTAAGCTATTCAAATCATTTGCCACCTCTAGCTACCATGCATCAAATATTCATCCAGTGAATTGTTGTACGAATTGAAAATGCAGAAATTAAATCAAACATAAAAGGGAAAATTTAATTGGACTATATCAACTGTTGCGCAATAAAAAAAGGTCAAATATTATTATGTTCTGTAACTTTGCTTATCATTTTATTGTGAATATGCAGACAAACATTTTAAGCAAAAAGAAAATAGAGAAAATAAAAGAGCAAATTCCATACAAGTTAATTTTATTGAAAAAGATAAAAAGAGGATACATTATTTCAGAAATTTTTTTCCTCAATTCTGTTTAGTAAAATTGGGAGGTAGCCATTCAAGATTTGGGCTCTTGGAACTTGATAAAGGATACCTTCACCTAAATTTTGTACGATTTCAGAATTGATTTTGTATCATTCTTTAGCCCATGGAGAAGGTGGTGACTAGGTGTGGCAATTTGTGTTTTCGTATCATTTTCATGTTATATCAAAGTTAAAGTATAACAATACATGGGCAACACAAACACAACATGATAATTACATAGATAACACGCCAAACATGCATAACATATTTAATAAACAAATCATATTGGATTGATACGATACAACTCGCTCAACACAAATAGACATGACTTGTTTAACACAATCTACTTAAGACGCCATCAACTAAATAGGTTCTAAACAGATTACTTTCAGGTTAGTGGGTCAACTTGCAACACGACATGATTATTTTGTGTCATAATCATGTCGACACGCTTACAACACATCCACTTAAAGTCAATCCGAACTCACTTATTTCATATTGGGTTCGAATCATGTTCGTATATCATGTTCAATTTTGCCACCTCTAGCAGCCTGTAGAAACCTCGTGATCAACTTCGAATCAATCTTTGGATGACACTTGGAGAAAGGGGTGGCGACACTATTAGGTCCGGGGTAGGAGCCTCATGATTGATTTTGTAGCCCATGGGGAAGGCAGACACAATGTACCTCGCGATCAATCTCAATCTTTGGTGCATGGGGAAGGCGGTGACACGGGGTATGGAGGAACCTCGCGATCGATCTTGAATCCATCTTTGGTGCATGGGGAAGGCCGTGACACTATTGGATCGAGGCCTGTAGGAACCTCGCGATCGATTTCAAATCCATCTTTGGCCCATGGGGAAGGCAATGACATTATTGGCTCAAGTCCTATAGGAACCTTACTACTGATTTCAGACCCTTCACTTGCTCCACAAACATGGCCTAGAGACAACACCGACAAAACCACAACAAAAAGAGCAACTTCTCATTCCATTTGTCTTGCAATTTAGTTATAGGTGAATTTTTAAGATTAGGATCTCTTCGTATTTATAGAGTAGGGTCCTTCAAGGATATATGGCCACTGAATTCCTTCAGAAGATATTCTTAATTTGCTGCAAACATCATTATAAATTTAATGCTTTCATTTTCTCCAAAAAAAAAAAAAGTTAAAAAGTTCTTTCTTTTTTCCCCAATATAATTTAGCAATTTATTTTACCAACCAAAATGGCTAGTTTAAACTCAAAATTTTACTAATTTTGAAAACTTAAGACTGATTTCAACATTGTTACCAGACCTCTAAGAGCAATTCCCCTTCCATTTTAATAATTAGAATCATGTTATTTTAGGAAAACCTATTCAAACTTTTTCAAAATCTTTCCTCATTATGAGATTCTTGACTGATTTAATTTTTCGCTTCATTAATGACCGATTTGATTTTAATTTTTTTAAAAAATATCATTGATTTTTGTACTGAAATATAATCTATAAATATGAAAAAGCGAACAACTGATTGAGATAATTTAGGTACTATTTTTTGGCATCCAAAATTCATAATTTGGTTTCAAAATTTATTGACAAAATATTACTATTTTGAAATTGAGACTGATTTTAGATATTCTTTTTTAGCGATCAAAATCAAATTAGTTTCAAAAAATTATTGCAAAATATTACTGATTTTGGAAACTCAAGACTGATTTGAATGTTGTTGCTAGATCTCTAAGGCAAATTCTCCTATCTTTTAAAAACTGAACCATTTAAGTTATTAAAAAAAAACTAATCAAGCTTTTTTTCAAAATCTTTCTTCACTAAGTGATATATGAATGATCTATTTTTTTAATGGATAAATGATTAATTTGATTTTAAAACTCTTTCGAAAATATCATTGACTTTTATGCTGATTGCAGAATATAATCTAAAAAATAGAAAAGTAGACAACTAACCAGGATAATTTAGGTATTCTATAAGAACTAGGAACATATTTTTGGTATAAAAATTAAAAAAAGGGGACAAACCTGACACGTCACTCTATTTGATTGGTAGCCAGCTGTCTTGAACTTTTCTCTTCGTTTCCTCCAAGTAGCTTTCCATAATGAACATAGCATTCTGGTCCGTCTCCTCTTCTCTCAAACCCATCAAGAACTATGTTTTCTACTCTCTAATCTATCTGGTAGGATTCAAGGTACTTGAAGACATTCAATGTTGTTCACAAATGCCTTCTTCCATGTTTTCTAGGAACTGAATTATAATGCTATCTTGACCTTTTTTAAAGCTAATTTGGTATTGAGGCGTAAAATCAATTGTCCAAAGATTTCCAGTTGATGACTCTATATAAAGTCAAACTAGATGAAGGGTTTTAAACATGGATTAACCATGTGCCACATCAGACTACAAATCCCTACATACAAGGAAGATCCATAAAAAGATAAATGCTTTGATAGCTTAAACTCCATTTGTGAAGTAAGATGCCAACATGTGTGTTAAGGAACCTAAAGCATACAAGAACATGAAAAATAACACATGACAACATAGCTTGGCATCTTGAGCTATGTCATATTATGTTATTCACAGCAACAACACAGCACACTGATGATGCCATGTTAATATTATCAACCCTGTCTTTAAAATGCAAGGAAAAGAACAACTAAGATTCAGAGTTATTAAAGGTTGATACTACTTTCTAAAAGGAAACTGCTGGACTGGCAACAGAACTGATGGTAAGAAATACATCAGATTGCAAAATAAATAAATTAAAGTCCATCAATAGCAAAATAAATAAATGAAAGACTATCAATAGTTACAAGAAACTATAAAAAGACAGTCTCACGATTCAACTTTCATTTTCTTTTCTGAGCCAGTTCTCAAGTACTTAAATTTCCTCACCTCCATCCCAAGGGGTGTCATCTGGGCTGCAAAACAAAGCCCAATCACAGAGTATCAGCAAATGGTCACCATATGTGTGTGTGTGTGTGTGTGTGTGTGTGTGTGTGTGTGTGTATCTAGAAGGCTGCAACCATGCAGTTTCTTACAAACGTACCCAAATATAACAGCATTCCAGAGCATGATGTTGTTGTCCTGTGGAGCACCACTGATTCCTGCAGGAGGATCCTGTTGCAATCGCTTAAAATCCCTCATCAGCCTCTTCCTTGCAGGGGTCGACATCCTCACCACCTATATAAGCCATACCATTTCATGCCAATGCCAAAGGAGAAAAAGAAGGAAAGCAAGAAAGAAAACAAGAACTAGAATATCAGTTTATATCCCAAAGATACATAATCATAACCAATATAAGTCAATAGTTTTCTATGAACATTATTAGCCAGAAGCCAAGTTCACATCAGCTACTTCAAGCTCCATAACCAATATGGAGAGCTCCAGATACATCAAAATAAGCATTTGGGATTGCCCACATAGGAATCATATCGCAGTGGTTGATAACACCTGCAAATTTCAAGGGTCCCAGCAACTGCAGATAGAACGAACCCAACCTAGGTTATTCTTACCAAGATCTGTTCCATCGTCAAATTGAACATGAAAATCAAGAAATTATTGCTGAACAGCAAAATATTAAAGGAAGGAAAAAAAATTAAGTGTATTTCCCTTGGATACAGAGTTAGAACCCATATGAAAACACGAAATGGTCTTTAGAGATCCTAAATTGTTCAGTACCAACAGGAACTGCACACCGACGCCTAATTATGAAAAAGTTTCCAGTTGTCGCACCAAAACAGCGTCAACATCCCAAGAGCAGAGCGCTTGCGTGCATCAAAAACGAAATTCGGGATTAACCCGTCGTATGAATCAAATCCTAATTGTCAACAAACAGATGCAGCAGATCTCATCCAACAAAAGCCCAAAAAAACAACGATGAACGAAATCTTGTTCCCCGAATTCCAAGGGTTCGCTCGCAGGCACCGGTGACTCCAATAATTCGACTCCAATTCGCATACCATCAACAGAACCCGCATCCAAAACTAGGGTTCCCCGTAACTTCAGACGAATTAGGGTTCTTCTACCACGATCCATTTTCCCATCAATCGGGGCACAAGAAGGGACGAAAAACCACGAAAGAATAAAGAAATAACCGCAGAAGAGCGATCAGAAGGATCCTTTTACCTGTATTCCACCGCGGCGATCACCGCCGCCGACCCTTTCCTAAGGTTTCAGCGCTTCGATCCTTTTTACCAGAGCTTCTTCGGGCCGACGCGAAGCTAATTCCTCCTCTACTCTCCCTCTTTTCCTCCCGATTAGCCTCGAGAGAAGATATCAGAGGGGCCTCCCCATTCTATAGGGAGGGGAGAGATCGGGAGACCGAGGAGGAAGAGAGGGAGGAGAGAGAACGAAGCGAGAGAATATTATTGGGGTTATTATTTTCCGAGCTGAATTAATTTTAATTATTTGATTTCCATATTCCGTAGCTTTTTCATCGCGATGCTGCCGGCCCCACGGAATCGTACGAACCAAACAGACGCATATAACTTCGCCAGGAGCAAGTGATCAAGCCGTCAGAGCCGCTCCAGGTATTCTTTTAGATTGAAATCTAAAGAGTTTGGACGGCATATATGGTCTCGCATAGGAATTCCTATGCGTTTGGAGTTAGGATGTCGTAAGATATCCGGGACCAGCCTCAGCCCTCAGTGGCCTGGGATTGATGGGAGACAACCGATTGAACGAATGATCATCCATGGACCAATAAAATCGAATGATTTCAGCCGTGGATTAAAAAAAAAAAAAAAGGACTCCGCCGGTTTGCAACAATACGTCAAGGTTTCGAATATTTTTGTGTTCGGTCCAGATTTTATACTAATTTAGTGTTCAAAAGAACACTACGTCAAGACTTTGGGTGATGAATGATATCTGGACCGAATTTTTTTGCACCGCCACCGAGCGCGCACTCGATTGACGATAAATAAAATTATTTTTATGGTGAATGATTCATGGCATCAATTGTTGGCTAAATTTTGCATGATACGTTAAGGTTCAAAAAATGATTTCGTGAATCCCATAATTTTTTTAAATATAAATAAAAATAAAATTTCAGTATTTTATAGTTATCATATTGGTATGCTTGTAAAATCTAAATTGATTACGATAGTTCTCCGTAGAAGTCTTTGGTCAATTTTTTAAATATATTCTAGATAGTACTTTTTTTTAATTATATATTTTTTTATTAATTATTAAAAAAAAATGTGTACACTATTTTTGATGAAGCATGTGTTGAAAAATATTTTAAAATTATGAAAAAATTTCTTCATGCTAGAAATTTAATTCTAAATGCATAAATAAAATAAAAGAAGATATGAATGTGAATTAAGCTGTTGTATTAAACACTGCCCTAAGAATCAGTTTTTACCCCTTCATGCAAGATAACTATTCGTGCAGGTACAATGATTCAGCTTCAAGCCTTCAACGATTCGGCTTGATCCCCTTAAGGATCAGTTTTTACCTCTTGATCCCTAAGGACCTGGATCAGTTTTACCTCTTGATCCCCTTAAGGACCTTAAGGATCAGTTTTTACCTTTTCATGCAGGTACAATGATTCGGCTTGATCCCTTTGTGGAGATCAGTTTTTACTCCTTCGTGCAGGTTTTTACTCCTTCGTGCAGGTTCGGCACGATCGCATGGAGGTGAAAAAACTCGCTATTCAAAACAATTCTATTTTATCTTGAAACTTTGAGTCCCTATTTATAGACTTTAAAAAAAATTATGGCCATTTATGATCTCATTAACGCTCAATGTGTGAGCGGGAGCATCGCGTGTTAGGCGGTGAGCTCATGCGAGCATTTAATGCTTGCATGACCTTTTTTTATTTTATTTTAAAAACGGTTAGAAATTTATTTTGTTTTTACAAAAAATTTTCTTAAAAAATGCTAGAGATTTAATCTAAAAATTTAAATACAAAATATAAACTAAATATAAAAGAAATTGGTCGAGGTGTGTTAGACACTGCCTTAATGATAAGTTTTTGTCCCTTGTGCAAGTTATAGGCGATCTGTTCCCAAAGTACAATAATCCGGCTCAATCCGATCTTTTTACCATGAGCACGATCATATGGAGGTGCAACCCAATGAAACCTTTAGATGCCTAAAAAAAATAATATATATAATAATAAAAAATAATTAAATAAACCTTTCACCATAAGTTGGTTGAGATAAATTATTTTGGCCATTTGGCCTTTGTGACCATTCCTTTTAGAACGGAAAGAATCGCGGAATGCTTGAGCTAACGCTCGAGCAGAAAGGATGCGCGGAATCGTGCGAGCGTTCGTCCCACATCCCATGCAAGCATTCGTGTGGGTCCTTTACTTTTTTTTCTTATTTTAAAATTTTTACTTTTTTTTAAATGGTTAAAAAGTCAACAATTCCTCATAAAAGTTTTAAATAAAAAAATAAATAAATAGTATAATATTAATTTTAAGGAATCTTATACTGCGCAATAAGTGAGGTGTCATTTGGACTTGAACCTCACTTAGTGTTGATTATATACATCCATAGTGGATTAAACCTTGAATTAGATCCTTGACTCAGACTTTACTAATCACACATAGTATGGATCAATTGGGTTTAAGCTTCCTTGGGCTTAGTGCCTTGATTTTTTATGAGAATTCCTTAAGTTAGCCCAAACCTTTAGTCATGGCCTAATATGACAATTCTCATATAGATGAATCCTATTGTGACTAATACCCTATAGATAATCTACCTCGGGTCCATTAAGAGTATTACTCAACCTTACACAAAATTATTTTGTCACTTTATAAGAGCACTCATCATAGGGATGTGATGAATTTTTTTTTAAAAAAAATGTGCTCTAACACGATCACTCAATCAGCTTCGTTTCAACCATATTAAACTTTCTTCATGGGATCTCCAATCACAGAGGTTGGGTATCCACTTCTGGTAACCAAATAACGGGCTTAAGCCCCATCCCCCTCGATGAAAGTAGGACTCTACTCCTAGATAATCCCTTGGTTAATTTATCTGTCAAATTCTTCTTAAATTTGATAAATTACAAGAAGATAACATCATTTTTCTTATGTTGTCTTATAGACTTATGACGAAGCCGTATATGGCGATTCATCTTTTTATTGGTACTCTTTTGATTAGCCAGTTCGATTACGGCCTTATTATCACAATGGATTGATATAGCCGGAACTGGCTTAGGTACCAAAGGTAGCTCTGATATTAGATGTTTTATCCATTATGCCTCATTACAGGTGGTATCTAGAGCTATCAACTCAGCCTCTATAGTGCTTCTAAAAATAATAGTTTGCCTAGTTGATCATTAGGCAATAGCATTACCGACAAGAAGAAAGAGATATCCGATGGTTGATTTTAAATTATGAGAATCAGTGACCCAATTAGCATCACTGTAATCCTCAACCATCTCAGGATATTCAGTGAACATCAAAGAGAGATTAAGTGTTCCCTTTAATATCAAAACACTCTTTCTAAGGACAAGTTTCTTGTCACTAGAAATTGCTAGATTTTATTATAAGTCATTGAAAAAAAATCCTTACTTTTGAATCTATGCAAAAGCCTTAGAATTTAAAAAAGGTTTTGAATTTGAAGTTTAAAATTTAAAATTTGAAATTTAAAATTCAAATTTGAAATTTAAATTATCAAACTTGAAATTTAAAATTCAAATTTAAAATTTAAAATTCAAATTTGAAATTTGAAAATCAAAAAACTAAATTTGAATTTTTTTTGAAACTCAAATTCAAATTTGAATTATTTGAGTTAATTTTACTTATTGGTTATTTATTATTGCAAGTAGTTTCTAGATTTAAATTTTGAATTTAAAGTCAAAATCTAGAAATATATGGAAAACCACTAATTTAAAAAATTTAACCTATAAGGCTAAACCTTTTAACTTTTTATTGTGCAGAATGAATTAAGCAACCAACTTACTCAAAAATGGGTTCTGATGATCTTAGTACAATCAAACCTAAAAAATTTAATGGATCATTCTTTAGGAGGTGGCAAAGCCAAGTGAAATACCGGCTTACCACTTTAGGCTTATTTTCTGCTATAGAATTACTAGATCTCAAATCCAATACTCAACCAAGTTCTTTCGGTATAATTGATACTTTCTATTCATCAACATCAAAAACATCCCAAGAAATAGAATTTCATTGTAGGCATAGAATTTTAAGTGCTCTATCTGATAATCTTTATGATGTATATCTTTCCACTAAAACTGCTAAGAAACTTTGGGATGCCCTTGAGGCTGAATATGGGATGGATGATGTTGGTCTAGATCGATTCACCATTTCAAAATTTTGAAAGTATATAATGGTAGATTTCAAACCTATTAGTATTCAAATACATAAATTCCAATATTTTTTTAGAAAGTTTGAGTTGACTGGCTGTAGTTTTTTTGAAAACTATAAGGTCCAAGCCTTAGTAGATGCCCTTCCACCTTCTTGATCATCCTTTACACGAGAACTAAGCCATAAGCAAGGTAGCTTGACCCTAACAGAAGTGATTAACTCTATTAGGATTGAAGAAGAATACCGGCTTAAGCTCAATCAAAATCAAAAGCCCGATCTTGGACCTAAAATCCATCTGACCGAGTCAAATCCATCTTCAAATCAATTCAAACCTAAGGGAAAGAATTTTAAGAAGAAGAAATTTTAATCTAGATCCAACCAATCATACAAACCTCATCAGAACTGACCAAACTAAAACCAATCAAATCAGAAGTCAAAAAATTATAAAGGCATATTTTGCTTTGTGTGCGGAAGGACAAATCATGTGGCGAAGGATTACTACCATCGAAAGACTGAACCATTAAGAAAATCATTTAAACCACAAGTTAATGTGGTCGAGAGTAGTGCTGAGCCTTCTTTCAGGTCGGTAAATTCAAAATCCTTAATTAACTCAACCCAACCTTCTTGTGATTGGTGGCTTGATTCAGGAGCTAATATTCATGTTTGTTTTGATCGCTCCTGGTTTTCTACCTTTTAGGAATCAAGTGGAGGTATAACACTTGAGAATAATTCTTCAGCACAAGTGCTTAGGAAAGGTCAAGTGGATCTAAAGATGACATCTGAAAAAATTTTGATTATTCACGAAGTGTTGTTTGTCCTTAGTATTAGAAAAAATTTGATTAGTGGATCTCTCCTTATATCTAGAGGATATAAAATTATTCTAGAGTTAAATAAAGTTGTAATTACTCGTAATAACGAGTTTGTTGGTAAAGGCTTTGTTTGTGAAAGTCTTTTTAAATTAAATGTATATTCTAAGTTATCTAATAAAAGTCGTCTTCTTTTTTAATGTTGAATCTTCAAATGTTTGGTATAGTAGACTTGGTCATGTGAATTTTGATCGTATTCATCATATGACAAATCTTAATATAATTCCTAAAGTTTATATTGATAGAAAGTTCAAATATGAAATATGTATTCAAGCCAATATGCCAAGAAACCCTTTTAAATCAGTAAATAGGAGTTCAACACTTCTTGAATTAGTCCATAGTGATGTATGTGACTCTATCAAGTTTCCTACATGGGAAGGAAGTTGTTACTTTGTAACATTCATTGATGACTTCTCTCGATATTGTTACCTATATTTGATAAGATCTAAGAATGAAGTATTAGATAGGTTTAAGATTTATAAGGTAGAAGCTGAAACCCAAACTGAGAAAAAGCTTAAGAAACTTAGGTTAGACCGTGATGCTGAATATACCTTAAACAAAATGATTCTATTTATCAAGAATATGGGGTTATACATGAAGTTACACCACCATACTCTCCTCAGTCCAATGGTATAGTTGAATGAAAAAATCATACATTAATAGATATGGTTAACTCATATTAATCAGTTCAGGCGTACCAAAGAACTTGTGGGGGAAGCCCTATTAGCTGCCACTTATATCTTAAATAGGATACCCTTTAAGGATAGTCCTAAAACACCTTTTGAGCTTTGAAAAGGTAGAACACTCAGATTAGATTACCTTAAAATGTGGGGATGCTTAGCTAAGGTAGGAATACCTGAACCTAAGAGAAGAAAAATATGACCTAAAACAGTAAATGCAATATTTATAGGTTATTTCCTAGACAACAGTACAAATAGGTTCCTAGTGATAAACTATGATATAAGTGGCATTTCAAATAATACTCTTATCGAATCAAGAGATACTATGTATTTTGAAATATTTTTTCTTCAAGAATCAAGTACCAAATCAACTCTCTTCTAATCTTTTCTTGGTTCATGATTCTTTTGAAACTGGGTCTTCTAATGAGTCAAAGAAAAGAAAAAGATCTAATCGTGAAGGTGGACCTTTTGAACTTTGAAAAAGTTTAAGGATAAGGAAGGAAAAAGACCTTGGTGAAGGTTTCTTTACTTTCCTAATCGAAGGTGAACCTTCCTTTTTTTTAGAGGCGATGTCTTCACCTGATGCTCCTTTTGGAAGGAAGCTATTCTTTTTGAATTTAATTCAATCTTACAAAATAAAACTTGGATCTTATCTGATTTATCCCCTAGAAGCAAACCTTTAGGATGTAAGTGAGTATTTAAGAAGAAATTTAAACCTAATGGTTCAATAGAAAAGTATAAGGCTAGATTAGTAGCCAAAGGATATAACTAAAAGAAAGGGTTAGATTTTTTGGATACCTACTCTTCTGTAGTTAGAACAACAACCCTTAGATCACTTCTTGCTATTGCTTACATTCATAAATTAATCATTCATCAAATGGATGTGACAACTGCATTCCTTAATTGAGATCTTGAGAAGGAGATCTATATGGAATAGCCAGAAGGTTTTGTTGTAAAGGGACAATAAAATAAGGTTTATAAACTTATTAAGTCCCTTTATGGTCTTAAACAGGCTCCTAAATAATGGCATGAGAAATTTGATCAAATTATTCTATCTTTTGAATTTCAAATCAACAATTATGATAAGAGTGTCTATCCTAAGATCATTGACAATGATTGCGTTGATTGATAGAAAGTTCAAATGTGAGATATGTATTCAAGCCAAGATGCCGAGAAAACCTTTTAAATCAGCAAATAGGAGTTCAACACTTCTTGAATTAGTCCATAACGATGTATGTAACTCTACCAAGTTTTCTATACAAGGAGGAAGTCGTTACTTTGTAACATTCATTGATGACTTCTCTCGATATTGTCACATATATTTGATAAGATCTAAGAATGAAGTATTAGATAGGTTTAAGATTTATAAGGTAGAAGCTGAAACCCAAACTGAGAAAAAGCCTAAGAAACTTATTAGATTGCGGTGGTGAATATACCTCAAATAAAATGACTCTATTTTGTCAAGAATATGGGGTTATACATGAAGTTACACCACCATACTCTCCTCAGTCCAATGGTGTAGCTGAATGAAAAAATCGTACATTAATGGATATGGTTAACTCAATGTTAATCAGTTTAGGCATACCCAAGAACTTGTGGGGGAAGCTCTATTAGCTGTCAGTTATATCTTAAATAGGATACCCTTTAAGGATAGTCCTAAAATACCTTTTGAGCTTTGGAAAGGTAGAATACCCAGACTAGATTACCTTAAAGTGTGGGGATGCTTAGCTAAGGTAGGAATACCTGAACCTAAGAGAAGAAAAATAGGACATAAAATAGTAGATGCAATATTTATAGGTTATACCCTAGACAACAGTACAAATAGGTTCATAATGATAAACTATGATATAAGTGGCATTTCAAATAATACTCTTATCGAATCAAGAGATGCTACGTATTTTAAAAATATTTTTTCTTTCAAGAACCAAGTACCAAATCAACTCTCTTCTAATCCTTTCTTAGTTCATGATTCTTTTGAAGCTGGGTCCTCTAATGAGTCAAAGAAAAGAAAAAGATATAATCCTGAAGGTAGACCTTCTGAACTAAGAAAAAGTTCAAGGATAAGGAAAGAAAAAGACCTTGGTGAAGGTTTCTTTATTTTCCTAGTCGAAGGCGAACCTTTCTCTTTTTCAAAGGCGATATCTTCACCTGATGCTCCTTTTTAGAAGAAAACTATTCTTTCTGAATTTAATTCAATCTTACAAAATGAAACTTGGATCTTATCTGATTTACCCTCTGGAAGCAAACCTTTAGGATGTAAGTGGGTATTTAAGAAGAAATTTAGACATGATGGTTTAATAGAAAAGTATAAGGCTAGATTAGTAGCCAAAAGGTATAACCAAAAAAAGGGTTAGATTTCTTTGATAACTACTCTCCTGTAGGTAGAATAACAACCCGTAGATCACTTCTTGCTATTGCTTCCATTCATAAGTTAATCATTCATCAAATGGATATGAAGAAGGCATTCCTTAATGAAGATTTTGAGGAGGAGATCTATATGAAACAACCAGAAGATTTTGTTGTAAAGGGACAAGAAAATAAGGTTTGTAAACTTATTGAGTCCCTTTATAGTCTTAAACAGGCTCCTAAATAATGGCATGAGAAATTTGATCAAATTATTCTATCTTTTAGATTTCAAATCAACAATCATGATAAGTGTGTCTATTTTAAGATCATTGACAATAATTGTGTAATCCTTTGCTTATATATCGATGATATTTTAATTTTTAGAACATCTCTTAAAATTATTTCAAGTATTAAATCTTTTGTCTCTTCTAAGTTTGATATGAAAGATTTAGGTGAAGTGGATGTAATGCTAGGGATGAAGCTTATCAAGTCCCATGAAGGGATAGCTCTCTCTCTTTCTCATTTAATAGAAAAAATGATCAAGAAGTTTGGTTATTCCAATCTTAAATCAGTATCTACTCCATTTGATCCTAACTTTCACCTAAAGAAAAATTTAGGTGACCCAATTAATCAATTAAAGTATTCTCAAATTATAGGATCTCTCTTGTATGTAGTAAATAGGACAAGACCTGATATTGCTTATGCTGTAGGAAGGCTTAGTAGATATAATCAAAATCCTGATCAATCTCATTGGGTAGCCTTAAAAAGAGTGTTTCGATATTTAAAGGGAACACTTAATCTCTCTTTGATGTTCACTGAATACCATGAGGCAGTTGAGAATTAGAGTGATGCTAATTGGGTCACTGATTCTCATGATTTAAAATCAACCATCGGATATCTCTTTCTTCTTGGCGGTGCTGCTATTGTCTGGGGATCAACTAGGCAAACTATTATTTCTAAAAGCACTATGGAGGCTGAGTTGATAGTTCTGAATACCACTGTTGGTCCAGATGGCAACCCAAGAGGGGGGGGGGGTGAATTGGGTTCTTAAAAATTTAAGACTTTTTGAAATGTTTTAAACAAATTAACTCAAGATGTGCAAGTGAGAGAAATTAACTTATAAGCAATGCACAAACAGAAATATAAGAGAGATAGAGTGAGAGACAAATGAGCACGGCAAACACAAGAAGATTTTATAGTGGTTCGGTGCAACCAGCACCTACGTCCACTCCCAAGATTCACTTGGGTCCACACTATAATCTCCCTAGATTACAGCCGAGTTGTTTTACAAGCTCACAACTCAAACTTGTTGTTTTTCCGGGATCACAACGAACCCAGCCGGTTTTACACGGGCTTACCAGCACAAAACCCAACTCGTTGTTTTTAACGGGATCACAACGAACCCAACACGTAAGCTATCCCAAGCTTACAACGAGGTACAACTACCTCCACTGATTCAATCCACTGATTGAATCAGTACACAAGAAAATAATTTAGAGTTTAAATACAAACAGCTCCTCTGAGCAGAATAATCAAAATAAAGCTTAGGTTTAGAAAAGCCTGATTAATAAGCTTGAATGCAGGCTTGGCTTCTTTGCTTCTCTTCTCCAACTCCTTTGAAGTGTGGAATCAGGCCTCAGCACAGATTCTCCTAGCTTTGGGGCTTTTGGATGTTGGTTGAAGCTTTTCTTCTTTTTCTTCTAGGTTGGAAGATCTTGATTTGCTCTTGGTTGCTTTGGGATCTCCTCTTGAACTTTTGTAGATTGTAGCTCTGGAGCACACGAATCTCTCTCTTTGATTTCACTCCTTTTGAATCTCTTTTCTTGACTCAAATGATTTTTCCAATGAAGCTCTGTTTTTCCCTCTTTTTGAAAGATTTTCTTTTCTCTCTTTTTCACCACTCTATTGTTTTTTGATTTGAAAAGAGCTCCTCTATTTATAGATTCTGCAAAAATATATCCGTTAGAAACACAGAAATATAGCCGTTATTTGAAAATATTACCGTTGGGGCTGACGTGTCATCGTGAAAAATTCGCCCAGAATTTCGCGGAGTCGACTCGAGCACTGTGGGAGTCGGCTCGAAGTCGATTACTAAAAATAGAAACATTTAAACGTTAGAGGGTCGACTCGCGAAGAACCAAAGTGTCGGCTCCCGACAGTCGGGGGTCGACTCGAAGAAAATGGGGAGTCGACTCGAGAAGCGCTCAAAAAACATGCTTTCTGTTGTTTGAGCGGAGTCGGCTCGCACAGTCCAGGAGTCGGCTCGCACAGAGTCAGGGGTCGACTCTTGAAATCCAAGGGTCGACTCGAGAAAATCAGAAATCTCTGTTACTTACTGGAGTCGACTCTGAAACTCTAGAGTCGGCTCCGGAACGTATCAAAAATCAGAAATTTTCTGATTGACTTTGAAATTCGTCCCAGAATAATTTTAAATGATATTTTGACTTGAATACAATAAATATGACATTAAGCATGAATTCAAGACATGTTTCAAGAAATCATTGATTGAAATATAACATGTAAAAATTCCTTTTTGAAATCTTAATATAGAGCTTGAAACTTCTTTTTCAAATTGATTCAAAACTCAGTGAATTTAAACATTGAGAGTCCATTGCTTTCATTTTGAATAAGCTCAAGGTTTTTGATTAATAAACTCATTATTTCCTTTAAAATACTCATGGCTTTTGGAAATCATCAAAATCAATAAGTTGGGGTAATTAAATAATTACAATCTCCCAAATTTCTCAACAATCTCCCCTTTTTGATGATGACAAAAACATTGAGTATATGCATGTTTGTATTGAAAATTTTCGATACCAAAATCAATTTTTATGTTCATTGAGAGGCTCCCCCTAAATGAGATAGCTCCCCCTATGAAACTCAATTTTGTAATTCATTCAAAATTTTCAATTTTAAGTTCAAGCAAATAATTTTTCCCTTTTAAATTTTAAGCATAATGATAACTTATCTCTCCCTTTTACTTAGATTAACTCTCCCTCTTTAATATTCAAATTATCTCTCCCCTTTCAAATTTAAAATTTAAATTTAATTGTATTGAAAGCATATTTAATTGAAAGCATATACGATTAAAAAATCTCTCCCCCTTTTTTGTAATCAACAAAAAGGTTAGGATAAAGTCATTGCATCAAGAATGTATTAAGGTTTTCAAGTTTTCCATATAATCATTAAACTTCTCAACCATTTATCTAATTGTATCAACTTCATTGTATCAAATTCATTATATCAATTCAAATACAAGCTTCATAAGTAAATTTCTTCATTGCATTGCTAATTCAAGATCAAATCAAGCATCCAATACATTAAAGAAATTGCTTAGACAAAAGTTAAAATATTCATTGCATCAAAATGAGATTACAAAGTGAACTTCATTACATCAAAATGAGATTACTCAGTACATTGAAATGAGATTACATTAAAAATATCAAAAGTTTCTTCTTGTAATCCTATTCAAATGATCAACTATCTGCTTCATTCCTTCACATTGTAGTTTAACATAATCTTTAAGCTTATTATCTACAAAAGTACAAGCAGTCAAAATCTTATCCTGAAGCTCGGCGTTGCACTGGGAATAGGTCTCTGAGTCACCACAGATATCCTTAAGCTCTCCAAAAATATTCTTCAAGTCTTCACTTAAGGAGCTGGTGGATGAACTAAGAGTAGATTCAATAGATGCAACCCGATCACTAAGTGAATACAAAGCTTCTTTCAAATTCATAAACTTTTCATCAAATTCATTTTTCAATCTATTTCATGCTCACTAATCTCAGATTTGAATAAGGATCTAAGCTGATCTAACTGAACATCAGAAAAGCTAACAGATGATAAAGTAGATGTCTGAGCTGGAGCAGAGCAGGACAGGCAGGGGCTGGAAAATCTGGAACAGAAGAGCTCTGAGGAGGCTCAGGTGAAGAATGTCTCACAGATGGTCTGGGGGCCTCAGCATCCATAGCTCTGTCCTCTGCAATATTCTTCCTCTCCCATCTTCCATTCCTCTTAACAAAACCCATTCGATGAATAGTAGCCAAAGAGTAATAATCAGTATGCCTTAATTCCTTTTTGGCTCACTATCACCAAATGCAATCCCTTGGCTTTGAAATAACTTCGTTAGAACCATGCCATAGGGCAAACTTGACTTCTTCTTCCCTCCACAATCAGCAATGTACCAAATGATCATCCGAGGCAAATTAATAGGCTTCCAGACAACAGCATCCATAAAAATATCTCTCTCAGAACATAATCAAATCTGCCAGTCTTGGGAACAAAATTCTACTGCAGATATTGTGAAGTAACCTCAGCTCCAAAGGCAATTGTTTGCAAAAACTTCTTCAAAACCCTCAAAATTTCTGTTCAATAATCTTGTGAGGGCAGGTGATCTATCCTCTGGGGCATAAGTGGATGGTCCAGACAGGGGTAAATCTAACAGTCTAGATAAAATAGTGGCAGTGATATTCAATCCAATGCCTCTCACACGCTCACTAAACCATCATCACCTCTAGTCAAATTTTTGTAAAATTCCTTAACTAATGCAGGATACGTGGGACAATCCAGTGAACACATTTTCTCAAGTCCCATCTCAATCAACTGTCTACCTATTATAAAACCTTCATTCTCAAATAACTCAAATCCACCTTCTACCGGTTGTAATAACTCTACTGGCAAGGTGATCTACCTGAAGAGTGGTAGCTGGAACAGGAGAACCACTCGGAGAAGATGTAGAGACGAATCCGGAGACGGCTCGCGGACGGGTCGTCGAACGGTCCGTTTCCTCTTCAATCCGGCGCCACTACTGCTAGCTCCACGAGTTTTAGGTGCCATAGATCTAGATGGAGTGAATAATCAGAGGTTTTTGGAGTTTTGGAAGGTTTGGAAAGCTTTGGAAAGAGTTTGGAATGATTAGAAATGATTGAAATGTCCGTGGGGTCGACTCGTGCCCTAGATAATCAAACTGGGACCACGTCGAGTCGACTCGCGCAAAGCGTGGAGTCGGCTCCCGAGTAGTCACAGAGCACGGACCCGAAATCGAGTCGACTCGCGCAGAGCGGGGGTCGGCTCCCGAGTTTCAACAGAAACAGGGGTCGACTCCGATACTGTCCGAGTCGGCTCCGAGACCATTTCAGAGAAAAAAAATAAAGATTCAGAGAATCTGAAATGAGTCCGGAATTTGATCTTTGAGTATGATTAAAAATCATGGATTTTGAGAGATCAAATTGATATGAGTTCTAGATAAAATTTCCTTAAGATTTTGAGAAATTGAAAGAACTCTAGATACATTTCCTTAGGGGTTTCAAAATCTATTCCAAAGGATCACAAATCCCTAATTCTCCTCTAAGATAACAAAATCTTTCTTCGCTTAAAGGTTTTGTAAAAATATCAGCTAATTGTTCTTCAGTGTTAACATATTCAAGACAAATTTCTTCATTAGTTACATGTTCTCTTATAAAGTGATATCTAATTTCTATGTGTTTTGTCCTTGAATGTTGAATTGGATTTTTAGTTAAATTGATTGCGCTTGTATTATCACATTTTATGGGTGTCTTATTAAGTGTGATACCATAGTCTTCAAGTTGTCGCTTAATCCATAGGATTTGCGCACAGCAACTTCCAGCCGCTACATATTCAGCTTCAGTAGTTGATAATGCAACTGAATTTTGCTTTTTGCTAAACCATGAGATTAAGTTACTTCCTAAGAATTGGCATGCACCACTTGTGCTTTTTCTATCTAATTTACATCCAGCATAATCAGAATCTGAGTATGCAATTAGTTTAATGTGGAGTCTCTAGAATACCATAAACCTACATTTTTTGTTCCATTTAGATATCTTAGTATTCTTTTAACAGCTATTAAATGTGATTCTTTAGGTTCTGATTGAAATCTAGCACATAAACATACAGCAAACATAATATCTGGTCTACTTGCAGTTAAATAAAGAAGGGATCCGATAATACCTCGATAATATTTTGATCAACCTTCTTACCTTCTTCATCTTTGTCCAGCTTGCATGAAGGACTCATTGGTGTTCCGAGGGGTTTCATTGATTCCATACCAAACTTCTTTAGGATTTCTCTTGTGTATTTTGTTTGGTTGATGAAGATTCCCTCTTTGCTTTGTTTGATTTGGAGTCCAAGGAAGAAGTTGAGTTCTCCCATCATGCTCATTTCAAATTCGCCCTGCATTAACTTGGCAAATTCTTGACATAGAGAATCGTTAGTAGCACCAAAAATAATGTCATCAACGTATATTTGTACTACAAGTAAATCTTTACTTTTTCTTTTCAAAAATAATGTTTTATCTACATTTCCTCTTGTGAAATCATTTTCAATTAAAAATTTACTTAGCCTATCATACCAAGCTCTAGGTGCTTGTTTCAAACCATATAAAGCTTTGTGCAATTTAAAGACGTGATTTGAAAATTCGTGATCTTCAAAACCTGGTGGTTGTTCAACATAAACTTCTTCATTTATAAAACCATTTAAAAATGCGCTTTTAACATCCATTTGAAATAAGTTAAAATTCATATGACATGCAAATGCAAGTAAAAGTCTAATGGCTTCTAATCTAGCTACTGGTGCAAAGGTTTCATCAAAATCAATACCTTCCTCTTGATTATATCCTTTTGCAACTAATCTAGCTTTGTTTCTAATTACTATGCCATTTTCATCTAGTTTATTTCTAAAAACCCATTTTGATCCTATTACTGAATGATTTTTAGGTCTTTCCACTAAGTCCATACATTATTTCTAGTGAATTGATTTAATTCTTCTTGCATTGCTAACATCCAATTATTATCTTTTTCAGCTTCTTCAATAGTTTTAGGTTCAATTTGTGATACAAATGCAAGATGATTACTAATATTTCTCATATATGATCTAGTTCTTATTCCTTGAGATGGATCACCTATAATCAATTCCTTGGGATGACTATGAGCATATCTCCAGTCTCTTGGAAGATCTATATCATTATGATCAATATTGACATCATCATCCTTATGTGAATCATCATCTTTAGCTTCTTGCTCATGATCTGAAGATACTTCAATATTAAGTTTTTCAAGATCTTTTTCAATTATGTTTGTATCTTCCTCATCATCAAGCTTTTCAGAACTAGATGCTAAAGACTCATCGAAAACTATATGAATGGATTCTTCAACTACTAAGGTTTTCTTGTTAAATACTCTATAAGCTTTACTAGTTGTTGAATATCCTAAAAAGATTCCTTCATCAGATTTAGCATCAAATTTTCCTAAATTGTTTTTACCATTATTATGAATAAACATTTACATCCAAATGCATGAAAGTATTTTATATTGGGTTTTCTTTCATTCCATAATTCATAAGGTGTTTTCTTTAAGATTGGTCTTATTAGGGCTCGATTTAAGATGTAGCATGCTGTGTTAATAGCTTCCGCCCAAAAGTACTTTGGTAGGTTACTTTCGCATAGCATGGTACGGGCCATGTCTTCTAGAGTCCTATTTTTCCTTTCAACTACACCATTTTGCTGTGGAGTCCTAGGGGCTGAAAAATTATGATTAATACCATTTTCAGTGCAGAAACTTTCAAATAAGTGATTTTCAAATTCAGTTCCATGATCACTTCTTAGAGATACTATGGTAGTGTTTTTCTCATTTGTGACTTTCTTGAAGAATTTCAGGAATATCGAGAAAGTCTCATCTTTGTGAGCTAAAAACAGTACCCAAGTATATCTAGAATAATCATCTACAATCACTAGACCATATTTCTTTCCTCCTAGACTTGTGGTTCTAGTTGGTCCAAAAAGGTCCATGTGAAGTAGCTCTAATGGCCTAGAAGTTGAAACAACATTTTTAGATTTGAAAGAACTTCTTGTTTGTTTTCCAAATTGACATGCATCACATATTTTGTTATTTTCAAAATCTAGTTTAGGTAAGCCTTTAACTAAATCCATTTTAATTAATTTTGAAATAAGGTGTGTGCTTGCATGACCTAATCTACGATGCCACAACCAACTAATTTCATTTATATTAGCATTGTCAGCAATCAAGCAATGATCACTCAAAGATAATTTTTCTAGATCAACCAAGTAAACATTGCCATGTCTATAACCAGTAAATACAATGCTATTATCAATAGAATTAGTTACAGTGCATATTGAAGATTTAAATGAAACATTAAAGTTTTTATCACATAATTGGCTTATACTAATTAGATTATGCTTCAAACCATCAACATAAAGTACATTATCAATAAATGTAGATGGAGTTATACGAACTTTACCAAGGCCCATAATTTGACCTTTACCATTATCGCCAAACGTAACAACTCCACCTTTCTTTTCTTCCAGGGTGATGAATTCATCTTTGTCACCCGTCATATGTCTTGAGCAGCCACTATCAAGGTACCACTTTTTCTTTGATCTTTTGGCTACAAGACATTCCTGCAACATAATTTAAACTTTATGTTTAGGTACCCAAGCTTTCTTGGGTCCTTCATGGTTAGTAGCAATAAAAATTGTTCCTTTCGGAACCCAAATTTTCTTTCCTTTAGTGTTTAATTTTTCATTATTACTTATTGTTTTGCACTCAAAAGATTTATGTCCTTTTTGATTACATTTAAAACAAGTAATATTACTTTGGTTAGCTTTTACAAAAATATTTTTCAATGATTTTTGTTTTCTAAATGTGTTATACCCTAAACCTGCTTTGTCAAAAACTGCTTTTTGACTATCTAAAATCATATTTAGTTTAGTTGAGCTTAGAGTAAATTTCTCAACAATGTCTTTATACTTTTTAACATCTTTCTTTAGAAAATCATTTTCATTAGAGATTGATTCTTTCTCTTTAATTAGATTTTCATTCTCAGATTTAATCAAATCAATCTTATGAGCAAAATCATTCTTTTCATTAAAAAGTGTTTCCTTTTTATCTTTTAAATCTTTAACTACAAGATTTAACTCATTTTTCTCATTAATTAAATTTAAGTTTTCAGTTTTCAAAGATTTGTGTTTCTTTTTCAAAGCCTTGAAATCAATCATCAATTCATTAAATGCTTCAAACATTTCATCAAAAGTAAATTCATCATCGGGGGTTTC
Organism: Calamus simplicifolius; assembly: GCA_900491605.1. Taxonomy (NCBI): domain Eukaryota; kingdom Viridiplantae; phylum Streptophyta; class Magnoliopsida; order Arecales; family Arecaceae; genus Calamus; species Calamus simplicifolius. Next base: position 1,087,300 of record UESW01003901.1, on the reverse strand, counting down.
GGTACTTACCTCTTCGTTGTCGTCCGCCATGAAGCAAACATTTGCAACTTCTTTTTGTTCTTCTTCTTCGGAAGAAGACTCTTCACTGTCAGTCCAAGTTGCCATGTAGGCCTTTTTCTTTTTCTTATAGGCCTTCTTAAGTAAAGGACAGTCATATCTAAAATGCCCTGGCTTTTTACATTCATAACATACTAAGGGCTCTTTCTCTTTGTCCTTGTCCTTTTCCTTTTTCTTATCCTTTTCTTTTTCTCCTTCCATTTTTGATCCAAATCTCTTCTTGTGGAAGGGCCTCCTTCTTTGCATAAACTTCTTGAATTTCCTTGCAAGGAGGGCTGTCTCATCATCATCATCCTCTTCATCATCGCTGCTGCTATCTTCAACTTTTGCAGCCTTGAGGGCGATGGTCTTCTTCTTTCTTGACTCATCCTCATTGACATGTTGTTTAACTTGAAGCTCATGAGTCATTAGCGAACCAAGAAGCTCTTCCAATGGTAGGATGTTCAGATCTTTGGCTTCTTGTATGGCTGTCACCTTGGCTTCCCAAGTCCTTGGAAGTGACCTAAGAATTTTGCGAACAAGCTCAGAGTTAGTATATACTTTTCCAAGACTTTTCAAACCATTCACAATATCAGTGAATCTAGTGAACATGCATGTGATGGTTTCATTTTGTTCCATGGTAAATAATTCATATTTATGAACCAAAATATTTATCTTTGATTCTTTTACTTGACTTGTTCCTTCATGTGTTATTTCCAACCTATCCCAAATTTCTTTTGCGGAATTACATGTTGAGATTCGGTTGAATTCATTAGAATCTAAGGAACAATACAAAATGTTAATGGCTTTAGCATTTAATTGTGCCATTCTCCTATCATTATCATTCCAATCCCTTTCGGGCTTAGGAACAATAGTGCCATCAACTACGTGTGTGGGTGTACTAGGTCCATTCATTATTACTCCCCACAATTCATAGTCAGAAGCTTGAATGAATATTCTCATTCTAGCTTTCCAATATGAATAGTTGGTTCCATTAAATAAAGGAGGTCTATTCGTAGAATGACCTTCAGCAAAACATGAACCACTTTGTGTTGCCATAAGGATCTTTAGCCCTTGATCGTGAGATCAAATTCTAAATGAGCACTTGCTCTGATACCAATTGTTGGCCCAGATGGCAACCCAAGAGGGGGGGGGGTGAATTGGGTTCTTAAAAATTTAAGACTTTTTGAAATGTTTTAAACAAATTAACTCAAGATGTGCAAGTGAGAGAAATTAACTTATAAGCAATGCACAAACAGAAATATAAGAGAGATAGAGTGAGAGACAAATGAGCACGGCAAACACAAGAAGATTTTATAGTGGTTCGGTGCAACCAGCACCTACGTCCACTCCCAAGATTCACTTGGGTCCACACTATAATCTCCCTAGATTACAGCCGAGTTGTTTTACAAGCTCACAACTCAAACTTGTTGTTTTTCCGGGATCACAACGAACCCAGCCGGTTTTACACGGGCTTACCAGCACAAAACCCAACTCGTTGTTTTTAACGGGATCACAACGAACCCAACACGTAAGCTATCCCAAGCTTACAACGAGGTACAACTACCTCCACTGATTCAATCCACTGATTGAATCAGTACACAAGAAAATAATTTAGAGTTTAAATACAAACAGCTCCTGAGCAGAATAATCAAAATAAAGCTTAGGTTTAGAAAAGCCTGATTAATAAGCTTGAATGCAGGCTTGGCTTCTTTGCTTCTCTTCTCCAACTCCTTTGAAGTGTGGAATCAGGCCTCAGCACAGATTCTCCTAGCTTTGGGGCTTTTGGATGTTGGTTGAAGCTTTTCTTCTTTTTCTTCTAGGTTGGAAGATCTTGATTTGCTCTTGGTTGCTTTGGGATCTCCTCTTGAACTTTTGTTGATTGTAGCTCTGGAGCACACGAATCTCTCTCTTTGATTTCACTCCTTTTGAATCTCTTTTCTTGACTCAAATGATTTTTCCAATGAAGCTCTGTTTTTCCCTCTTTTTGAAAGATTTTCTTTCTCTCTTTTTCACCACTCTATTTTTTTTTGATTTGAAAAGAGCTCCTCTATTTATAGATTCTGCAAAAATATATCCGTTAGAAACAGAAATATAGCCGTTATTTGAAAATATTACCGTTGGGCTGACGTGTCATCGTGAAAAATTGCGCCCAGAATTTCGCGGAGTCGACTCGAGCACTGTGGGAGTCGGCTCGAAGTCGATTACTAAAAATAGAAACATTTAAACGTTAGAGGGTCGACTCGCGAAGAACCAAAGTGTCGCTCCCGACAGTCGGGGGTCGACTCGAAGAAAATGGGGAGTCGACTCGAGAAGCGCTCAAAAAACATGCTTTCTGTTGTTTGAGCGGAGTCGACTCGCACAGTCCAGGAGTCGGCTCGCACAGAGTCAGGGGTCGACTCTTGAAATCCAAGGGTCGACTCGAGAAAATCAGAAATCTCTGTTACTTACTGGAGTCGACTCTGAAACTCTAGAGTCGGCTCCGGAACGTATCAAAAATCAGAAATTTTCTTGATTGACTTTGAAATTCGTCCCAGAATAATTTTAAATGATATTTTGACTTGAATACAATAAATATGACATTAAGCATGAATTCAAGACATGTTTCAAGAAATCATTGATTGAAATATAACATGTAAAAATTCCTTTTTGAAATCTTAATATAGAGCTTGAAACTTCTTTTTCAAATTGATTCAAAACTCAGTGAATTTAAACATTGAGAGTCCATTGCTTTCATTTTGAATAAGCTCAAGGTTTTTGATTAATAAACTCATTATTTCCTTTAAAATACTCATGGCTTTTGGAAATCATCAAAATCAATAAGGTTGGGTAATTAAATAATTACAATCTCCCAAATTTCTCAACAACCACCTATAATGAGGTAGAGTGGATAAAAAATCTAATATCAGAGTTATCTTTGGTACCTAAGCCGGTTCCAGCTATATAAATCCATTATAATAATAAGGTCGTAATCGAACTGACTAATCAAAAGAGTACCAATAAAAAGATGAATCGCCATATACGGCTTCGTCATAAGTCTATAAGATAACATAAGAAAAATAATGTTATCTCCTTGGAATTTATCAAATCTAAGAAGAATTTGGCATATCAATTAACCAAAGGATTTCTAGGAGTGGAGTCCTAGTTTCATCGAGGGATGGGGCTTAAGCCCATTATTTGGTCACCAACAGTGGATACCCAACCTCTATGATTAAAGATTCATAAAGGAGGTTTAATGTGGTAGAAACGAAGTTGATTGAGTGATCATGTTAGAGCATAAATTTATTTTTGAAAAATTTTTCATCCCATCCCTATGATGAGTGCTCTTATAAAGTGACAAAATTTATGTAAGGTTAAGTAATACTATTAATGGATTCGAGATAGGTTATCTACAGGTTTTAGTCACAAATACCCTTTGAGGATTCATTTATATGAGAATTATCATATTAGGCCGTGACTAAAGGTTTGGGCTAACCTTAAGAAATTCTCATGAAAAATCAAGGTACTAAGCGCAAGGCCTTTAATATGTGCTGACCGCTTAAACCCAATTGATTCATACTGTGTGTGCGATTAGTAGAAGTCTGAGTCAAGGACCTAGTTCAAGGTTTAATCCACTATGGTTCCTTCATATGTATACAATCAACACTAAGTGAGGTTCAAGTCCACAGGACACCTTATACTGTGCAATAGGTGAGATGTCCTGTGGACTTGAACCTCACTTAGTGTTGATTGTATATATCTGAAGGAACCATAGTGGATTAAACCTTTAACTAGGTCCTTAAGTCAAACTTCTACTAATCACACACATAGTATGAATCAATTGGGTTAAGCGGTCAGCGCATATTAAAAGCCTTGCGCTTAGTACCTTGATTTTTCATGAGAATTTCTTAAGGTTAGCCCAAACCTTTAGTCACGGTCTAATCTAACTTAATTCCTATTTTAACTTAATTTATTTATTAATTCATAAATAAATCAGTGAGATTATCGCTAGATCAAACTTGTTGAACATTAATAGCACTACTCTTTTGAAGGTCATGAGTAATAAAGAACTTTGAGAAATATGTTTTGTTCTGCCACCTTTGATATACCCTCCTTTCAGTTGAGCTATGCAGACTATTTTATTCTTATACAAAATAGTTGGTACCTTCTTTTGAGAGAATAATCCATATGTCTTCTGAATGTGTTAGATTACCGATCTAAGCCATACACATTCTCGGCTTGTTTCATGAATTGTCAGAATTTTGATATGGTTAGATGATGTAGCCATAATTGTTTGCTTTGTAGAACACCATAAAATAGCTAAGGATCAGTTTTTCCTTTTCACCAAAAATTGCTAGGACTTTTATTTATTTTTATTTTTTTAAAAGGCTCTTCAAATCAATCTCTTGATCACCTTCTCAGTACCAAGGGTGTTCGAGGAATTGTTGATACTTGTATTTTTTTTGGAGAAAATATTAATTTTTGATTCATTTTACTTGCTGTATTGATTGCTGCAAGATGTTTCGTTGAATATTAATTGCTGAAAAATTTGAATATTTTTTCCCATGGACACCGAATTTTTGTTATCTTAGATTATTTAATTGCAGAGATGTTAACTTTTTTTTTTCTTCTCGAAGAATTGGCTCCGACTTTCTATAGTGAGGAGTGATTATTTCAGTGATTGTTTCATGCTAATATTTGCAGAATATGAATTGTAAGAAACATGCTTTTACGTAGTTTTTATCTAGCTTGGAATTCTCTTGGTGAAATCTCCAATGATGTTTCATGTCCTCAGTACATTAGAGACATATTCTAAAAATCAAGAAACGCTCAAGCAAGGTTGGACGTTGCACTCGTTTTAGATATCCTTAAAGCAAACTTAGGATGCCTGAATACAAGTCTGGCTTTGTTCCATAAAAGCTATTAAATACATCTGGAAGCTTTGTCTCTTTAGACTTGGAAACTGTGGCATAGGCTCTTCTATGGTTTTGAGCTGATCTGGAGTTTGAATCATAGAAAACTAGTGAAATCAATTTGTGCTTATTCATCCAATACCTAGTGTTCAATACCAATGATAAGCTTTAAGTCATCTAGGCAGCCAAATTTCTAGTACCACTTACCTAGAAATGACAAATAAACTCCTCTTAACTCATCAGTTGGTATATATTCTAACCATGATTTTTGGGTCAAAAATGTTGCTAATGACTTCAAAGCATTGGGAATCTCTTCTAGGTTGAAGAACATCTTATTTCATTCCATTCCATATCAGAAGATATAATTTTGGAATCCTTCTTTTGGTGAATGTTGTGCTCCTATGACTGCACAAAGTTTAGATATTTAAGTTCGATCATATGACTTTTCTTTAGGCATAACATTGCTGCTTTCTACAACAATTCGCTAAATATCTGATGCCATCTTGTTCATTAAATGAGACCAATCTCACTGTTGCCAAAATTAGATGCCTTGCTATGCCCTTGTTGCAAGATCTGATAGAGTATATACAATGGTATTTATGTTTGTATCATTGAAATTTAGACATCCAGGCTATGAAGCTTTTTAGTCATCGTCAGCTTCAATGCAATACGGTTTAGAAAAGTAGTTCTATAGCTTTCCTGTCTTTTCAAATTTAAGACAATGGTTTAAGATATGAAAAGAGAAAAAAAGAGAAAAGTGCAAGTGTCTTTTTAATGCTTGTCTTGAATTTTGTAAGTGAACCTGAAACAATTTTTATTGGCATAAAATTGGGATGGTAGTAGCATGTATGCTTCTGTCAGTAGAATGTAGTCCTGCTTTATACATCACTTACCACACAGCTATAAAACTTAGAAATTTCTATATATACATATGTATATATGTATTATATATATTACATGTGTGTACACACATGCATTACTTGTGCTCATGATATATGCGTGCTTGTATGTAGATGCATTTTCACATCATTTTATTATTTTTCTATTTCAAATAAGTGTTTCCTCCAGAAAGTGTTTCATGTTATTCTTTGCTAGACAAAAGTGACAGCATTGTACAAATACTTACTGCTTACCTACTATTGTGAATCTTTTTATGTTACCAAATGGCAAAGATTGGATGAACTTAGATGCTGTGATAAGGCATATCATATAAATACTCTATTTTGAGTCTCTTAAAATCTATTGCCATGAGATTTAATTAAAGATTTTTATAATTTGCTAAATAATCACATGACTTTTAGAATATCCAACTTATTGTTTATCTTATATTTGGGTGGTCAAGTAATTATTTCTTCTACCTGAAACTAAGTTTCCTAATCCAAGTTTTCTTATAAATGAGATTTGTTGGTAATTATGTGCTTTAACAATTTTTGTGTAAGAATGCTGGTATTACTTTCCATATATGGTCTTGACCTGGTAATTAGATATGGCCCATCATCTGTGTTGAAAATTAACTTGATTCTGCATATGGTTATGTTTTATCATGTAACATAAATTTTAATTTACTCAATATTTGATGATGCAATTGCTAAACCCATGTAGTTGGGAGAAGGCATTACTACTACATGATCCAAACCTCATAAATGCATTGCAGAAAAGCTTATTTTTTTTTTCCATGTGATGATGCTTTTGAATATTACATCAATAATGATTATTTATCTGCATTTTGTGCAATTATCATTCCTTATAGTTTGAATAAGACTTGTTCTTTATGGCTATGATGGTCCATTTTAGAAGCAAGCACATTACTGTTCAAAATGTATCTATATTTAATTCTTTTATTGAGGATAAGAATCTTATGCTAACCTGACTCTGGTATATTATGTATTGTATGGCATGCTGAGCTTAGACGCCAATTTATGGCTTTGGTGCACATGCTAGCGAGGAAATGATATGGTGCTGCATATTGTGGTATTTTCTTGGAATTTGTCAAGCTCGAGAAGAATTTGACAAATCAATTAACCAAGGAATTATCTAGGAGTGGAGTCCTAGATTCATCGAGGGGATGGGGCTTTAGCCCATTATTTGGTCACCAGCAGTGGATACCAACCTCTGTGATTGAAGATCCCATGAATAAGGTTCAATATGGTAAAAATGAAGCTGATTGAGTGATCGTGTGATAACACAATTTTTGAAAAAAATTCTCATCCCATCTCTATGATGAGTGCTCTTATAAAGTGATAAAGTAAATTTATGTAATATTGAGTCATTCTCTTAATGGATCCGAGGTAGGTTATCTGTGGGGTATTAGTCATAATACCCTTGGAGGATTCACCTATATGAGAATCATCATATTAGGTCATGACTAAAGGTTTGGGCTAACCTTAAAGAATTCTCATAAAAAATCAAGGTACTAAGCGCAAGACCTTTAATATGCACTGACCGCTTAAGCTTAATTGATCCATACTGAGTGTATGATTAGTAGAAGTCTGAGTCAAGGACCTAGTTCAAGGTCTAATCCCATGGTTCCTTTAGGTGTATACAATCAATACTAAGTGAGGTTCAAGTCCACAGGATACCTCATCCATTACGCAGTATAAGATATCCTAAAATTTTTGTTATATTAATTTTATTATTTATTTTATTTAATTTTATTTTTAATTTAAAACTTTTATGAGAATTGTTGAAAATTATTTTAAAATAAATATAAAAAGGATGGAACGCTGCCAATGAGGCAGCGAGCGTTCATTCGCAAATGCTCGAGCGAACGCTCGAGCGTTATGCGATGCTCTCGCGAACGTTCCAGGAGGAATGGTAATGAGACTATAAACTGCCATAATTTTTTTTAAAAGTATATAAATAGGGACTCAAAGTTTCAAAATAAAATAGAATTGTTTTGAGTAGCCCTATGAGTTCTTTCAACTCATTTTTTTTAATTTTTATTGATTTTTTTTTTTGAGCATCTGAAGGATTCATTGGGTTGCACCTCTTGCCGGGACTTGTACAAAATTTTGCATCATGATCGCTAAAATATAACACGTGTGTTATTCATAATCTAAATTGATAAATTAATCTTTGTCCAATCTATTTCAACAAAGATAATGCGGTTTCAAAACTCTTTTAAATTTTAAGCCAATTAAATTTGTTTTAGTCTGTATAAATCTTTTAGTTGATCAAAGCATTGATTATTTAGCCCCCACCTTCGGGGCTTATAGAAATCAAATTTGACAAGAATGTTCGAGGTAGAGTTGCAGGTTCGGCTTTTGTTATTCATCGATTTGATGGAGCTATGTTAGCAGCGGAGGGATTCGGCCTTCTCGACTCTTTTGTTTTCTTATTGAACTTTGTGTTGCTTGGACTGTCATCTCCTATGCCACTCGTATCCTTAGTGCCTGTAGTTTTTTTATTGAGGAGGATACTTTTACCTTCATTCGATGGCTTCGATAGGACTCTTGCGACCATCTCCCAATCAACCCCTTGATTCACGACATCCGTTCGGTCAACTCTTCAGGATGAGTTCAGATTCAGCATGTTTATTAAAAAGCCAACTCAACAGTAGATTGGATTACTGCCCATGTGGCCTATCACTCCGATTTTTAAGCTGAAAGCATAGCGACCCGTGTCCTATTATACTTACATAAATTTTATTTTCAGACATATTGGATTTGACTCGTGCTAGAATGGTATGATCATCGCCTGTACCAAAAAAAAGCATTAATTATTTTTTATCTTTTTTTTATAAAAACTTTTTAATAAATTTTTTTATCAAACTATTAATATTTTTTATTAATTTATTTTCTTGTGTTCTGAATCTTTTTTTACATCAATCTTTTACAGTCGAAAACTTTTTTACTAATAAAACCATCAATTTTTGTTAACACATTCTTTTTTTTCTATTTTTTTGGTGGATCAAACTTTTATGTTTTATTTTTTTACATCAATCTAATAATTTTTTAGTTGATTATTTTTCCTTCCTTTTCCATAGAGAACATTATTTTTTCTATCAGGATTTTTTTTATCAAACTATTACTTTTTTTAAGCCAACCATTTTTTTCATGAAGATTTTTTTTTAAGTCAAAAACTTTTTATATCAAACTATTAACTTTCTTTAACTAGTTTTTTTCTTTTTTCGATAGAAAACTTTTTTCAACCTAAAACTTTTTAAATGAAATTATTAATTTTTTAGCCTAATCTTTTTCCTTTTTTTTCTATGGGAACATTTTTTTTAATCGAAAGCTTTTTTTTTCTTGCAATAAACTATTAATTTTTATTAACTAATTCTTTTTCTACTTTTCTTAGCTGATCAAACTATTATTTTTTAAATGATTATTATTTTTAGTTGACTAAACAATTAATTTTTTTAGTTGATTCTTTTCTCTTTTCCAATGAAAAATTTTCAACTAAAAATTATTTTTTTCATCAAACTATAAATTTTTTAATCAATTCTTTTCTTCTTATGGGGAACATTATTTTCTCCAAACAATTTTTTTATTTATATCAAACTATTAATTCATTTTAATTGTCTCTTTTCTTGTTTTTCATAAAAAATCTATTTAGTTATTTTTTACACCAAACTATTAATTTTTAACTTGTTCTTTCCTTTTTTTTCTCTTGATCAATTTTTAATAAAAATATTATTTTTTAATATCAACTATTAATAGATTTTGACATGCATTTTTTTTCTTTAATGACTATGAGAAACTAAATATAATAGCCCTAAAAAAATATTTATTTACTTTATAAAAAATTATTAGATCAATATTTGTATACGGAGTTTAATTAATCTTAATTTTTTAAAAAAAATCAGCTGCAATCATTTGAGGTTATATTTAAATTCATAATCTATTCTTTTGGACTTCTTATGATAGCAAAAGCCATTCATATATAGGGCAGAGCTTGTGAAAGCGTAATAAATTTCAGTTTTGAGCCAGTTCCTGCACTGGGTCTGCCGGGACTGGTACAAAGTCGACACGAGAACCACGTCACTCAAGTCCCTAGCTCTTCGTTTTCGCTCTCTCCCCTTCTTAGTTCTTCCATCCGTCTCCCGAAACCCTCTGCGATGCGAAGCCCTACCAAAACCCTAGCCTTCTACCTCGTTAGACCTGTGCGATAACGTTGAACGGCATCGAACCAACGAGAAGAGAAAGCTCCAATGGGCGCTCTGGCTTGCGCCTCGAGGGCGGCTAGGTCGAAGTTCCGGCCTCTTCTCCCTACCACAAGGCCTGTTGCATCTGTATTTAGGGGACTTCCTGTTGGATGGGACGAACGCTCGTTCTGCTCCCAATCTCGTCAGAGCAGCAGAGAAACTTTCGTAGATTTGAGCCAATATCCGCCGGAAAGGATACGGAACTTCTCCATCATCGCCCACGTTGATCACGGGAAATCAACACTTGCCGATCGGCTCCTGGAGATGACGGGGACCATCAAGAGGGGCCACGGCCAGCCGCAGTACCTCGACAAGTTACAGGTTTGGACAAAAAAAGTTAACAAGCTGGCTTCTTGTATTTTCTTTATCAGTTTGGATGATTTGATGGTGAGTGTTTGTCTCGGGATTCTTAAATTATCAACATTCATTCTTCTTTTGGTTGTTTCTATGTTTCTTATGCGATTACATGGGATGGTTAGAGCTTGGAGGGAAGGCATTCATGCGCTTGAAGGATGGTCTTTGCTGATAGAAGGGTGGATATCTAAGAACTTTGTTAGAGAATGGACATAGATTTTTAAATTTATCATCTCGGGAAGGGGTTAATGCTTCTAATTGGGGAGGCCGGGAATTGAATATTCTTGCTAAGCTGATGGAGCAAATAATTGCTTGGTGATAGTGCCAATTGTCTCCATTAGAAACCCTTCAGAAAACACTCCTTTTGAGATAGAAAAATAACCAACAATGTACATTGAGATTTATCCTACTACATCTCCATTGTTCTGCCTGAAGGAAAACGAGCTAGGGATTTAGTTGTCATCTATGCTACCAGGTCCTTCAGCTTAATCAAGAGTAACCATACTAGACACTCGTAAATGGGTATCAAGTGACACAGTATCCACAAGGACAAATCTTATAAATTACAAAGGTCTTCCACTGACAGCACCTGCATTCTCATACCCAAGTCCTTGTAATACTATGAAGGTTCAGTAACCATCCAACGAGCTTTGCATTAAATAAGGGCTTAACACTGTTGCAAATGGGAAAGCCTTATGTAAGCCACGATAAGTCACATATAGTTCCACATGAGATGAGCAGAGAAGCATGTCAGGTCTCTTGGTATCTGTAATCTTTTATATAAATGGGCTTTAATTATAAAGAACACCATTATGATGTGATGGGGAAAATAAGTAACTCAAGGACTAGGCATTCTGAATTAAATTTAGATTGAGTGCTAAAATGACACATGGCATCAAGGATAAACAAGACAGCAGCTACTTTATGCTGATAATAATGTAACTGAACAAAGCCATACCAAAAGCCTAAGTGCTGAAAGGGCTAAAGGAAGTCAAATAAAGAACCCGAAAGTGATATATTATATTACCTAGTTCATTTTTTAAAACTTACTTTGAGTGGCACATTATTTCAGTTATCTTTCCCGTTTTGTATGTGGCTTGTATTTGCAGGTAGAAAGAGAGAGGGGCATTACAGTCAAAGCACAGACTGCAACTATGTTCCACAAGCATACATTTGCTTTCCCTGATGCCTTGATATGCAAAATCCACCAAGTTTTCTACTGAATCTGATCGACACTCCTGGCCATGTGGATTTCAGCTATGAGGTATCAAGATCTCTTGCAGCTTGCCAGGGTGTCCTTTTAGTAGTTGATGCTGCCCAAGGTGTTCAAGCACAGACAGTTGCTAACTTCTATCTAGCATTTGAATCTAACCTGAGTATTATTCCTGTCATAAACAAAATTGACCAACCCACTGCTGATCCTGATCGTGTTAAAGCTCAATTGAAATCATTGTTTGATCTTGATCCCAATGATGCTCTTTTGACTTCTGCTAAAACTGGCCAAGGGCTTGAGCAAATCCTGCCTGCTGTTATCAAGCGCATACCCTCTCCTCCTGGGAAGTGTGATTTACCTTTACGGATGCTTTTGTTAGATTCTTACTATGATGAGTATAAAGGAGTAATCTGCCATGTTGCTGTTGTTGATGGTGCTCTCCGCAAAGGGGATAAGATTGCATCAGTAGCAACTGGCAAGAATTATGAAGTCTTAGATGTTGGAATAATGCATCCTGAACTTACTCCAACTGGAGTACTTTTACTGGACAAGTTGGATATGTTGTTAGTGGGATGCGTACAACAAAAGAAGCACGTGTTGGTGATACACTTTACCATGCCAAAAGCATTGTGGTACCTCTTCCAGGTTAATCTACTCCACCTAAATCCATTTGTAGAATTCATTTTCTATTTCTTTATTTGTTGAATAATTCCCATAAGTGGATTCTTTCCAGTAACTGCTAGTCAATATAGGTAGTGAATTTTTTGGCCGTTTGTTGCTTCATTTCTTTCTCTGTAATAATCTTTTGTATCTTTGGCCTTATAAACTATTTGGTGTTGCAGGTTTCAAGCCTGCAAAGCATATGGTATTTTCTGGTCTTTATCCAGCAGATGGATCTGATTTTGATGCTCTTAACCATGCAATAGAGAGATTAACATGCAATGATGCTAGCGTATCTGTTACCAAAGAGACTAGCACTGCTCTTGGCATGGGATTCAGGTATATGCATTTGGGGAGAAATTTTAGCACGTTCTATATTGTCTTCCTCAAGTTTTGTGGGTTAAAGTGATCATATTTTGAGTTATTTTATACCAGATTCAGCACCTACCTAGCCTTATTTTTTACATGCATACAATGTGCTTTGGACAGGTGTGGCTTCTTAGGATTACTTCACATGGATGTCTTTCATCAGCGGCTTGAGCAAGTATTCAATCTTCTGCTACCATCATTCTTGTTATGCTGTGTCTCAGAGATATAGCAGAAATGTCATTTTTGTTTTTGTTGGACAATTTCAATCCAAATAGTGGTGATAGCGTTCATCATATTGCAATGCATTAATATAAGGTTCGTCATGCCGCAATGCATTAATATAAGCACTTTGTGTGCCATGTAACTAATGGATGTGTGAGAAGCCAAATACTTATTCAGAGTTAAGGAATCTAAATAATACTTTTCAATTAGCCTTTTTAAATAAGGTCCTAGGTTGTTACAAATGGTATTAAAGTAAATCCAGTTTGTCGCCCATGTGGACTAAGAACAATGCATGGGTCATTTCGAGATTAACAATGTGCTGATCGTAGTATTTGTGATTAAATTTGATTAGATTTAGACCCTTAATTTGGCAAGGACACTAAGGCTTAAACGAGGAGAGTGTATGATGACTTATGCCAGCATGTGTTTGGTCCCATATTGATTGTGTGCTGAAAAGATCTTTGATGCTTGTATAGAGCTGAGGAACCCAAACAATACAATTTGGCCAACCTTTTTGGATGATGTCCCAAGCTGTTGCAAAATGACAAATATCTAGAAACATGCTATCTTTGTTATGTAGAATCTCCTGAGTATTTAACCTAGTATTGGGCAAGATATGCTATTCCCCCATCAGTTATAGGCAGAAACTAATCTCTAATATGGTTGTTGTTTAAAGAAAGAAGCAACCCAATCTATTCCACCTTGTTGTCACCATATTCTTGGTTTTCTTTCCCTTTTTGGATAGGTGAGTTTCTGATATGATTTTAGTGCTTTGCACGTCAAATACCAAATGATTGTCAAGATGCCAATGGAACATCAATATGGTATCAATAAAGGATATTTGGTTTCCTCTAAAAGTGTTAATTGGTTCTAGCCTTAATTTTCTGTGTCTCTAATAATATTTTGTATTTTCTTACACTGAAAAAATTAAAAACATCATGCATTTTATGTCTTCACAATATATTAATGCTTCTTTGGAAATATTTTTGAAACTGAGTATCTTTATCTACATTTAACTTGTAGGAGTATGGAGCTCGAATCATATCTACCATACCAACTGTACCATATATTTTTGAGTATTCAGATGGAAGGTATGGTTCTCTTGTATTGTTAGTTTACATGCTATTAAAATGGTTTCAGGCCCAAGGCTTCTCTGTTTGTTTAGCAAAGTACAAGTCCAAAATCCTGCTTCACTGGCTTCAAATCCTGGGAAGCGTGTAACTGCATGTTGGGAGCCATCTGTTATTGCAACCATTATTATTCCTAGTGAGTAAGCGCTGCTTCCTTATTCTGTTTCTTTTGCAAGAATTTATTTGACATGCTATTGGTTGATTTAATTTAGAGAGTATGTGAAGTTTCATCAATTCATGTTATTGATATTCAGGTATGTTGGACCTGTTATTACACTTTGTTCAGAAAGGAGAGGAGAGCAGCTAGAATATTCATTCATTGATAGGTAAGTCTATTTGGAAGACCAATAGTGTTGAGTTTGGTTAACAAATTGATGACTTCCACTTGATTGCTCGTTTCTTCCATGCAGCCAGCGTGCGCTTATGAAATATCGGTTGCCATTGAGAGAAATCATTGTGGATTTCTACAATGAATTGAAGAGTATAACATCTGGATATGCCACATTTGATTACGAAGATTCTGAGTAAGTCTCAACTTTCTTTTGTGGTCAACCAACAAGTAGGAAGAGTATTATCAACCTTATCTGTATTCTAGTCATCATATGGTTTATGCTGGTGTTTGATGAACAAAGATTTCCTTTCCTTTTTTTTGATTGCATCAACATTCTAATCAAATTTGTGACTTCAGTTAATAATTTATACCACTTTTTATCGTAAAAGTTTTGACTTAACTAGTTTTTTGCGCTGAAGATTTTTTCATGATCTACTTGGCTAGTCCTTCTGTATTTCCTGATTATATGTTTTATGGCAAGGTTTTCTGTGGTGCAAGCTTCAGTCTGATAAAGGTGATGAATTGTGCTAGGATACGCTATGTTAAATAGATGCCGAGAATTTGTACCAGAATTGTTTTGCCAAGTTTTGAGCCTTGTGCGGCACTGGATGCAATGTCCACTCAGCCTACTGACAACCTACACACCAAAGGGTTGCAACACGAAGCGACGCAAATGTCAATCTCCTGTAGTGTGACTGTGAGAGACTGGGTGGGTCTCTCATACCTTTGTATCTCTGCTTGGGAGTTGCAATAAAAGAGTGAGAATGACTCTCAAGCAACAAAGATACAAAGGCATGGGAGACCTGCCCAAAGTCTCTCATAGTTTCACTCCAAGAGATTTACGTTTACGTTGCTTTGTGTTACAAACTTTTGGTCCGTGGGTTGTGAGTAGGCTGACTGGACATGGCATCCAGTGCTGCACAAGGCTCAAAAATTGGCAAAACAATTCCGGTGCAAATTCTGGGCCCTATGACAATTGCCACCAGCATCTATTTATAACAGCGTATCCTAGCACAATTCATCACCTTTATCAGACTAATTAATATTTTTTAGAGACTTCTTAAAATACCAAACGAGGCAATATAATTTATACCACCTCCTGGGCACAAGTTTCATATTTGAATAAAAAAGTTGGAAAATTTTTAATGTAGTATGGTTCAGACTGTCTGCCAACCCAGAGACTGCTTTATGAAAGAAAATGCCCTAATAAATGCTGTAGCAGGTTGTAGTAGCTGGACACACATAAGAAGTGCTGATGGTTGGTACCACCTGTGGATGAATCTGTCGGCAAATCTATCAAAGAATTATTGATAAAGTTTCTAGATGTGATTTGAAAAATCAAATTGATGGATGTGTAGATATTGATAGGAACAAAAACTTTTGAATGCCATCAGAAGTTAGTTGTGGCTAGCACCCTGCATGCACTCTGTCATGAATTCTTATCCTTTACTTTAGACCATCGCTTGGTTGTTCCTCAAGGATCAGTATGTCACAGAGGCCAGGATGCGATTCACTCCATTATTGTCCATTTTTAGCATCTATCACTCTTGATTCCTAGGTCGACTTGCATTCTGAAGACACTTTGTCGTGAATTCTTACCCTTTACTTTAGACCATCATTTGATTGTCCTGGAAGGATCGGTATGCCACAGAGACCAGGGTGGATTCACTCCATTATTGTCCATTTTTAGTATCTATCACTGTTGATTCCTAGGTCTTGCAAACAATACTAAACTTCTCGATTTGTTTTACAGGTATCAAAAGTCTGATTTGGTGAAACTAGATATCCTCCTTAATGGACAGCCTGTTGATGCTATGGCAACCATTGTTCACAATCTAAAAGCACAGAGGATTGGACGTGAATTGGTGGAAAAACTAAAGAAGTTCATAGATAGGTCTGATAGTGCTTAGTGCAATCTGAAGGGCATGCTTTAGTGACTTCTTTTCTTTTGTTCATGACTTAATATGCCAAATTTTTGCAGGCAAATGTTTGAAATAACAGTACAAGCTGCGATTGGCTCAAAGGTCATTGCAAGGGAAACGTAAGCTATTGGCATAACCTCTCCTTACATGTTGCAACCTAATAAATATAATTACTGTCAATTCCTTTAACATTTTATTGCCAACATGTTCTTCATCAGTATAAAATAAGAACAACTCATGCATGGTGTGAAAAATGGCATGCCGATATAGCTTAGAAATTTCATACTACTTTTTTGAATATTTGTGCATGTGATAATGAGCCAACTGTATTGCTAGCTCTTCATGAATTCTTTCCTTAGAGTAATATGGCTTGAAGAATTTTATAAATTGAAGATAGAAAATAGGACAATCCTTGCAGCTGAGATTTTCTGTGCCTACCCATATTGCCTAGTACAGGCATACCGTACCAACACAATGGGGTACTGATACAGTATAGGGGCTCAATGCAATAATGTACAGGCACATGTTACAATTGCTGTCTTGCCTTTAACAGGATGCAGCCTTGAACAGTGTATCATGTGTCAATCACCTTGACTGGTAAGTTGCGGGTACGAGGTCTGGTGTCAAAATTGAAATTTCCAACATGTGGAACCTAATACTGTATCATTTTTCTTTTAAATGTGAACTATATTTAGGATTCTAATCAGGGTGTAAAGTCACTGAGTGTTGGATTTCGATGACCTGGGTTCAATGCTGCCCTAACTTTGATTTCAGCTGGGCTTCCTCCCTCCCTAGCTCTCACAAAATAGAAAAAAAGAGATTCCCATCACTTGATTATGTGGACCCTAAAATTATAATCTTGTGCTCTTTAAAACTACAGCCAAGTCAAGCTTACATGAAGACATTTAATTGATCCTAATCCCAAAATATGTACTAGACAACTTTTTCGCATTGGAGATATTGGTGCATTATATGGCCCTAATCATTTGGATTGTCTTTGGGGACAGGTTGCTAAAAGCAGTTCATAATCCAAAACTTTTGGGTATTGCCGACCATCTAAAAGTTTGCCAAATTATGGTCGACTAGATCTCCAGCATGTACAATGCATGTGCACCTGCTACGTTCTCTCAGCCACTTTAACTTCTCCATTTGTTCATAAAAGGTGGTGCTGTAGCCTTTGGAGTCCAGCATGTGCTGTGCTGGGTTCTTGGTTAATGCCTATGCAGAGTCCGGCACGCATGCTGGACTCTGTGGCTTTCCTGTTATACGTATATTAGATGTCTTTTGAATTATGATGCTCAATTGAACTGTTAAACGAGTATTGTCGTATCTCATATGCTTTGATTGTCCGAAGGTGTCCTAAATTTGAATACAATGAATTTTACATCTAAATGTTGGATGGTGATGGAAGTCAGATATTCTGGTTTCCTTCTCTTTTTGCTCATTATTAGTTCCTCCAACCAGTTAAAGTTTATGTCATCTTTTCAATACTTCTTCACCAAGTAACATCATGATCTTTTCATGGCTATTAATGGAGTTTTGCATTGTTGAACACCCACATTGACCATTAAATCAAAGTTTTTGTTGTCCTGATTGGGCATGCGTTGCTTATATAGACATCTAAAGGTGTTGAACCAAGGGTTGTGTGCTTTTGTCTCACATTGGAATTGTCATTCCTTTCCGACTTCCTGTTACCATTGCCTGCAATGGGATCTCCTGGTCAGTTTGTAAATCGTCTTGCTTTCATCTTAAATCAGTTGGGTTTTTTCTGACTTTTGTTTATGCCATCTTCCCAGTGTTTGTTCAAATAAAAAGAGTTATTTCCATGTCAGATTAACAACGATCTTCTGGTTGTTCTGCCATTTATAGCTCTATGTAGGGTTCATGGTTCAATCCATTGCTTTGCACCCCTTTATCCTTTATCTTGCATGACGGTTGGATTTCTTAGATCACCCAATTCCATCCTGGAGTATATGATGGCTGTTCCTTAGACTTGTATTTCTATACTTGCATAGCACAGTAAAGATGCTTGTTGGTTTGTGCCGCTGATGGTAGCTTGATTTTGGATGTGTTGTCATTTTCTACAGTAATTTTCTTAAAAATCTTATCTTGCTTAATTTTTCTCAAAAAAACTTAATTGCATACCAACAGAACCATCACACATCACCCACTTGGATGATTGACCGCAAAATTAATATTCTGCAGCATATCTTTCTTGTGTGCTCAGTTGTTTTTAAGAACCTTCAGCAAAACTTATCCTATCCTGTTTTTCCTTTTTCTTTTGGTGTGCGCGCGTGCATCTGCAGGGAGCAAAAATTTCTCTGTTTCATTAGATGTAGATTTTGGTAAACCTTTTCTAACTATGGTCACCAGAAGCCTTGATTGGGACTGCCATGTTCACAATGTTGGATAGAAATTTTTGCTGTATTTGAGAAAGAGAGCAAAATATATTTTTAATATAATAAATTTCTTTCTGAAGTTGTAACATGTTGACTTGTGATGATTATCCATCTACTCTAACCTACATTGATCAAGGATGGAGCTTACATAAGGCTGTAAATCCTTTTGCATTGAGGTCTAATGATGCTACCTTGAAAGGATGATTAGGAAATCTGCATGATTTGCATGTGTCACGGGGAGAAGAGAAAAGGCAGGGTTATTTAGAAGGTAAAGAAAAGGATTTGAGAAGTAGAAGAAAGGATGGGAGTTGCCCACAAAAAATATTTGACTGTATTCCGATTGGCTAAATATTTCCTGTTTCAGTTCTGATTTTTTCTGGTTCTGTGTCTGTTTTGATTCATAATGACTGGATCAGTTTTTCACTTCTATGTATACTTAGTAATCATCTTTTTCTCCTTGCAGTATTTCAGCAATGAGAAAGAATGTTCTAGCAAAATGCTATGGTGGTGATGTTACACGGAAGAAGAAGCTCTTAGAGAAGCAGAAGGAAGGGAAGAAACGGATGAAGCGCGTTGGTTCTGTTGATATACCACAAGAAGCATTCCATGAACTGCTGAAAGTCTCCTAATGGTTAAATAGGTAAGTTTTATTTTGGTTAGTTTGCCGTTTAGCCTTTGGGGCAGCACATCATTATTAGTTGAAATTGTTGCATTGTATGATGATCATATGTGATTCCATAAACAGTAGTCTTCTGATCTATATGATTGTCTATTTTACGTAAAATTTTACCTATCTGACCTGTGGCTTAATTGCCAAATCTACATCATCTTGAATGTGCAGAGTTCGTCATCATCATATTTTTCCTTCCTTCATATGGAAAAGACATGGTTTATTTTGTATAAATAAACGTTTTTGTAGTATTTTGTAGTACTAAATTGTTAGCGACTGTTCATACATATAAATGTAGACACCAGAATACATGGCTGTGCCAATTTGAAATTGTTCAATCAGTCATTCAAGTAATGGGGTCTTAAGTAATATACTTGCCATTCCATCGTTTCTTTGACCTTTCAATAACTTCTAAGGTCTTCGTTCCTCCATGCTTACATGAATTATTCTGATGTCATTCTGAGTTCATGTTATTTTCAGGATCACTGTCTGATGGCTACATGATCAGCTTTGTGGGGGCAGGAGGGTCTTGACTGATTACTGAGAACAGGAGATGTCAAATGAAAATGATAAACAAAGCAGTGTGTTTTGTCCACATTTCTCTTGTTTATTACTTGAATTATTCTTTATTAACAGTATTTTAGGTCTTAATTTATTTGTATAACGATGTAAAAGAGAATGCCATTGTAAAGACAAGCAATCCATATTATCACCGTGGTGCGAAATTATTTTGGTTGTCACTGTAAACAGTCATCTATATTATTTTCTCTTTTAAATAATCAAGGTTTTAAGTTATTAAATGATTTTGATATTATTCAGCTCTGCTATCATATTCTGCACCGATCAATGCAGCTTCTTATTCGGACACCTGAAAAATTGGGGTAAAAATCTGACAATTCAGGAACAGCTTGGGATTGCCCTTGCGATTCAATCATCATCCAAGCAACTCTTTGATATGAGATGTGGAGAACCAACTTCTTTTTATTGCTTCTCACCCAGATGTGGGAAGGGAAGATTCTCATTTTCATCCCTGAATAACTTCTGAAGCAGTAGAGCCATCCTGGCGTCGTTGGATCACACACAAGCGAGAGCACCTGCAAGTCTAAAATACCTTACACGTCAGGCGGAAAAATTGACCTCGCTAGTAAAATATACTCCGAGTATATTTTCCGAGGCAGTATTTTAGGAAAAATTGCAAGTCTAAATGGTTTTTACGAGACCAGGAACGACAGTGAGAACTAAATGATAGTGGAGTTCCGAAAATATACTCGGAGAATCAGAGAGAATCAAAATTCACATCCAAGCAAAGACGCTAACAACGTGGCTTCCCTGTCGATGATCCTTGATCAAGAATTCTCAGAGCCAGAAGAGACTTCAACCAACTGCTCATTGCAGAACTCATTTTTGATTTTTGATCAAGATTTATGATATTGCACCACCTTTCATAAGCCATTCTAAGAAAACAGAACATCACGTTAGTTGAAATTGGGGCTTATTGGAAGTTAAGCCAACCACAATATTATATATTGCCGCACATATATTCTTATTGTCAACGCTTCCGATGTTCCAAGCTTATCCTGAGATATGAAACATCAATGGGAGGTAACCAAAAACCCAATCATCTAATAAAATAAGGAACATGATAACTAATACTAGAATCCACACATAGCAAAAACCTCAAACCTACACTTCTGCCCATAATATTTAATGTAACAAATAAACAAAACCCCTAAGTACATATTTATATATTTATATATACCATCCCTTGCTGATATCACGTTAAATCCCAAAAATTTTGGCATTGCAGGTGCCAAAGCCTAAATGGAATAGAGCAATCCAAAATGATTATGTCATGAAGCAACCCCTGGTTAAAGAAAACTAGCCATCTAAGGAAAGATAACTTCAGTCATTCAGGGACAATGAACCGAGATGATCTGCAGCATCTGAACCTGTAGCATGTGCTAACCGAAGGACTTCCATAGCTTCTGCAACTTTCTTCTGGAGTGCATCTGGAGATTCTATAAGGTGGAGGACCTCAGTTTGATCCATCTCTAGGATCATTCCAGTCACTTTGCCAGCCTGATCCCGTTCAATCCGTTCAACAAGTGGGTACAACTGCTCACCCAGAATCTGAAAATCCAAATGAATAAATAAGCCAATGGGTACAGTGTAATTGCAGGCTTAGTCCAAGTTTATATCACTTCCAATAAAAATACCCATCCTACTTTGGAGATCATCAGCTCCAGCGAACTAAATGAACACGAATCAATCACACTTCAGATAGGAGCATATGCAGATTTTATAATGAGATCATGTGAACCTAATCTTAAACAGTGCAACCAGACATGTAGTGCATCATATTTTGTCCGTAAGGCATATCAAACACCTGCAAATTAGCCTTTAAGTGTATGAATGCATAAATAAACTTTCTAGATCTATTTGAAATCACATCTATCCCTACATCCAATTACTGTCATCATTTGAAATTATACAATATGTTCTTGAACTTTTGTATTTTACTGTCCATTGACATTAAAAGAATATGGGCTTATCTCTGAGTCATATATTTTCATCAGATGAGATTTTCTATGAAGGAAATGAAGAAGAGAAATTGGAGAGTTTGTCCTATCCACTTGATCGTTACAATCCTTTTTTTCTCTGGGCACATGTAATCCAATTGGGAGGTAATTGAACTTATCCCTGAAATATAAGATTTGGGAATCCAAAACACCCCCCATCTCTCCAACTTCCTTTCTTCCTGCTTAATTTCAACCGTGAAATTTCAACGGTGAAAGATTATTTAAGGATAGAGTTTCTGGTGTCCAAACAGCATTTAATAGGTTGAAGCAGTTGATTAAACACAAAACATTGGAGGATGAAAGAAAAGTTGGTTGGCACTGACAGAACTGAAATAACATACAATTGCAATCCAACTTGCATGCATTAGTAAAAGGATTAGTGGCTTCCTGATCAATTATGTCACAGACCATGACTTAGCAAGTTGAAAAAGCATTCTTACCACTCGTTGGTGCTCAGGAGTAGCAGAAGCTAGAGCAGAGGCAAGAGCTGTGATTGGAATTGACGGAGATCGGACTGCATCCATTGGAGTGACATGCAAACCACTTGCATCAAATGGCAAAGGCATCATTGGACCCATCAGACCCTGAGGTATCATTGTTGGATCAACCCCATTCCGAGCATTTTGCATATATCTAAAGCCTTGATTAGCATTACGCTGAATCAACTGAACCCAGGGACACCAACAGGAGATGAGAAATATGAGTCAATCATAACTGAATGCAGAGAGTGCAATTTCAAGTAAAAAACCAGAAAAGTGGCTGAACAAATCATACTAAAAGAATAATTTCATTTGTCTAGTACAGAAAATTCAAAAGGCACAACAAAGAAAACTCAACTCAACTCATCTAAGCCTTTTTCCCAACTACATGGGGTCGGCTACATGAATCTGCTTCCTCCACTCTGCTCTATTAAGGACTAATTCGACACTCAAATTACAAATAGCTATATCTCTTTTAATTATTTTTGTCCATGTTAGTCTAAGTCTACCTCTACTTCTATTATTATCATGGACTATTAAAAGATCACTCTTTGAGTATCTAAAGCTCTATTGTTGTATATATCCAAACTACCATAATCGATTTTCTCTCATTTTATCTTCAAATGGGGCTACTCCTATCATTTCTCGTATATATTTATTTCTAATTCTATCTTTTAAAATTTTACCACATTCATCTTAACATACGTATTTTTGTTACACTTAATTTATTCACATGATGTTTCAGTATTGCATAATAAAGAAAACTAATGGAACAAAAGTGAGAGCATTTTCAGAAATGTGATAGCATAATCAAAATCAAGGTTCTAAATCCCGTAGAATGGGACCATCTTAGTTTTTCTATGAAGCATGACAGTAGCTTTCAAGACACAATGATTGGGAGACTAGGATGATGGCAAAACAGTTATGTTCCAACACTTAGGATAGTAACCTATCCCAAAGTCTCATAGGACATCCCATTAGGATTTGAAACCATAATTAGAATGAGGGAAGCAATGGTGTTAGCAATTATGTAATAAAGATAAAAACCACTTCATAAAGATTTAACAAAATTATATACAATAGGAATTTTTTTTTTTTGCCAAAAAGCTGCTTATTTCTAAGGCCAAGGTTTTTGCCCAATAACCATGTTAGAGATATTAGAGAACTAAAAGGTGAAGATAAACATGTCAAAACGAAAAACAATGATCACACAGGCATAAACATGCACATCTAGAGGCACACCATTGCATTCAATTTGCAACAAGTCATGCAGTCAAAAGAAACAGCTAAAGCAACATATCTTAAGAAAAGCACTGAATCATTTCTCCCTTTATGCTTGCCAACCTAAGGGGGTTGCCCCAATTGCTTAGAAGTCTAGCTGAAGATAGTCAAATAAAGGTCAATCTGAAATTGAACACATCCAATTTGGATATAAGAAATTGATCAAAGAACTTAATTAGTTGGAAATTAAAGATCAAATCCATAAGAAGTCAGTGCTGAATTGTAAAACACAAGAATATGTTCCTCTAATAAAAAAAAGTCCCCAAGCGTGCTTTACAAAAAATGAATAGTATCATAAACGAATGCGAACTTAGACCATGCATCAGTCCTTGAATTATTTCCCAGCACGATGTGAAAGCCTTCGTAACAAGGCCTTCTTCATATGACACTTTAATCCCTCATATGATGATGGAAAAAAAGGTCAAACAAATTCATCATTACCAGAGATGCAAGTAATGATGGTGAGAGTCAAGGTTTTGAATCCTATGAGATAGAGCCATTCTAGTTTTTTATGATATAGGATGCGCTACTGTTTTGTACTATCCCAACACTTGAGATGAGGGATGTTTCAAAACGCAATGATTGGAATATTAGGACGATGGCGGGATAATCCTATCCAACACTTGATGGCAACCCTTTCTGACAAGACATTGCCTGAAACCACAGTAGGAGTTAGACAACAGATTTGCTACCCACATAATAAAGGAGAGTTTACGGGGAAACCACAATATGCTATCATGGCCTATTGATGAGAAAGTAAGGATTTGTTATTGTTGCCCCAAATTTGTTCAAGCTCAGGTCCTTTTATAGTCCTAACTCAAAAAATCATCACCAACCAAAGTCTATATTATGGATTTGGATATGTGTAAAATGGATGCCATGTGTGCAGCTCAGGAGCAAAATGTGATCATACGTATTGGTTACGCATTTTGAGTTAGTCCATTTTGACCTGTTGTCACCTCAAGCCCTCATCCATGCATGGCTTGGAACGATCAAGCAAACGGTTCCGAAAAAATGGACAAAGTTATTAGATAAAGAATTCAGCAAAGACTAATAAGGTTATCCCAGAAAGATCTCAACACTTAAAAAGAGTATAGTAAAAGGAAGGTTGCTTATCACAAAGTCAGTATGATGGTTTTCAACAAAGTATATTGGATCAGACACTTCAAAAAAAAAAAGGCATGAGCATAGAGTATTCATGTGAGGCAGGGTTAGAATGCTTAACGAAAAGACTCACATACCTGCTGCTGCTGCTGCTGCATCTGCTGTGACATTCCTCCTCGCCTTGCACCCACCCTCTGGCCAGGTTGTCCTTGCCTCTGAAGGTTGTAAGGCATCATGAAGTTAGGGGCAACACCAGGCCGGATTCCTGGAATAAGCTGCTGTTGGAAACCATAGCCTGCAGGTTGGGGTGGAATAAGACCAGGAGCACCCTGACCAAAGTAAAGTTGCTGAGGGGCAAGCCTAGGTGGACCAGGGTGGTAGCCGGGCATAGAGGGCATTGCAGGTGTTATGGTCCCCTGAGCACTCAGCTGTGCAAAATGAGCCTGTAAAAAAGAATATTAGAATAAATCAAATGGGTAACAGAAAGCAGGCAAAAACATTAGAAATAAAATTTGTATGACCACATAACTTGTGCATGCGTGCGTGGTGGACACAGATACACACATACATATTAAAAAGTACTTTTGAATTATCTTAACATTGCGAAAAACTAAACATCATTTGAAATTCTTCAGTCAATAAATTCTTGAAAAAGAGCAGATGAGAATAGCAATACATGATTACTAAACACATCAAGAATATGACTGATCAATGACAACAGCATGAAAAACATTTCAAGGATTGCCATGCATTTGACATGTGTGGCATCTTCACCGCTGAATGGAAGTGCCTTAGCACAACAAATCAAGGAACAAATTAGAAAGCATAGTGAAATAAAACACATTTTTTTATGAAGCAGGGCAAATTTTAACTCAATGCGGTACTACAACCTCAGAGTGGTGTGACTGTGTAAACTGACAATTAGTTTCCAGATCTAAGTGCAGGAAACAATAGAGAGTAGAAGAAAAAGAAGGGAAAGAACAAGGGAATGACAAATAAGAAAATGAAAGAAGGAGAATAAGAACTGAGTGATCTGCTAAAAAGGTCACTCTGCTAAAAAGGAAACGGACAAGGAGAAAAGAAAGGAAAAGGTAAAGAGAATCTGCCAGAAAAGGGAGAAGGGGGGAAAGGAGCATAGACGGAGGAAAGAAAAAAGAGAGAAGAAAACTAATGAGAGGATGAAAAGAGCCTATATGGGTAAATCACTATGGGGGAATAAAGGCTTTTCAGAGGTGTGTTGCCAGGTAGAATATAGGAAAGAAGAAGAGAAGGGAAAGTGGTAAACTCAGCAGTTCATGCTCATGATGCTGCAACCTCCTACACAGGCATCTCTCTCTCTCTCTCTCTCTCTCTCTCTCTCTCACACACACACACACACACACACACACACAAACACACGGAGTACCACAGGCACACACTCCAGCTTAGGCCTATCAGCACATTGGACCAATTTATGGGAGAATCTAATGGGAGAGAGGATGATACGGTCAAATAAACAAGGTCTGCCAGACTGCCGCTATGATTAATTGCATGGGTCCGTGCCCCATGACCAACCCAGATGTTTAATATAAAGACACAACTATCCCTTTACAAAATCACTTCCATCTGTGCAATCAAGACAATAAATTTAGACCATTAGCAATAGACATCTAATTAACCTGCCCATATAATTCACTTAATCAAACTCCAACTTAAATTGTCTATTGGACAGCACAGCAAGTTTAATCAACCTTAGCCGACAAGCCTTAAAACATGTAGCTCTATTTTTTTTTTAAAAAAAGAAGGTATAGTTCATTTAAATTTTAAAATATCTTA
This sequence comes from Calamus simplicifolius, assembly GCA_900491605.1. Taxonomy (NCBI): domain Eukaryota; kingdom Viridiplantae; phylum Streptophyta; class Magnoliopsida; order Arecales; family Arecaceae; genus Calamus; species Calamus simplicifolius. The sequence goes on along the minus strand of UESW01003901.1, from coordinate 1,060,698 downwards.
ACAATTGTTCTCAAGTCTCAATCTAACAACAGCGCACCAACATAAGTCTTGGCAAAAGCATCTTGGGGTCAAGGACCAACTTGTTGGTAGACTAGACCATACTATATGGCAAAAGCATCCGATTCCATCTTACCATGATTAGCAAGGGAAGTGTTCCTAGGAATTAAATGGTATTATAGTATTTAATCAAAAAAGTTTGATACATCCATTCTCTGTGGAAGACAAAATTGTTGATTTGTAAAGGGCATATTTAATTGCTCTGGCATTAGCTTTCTGGCTCTGATAATAACATTTCCCATTCTAAAAAACAGCTTATTAATGCCTATGAACCTCAGTGTAAGATAAGCCAAACAATGATTAATATAAGCATTAAACAGGCAGTTTATGTTTCGTGCCATGCCCAAAAAGTTATTGCTGAGCTGGAAATAGACAGGCTAGAGTAATTGGTGAGCAATTCAAAATAAGGGTATGCAAGAAAACATGATAATAAAAAAGTCTATCTGAATATTTCAGATTGGGATTAGAAGTCATGGGTGGCAAAGTTCTAAAGGTAGTATAACTCAAACAGGTTACCTATAATGCAGCTTTAACTAGAATGTTTATAATGGAGAAAACAACAAAAATACAAATGATTAAAGATTCCAAAAGTATTTTTTTAAAAAAAAATTAAATCCATTATGTAGAAGATGGAAGATAATAATGGTACTAATGAGCGTTGAAAGCTGAAACAGAAATAGATTGAAGTATCACTCTCAAATTTTAAGATACCATACCAGGGAACCTTTAGAGAACTAAAAGGTAGGCTATGACAATATCAGTTGCTAAAGCAGGGACAACAGCCTAACATGAGGGTAATAACATGATGATGATAAAACTAACTTCTGAGCAAAATGAGGATATGAATCATATGATGAGAAAAAAATGCACTGGAGGAAAGGTCTGCAATGTAAGTAGTAGATAAGTCCAATCAAACGTTTGGATGGCTTAGCAAGTGCACTTTAGCCACAAAAAATAAAAGGCACCCAATTTTAAGGTTTACAAGGTTAAATGACATATAAAGACCAAAGGTTGTGCACATTTATGGTTAATGAGATGAATGGAAACTACACATTTATGGTTGACAACTGCCTGGCCATGGAAATAAGCTGCATCGATCAAAAACATCCACACGAAGATGCACAATCATTTATGTTTTAGACTTTATGTTATATAAATGACAAATGGTTTTGGTTTTAAATAGAAAATTCACTCTGCTCAGCCAAGATCGCATAAGATTTGAAAATGCTAAATTTCTACAAATCAAATTCCTAATACACGGCAAGCAAACTCATGAATATCATTTTAGCTTTCAAAAAAAACAAAGTCTGAAAGCAAGCATATTAAGAAAGAGAAATTATCTAGATGATAAAAAAACATTTAAGGAACCCAACGACATGCATTAACTAGGTCCTATTACTAAATAAGAGCATCAAAATAAGTATAGACAAGACAAGAATAGAAAAAAATGATAAAAGATAAAAAATTCAGGAAAAAATGGCCAAGGAAATCAATCTAGTCATCCTACTTATAGGTAACCAAAAAAAAAAAAAAGAGAAAGAAAGAAAGGGTGTCCTAATATACAAGGCTCCTGCTAATGTGCCTTGGAAGGGTCAAATGCATGCAGATCCTTGGGTACAAAGAGACCCTATCTATGATTCATACCCGCAACAACCAACCTTATCATTGCACCAAGGTTTACCCTCACTAATAAGTCACCAATAAACTGTATACTGATGCACTAGTAAATTACTAATAAAGGAACACATACCTGTAACCTTGCCCTTCTCTCCTCTTTGCGTTGAGCCAGAGCAACATATAAAGGCTTCTTTCCAATCATCTTGCCATTCATTTCATTTATCTGAACGTTATTCAAATACAAGTGTAGGTTAGTGGGAAAAAGGCTGCATGCGTCTCAATAATTTCATAAAGGAAAAAAACGTTAAAATAACCTGCAAATGACTATTCACTTACCGCACGGTTAGCTTCCTCTGGAGAAGAAAACTGCACAAAACCAGAACCTTTGCTCTGCCCTTGAGAATCCACCATCACCTGGAAAGAACACAATATACAAAACAAACTTGCATGAAGTCCTAGACAACACACTTATGACAAATAAGTGCATAAATCTGCATAATCATACCTTGCAGGAAACTATAGAGCCAAATGGTCGGAACAGCTCTTTAAGGAGGTCATCATTAATACTGTCATCAAGATTCTTCAAATACAAATTAAGCCCTTGAAGCTTTTCTATTCTTCCATTTCTCTCCTGTTCATATTTCGCCTTCAACTCAGCCTCTCTTTCAGCCTTTTTCTGAGCTTTTCCAACATACAAAACTTTATCATTTAAAGATTTTCCATTATATTTCTGAACTGCAGAAGCAGCAGCACTTGAGTCTTTAAAATTTACAAAGCCAAATCCCCTGGAATTTCCATTTTCATCTTTCATAACCACCGCACTGGTGATCTCACCAAAAACTCCAAATTCATTTTTTAAATCATCATCAGTAAACTTTTCAGGCAAATTCTTTATATATACATTAAAGAACTTTGGAGATCCATTTGCAGGTTCTCTTTCTTGACGACGGACAAAAATACCAACATAAACTTGTTTTCCATTGATCAACATCCCATTAAGTTGACCAATAGCTTTCTGAGCCGCATCTTCACGTTCAAACTGTACAAAGCCATAACCTTTTGACTGACCATTAAAATCGATGGCCACCTTACAAGAGAGAACAGTACCAAAGGAGGCAAATATATCATGCAATGACTTGTTATCAATTGATTGGTCAAGATTTTTTATAAATACATTAGCATAACCACTCTTTCGAACACTAGGATCTCGGTGTGAAAACATAATCCTGATAGGCTTGCCATTTATGGGAGTGAAATTCAGAACCTCTAAGGCATGATTAGCTGCAAGAAAACACAAAGTATAAGGTACTAAGAGCAAGAGTAGGTGTTTAAAGAAAATCTCCATTGGCAGATGTATATCTTAGACCTAATGATAAATTACAATAACCAAATTACAGGCAAACAAATAATTGCATAAAGAACTTTTTGCATTTTCTTCTTCTGGTTTACTAATCATGCTTGGATCAGTTACAAAATCTAGTAGTTGCTTTTGATAGTAAACAGATATTACCTGCCACCTATAATTTGAACAAGGCAGCAAATCAAAGTATAAAAGATGACCATAAATAAAGACAAACACCTATCTATGCGACAAAATTTTAAAAGATAAAATTAGAAATAAACATATAAGAGAAATGATAGGAGTAGCCCCAATTGAAGATAAAATGAGAGAAATCGATTACGGTGATTTGGACATATACAACGAAAACCTTTTAGATGCTCCAGTTAGAAAGAGTGATCTTTTAACAATCCATGGTAAGGATAGAGGTAGAGGTAGACCTAACCTAACATGAACAGAAATAATTAAAAAAAATATAATTATTTATAATTTGAATGTCGACTTAGTCTTGAATAGAGTAGAGTGGAGGAGGCAGATTCATGTAGCCAACCCCATATAGTTGGGAAAAGGCTTAGATGAGTTGAGTTGTACCCATCTATGCGACAAAACAAGTTAAGGTTGAAAATGGATAGTACATAAATCAGATATCGATGCATCTACATCTATATTGCTTTTGTTCAGCGGCATATGGTTATGAATATGGATATTGGTCCTATAGAAAAATTCAGGTCTATATTTATTTTAAATGGGCATGGATACAAATTAGATATTAAAAACATAGATATAAGTCGATGGTAAAACTTTATGACCATCAAATCAAAGGTATTAAAAAGTAAATTAAATCAATACCATATTAATGTGATCACTTATTTTTTCTTAAAATTTCAAGAGTATTCCATAAGATTAAATAGAATTAAAAGCATAAATGGATATTTAGAGACAAATTAGATAGTTGTCTATCCATATTTGCATTTGTTTTCTTTGACATATATGGATACGAATACAAATATAGTTAGATGTTCAAAATTGTATCCATATCCTAATAAATTCAAAAATGAAACTGGATCAGGATGGAAATTATCCAATCCACTTTTACCCCCAAAACAAGTACAAGATCTTACAAAAGTGAGAACATCAAACATCACTAATTCCATGCTGCATTGTCATCCACTCAACATGTTCAGTGTTGGTGGAAAGGTGAGTATGAAAAAACAAGCAGAAAATTGATTTTTAGCCAATTAAAAAAGATAGAAACTATATAAGTCCAAAATACATGTTTGAAAATAATTGCTTCCTAACATAATGAGCTTAAGCTATGTAGTCAATAAGATGGTGTCTCCATTCTGCCATGAAAGTCATCTCGATCTTATGAAAAACATTCTTGCCAACGTTATCTAGGCTATAGATTTGGTAGTCACATCAAAGGTAATGGTCATAATAAAGCCTTTTAACATATTTTGATCCTTAAATTCAATCACGTGTGGACAGACCAAGCTCACAAATTAAGGTTTAACTTGATATAGATGGAGAGTCTTTATATCAGTTAATGATCAATCAATAACCTTGCATATTTAAATAATATAATGATTCTTTAAAATTATAATGTTAACCAAGGTCTGTTGTGTCAATTCGTATTGATCATATTGTACCAATAAAGTACTGATACGGTACCAAATTTTAATTTAATATGAATCGAACCAATCCAAACCAAACCATACCACTTGGCACTGACCCATACCGCTTGATACCGAGTGGTTAAAAGTCTTTTTTTTTTTTTAAAAAGGCACCCTATCTTTATACGATGTGCATACCATAGCAAAGTACCAAGGTCTCAATACCAATTTTGCAGTCCTTGATGTCAACCATTTTATAGAAAGCTGTGCTACACCACATGCACACCCCTATCTTCTTAAAGAATTGGAATCCCAATCGTGCTATAGGAAGTTGTGCTACACCACATTGACAACCCTATCTTCTTGCTTATTAAATATCCGCAATCCATATCTTGGTAAGCCATTGATGAAGAACAAAGAAATATTGAGAAAGGAGGAATGCTAACCTAGGCGTTTCTTTTAATTTCCTTGCCAAAAGCCCATCACAAGTCAACAAACCAGCCACCTTGGCATCTCCTCTAAATAACCACTAAAGACCTCCTATAATTCATAATTTGAGCGTGAATTCAAATTTGGGAGGAAAAGATCCTTACCATCTTTCCACAAAAAGAGAAGTATACTAGATGACATCTTGAATGCTTCAGATCCCCTGAACACATCTTTAAAAACCTTCCTAAAACTCAACTTAACTCAACTCATCTAAGCCTTTTCCCAACTACATGGGGTCGGTTACATGAATCTACTTCCTCCACTTTGCTCTATTCAGAACTAAATCGATATTCAAATTACAAATAGTTATATCTTTTTTAAATACTAAATAATCTTTTTTAAAAACCTTCCTAAATAAATACTAAATAAACTTCAAATGATTTAGATGCTCTCCATTTAATCCCTGATCCCAGCTCATATATAGACACAAAATTTCCGATTGGCCTTTAACATGAATTAGACTAACTTTATCCTAGAATGGCAATCAAAGGGCTTCTTGCTGCTTTTAATTGTTCCCACATGGGATCTTGACCAACCTTGCTGTTCTAAATGAATCTCCCACCTACAACCTTTTCACCTCTTTCCAGCCAAAAGTTAACCCACGCAGCTCCAACTTCAATAGAGATTATCCAGGAAAATACATTTCAGTTCCTTGATTTCGAATTTTTGGTCCCTATTAATTCTGTCATTGGCAAAAGCTTGAAATTTCATCACCAAAGACAAAACATGGAAAGAATAAGCCTTCTGAACTATCACCAACAGATCTCCACACAAAAAAAATATATACATGACTGAAGTACACGTAGAATGGTTTAAATTCTTGAAAAACATAGAAAAATCAGAATCAATCAAATTCAATATGATGCAGAGTCTAATGCTATCTCCAAGTCTAATAGTACCACACTAGCATGACTGGCACAAACACTCAATGTGGTGTTGCATTGACAGTGTAAATTTACACAATGCTCACAGCTTTTTAAATTGCGCATGCGGCACTTCGGCTAACAAAGATTCTCGAATTTTTCTGAGTATCTCGCTTAAAAATCCAAGAAAAAAGAAAGCTTCGAATCCATACCAAAAAAATCCATGCAATATGGAATAGAAGCTAAGTTTAAGAATCCAAAACCCCAAGAACTCTGTTGTGTAATAAAAGATGCAGATAATCAGATTAAAAAATAACTTCTTTTTCCTACTGAAGTAAGCCCAAGAGTTAAATATCATGATCGATTATAAAAATAAGACCTGGACTCGAACATACAAACATGCAGACGGGCGGGCAACAAGAAACAAGAACCCAGCATACGATCAAAAACGATAAGAACATGATAGAAACCCTAAAGATCTTCCGATAAAGATCAACAATCCAATTAGTCTTACCGTCTTGGGCGTTGTGGAAATTGACGTAAGCATAACCGAGGGAAAGTCTGCGGATTTGGTCCCTGCAAACCCTAACGGAGGCGACGGGAGCGATCTGACTGAAAAGATCGAAAAGTTGCCCCTCCGTGACGGACACATCGAGATCGCCGACGTAAAGCGAGGCGTTGCCGAACGCCCCGCCAGGCGCCGGAGCCGCCGGCACCTGCGAAGGGGAAGGCTGGGCTGGGATGGCCGAGGGAGCGGGAGCCGGGTTCGCCATTGCCACTAGAGAAGAAAAAAAAAAAAAACCACGATATAAGACGACGACGACGACGAAGAGGCGATGCCGTCGATCGAGGAGGTGAAGCCCTCGCTAGGGTTAGGGTTTATGGAATTTTTTTACGATTTTTCGAGGGATTTTTTTTTCTTCTTCTTCTTCTTCTATTTTTGGTTGAAGGAAGCGAAGCGGCCTCGCGAGCGACGAAACGGAGGGGGTTTATGAAGGCGGAAGACGGGGGACAGTGGGATCCTCGGAGAGTGATGTGGAATTCGGCACGTGCGGTCTTATGTCGTGGCGTTCAAACTACGGGCCTTATGGCGTGACGGAATGCACGTGTGAAGTGAGGGGGAAAAGTTAACTGCCATGCTTTTGAGTGAATTCCGTCGACTCGCGGCGGGGTTGGCGGTTTCTTCCGTTTTGCGGTCACCGCCGCGTAGTTTTTATGTCCTCACCGCTTGCGCGGGAAAGTCCAGGAGAAAAAAAGGTGTCACGACAGACGATGGGAGGTAACCACATGCGGTGCTGGGAGCCGAAATCCAGCTTCGGATATTTGCCGCTTAAACTTAACAACTAATGATAGAATTTATATCCATTATATTATAAAGATTTAAAATAGACGGAAAAATGAGCTTTTGTCATTAATATACTTGGTTATTATTTAAATTTACTTATGGTATCAATCTATTTATTGTAAGAACAATTGAAAATAATATAAAAATTTAATATAAAATTTATACATTAAAAATAATATATTTTATTACTTAATATAAAAATATAAATTTGCTTATTAAATCCTTCTATTTATTATAGTTATAATAATTATTATTATTATATATAATAATAGTATTCAATAAATTTTTTTATGCAAAAGTTTACTGTGGAGGTGGCTTCTCGTTGCATTGTTTACAATATTATTATGCTAGTATTAATGGTAAAAATTTGTGCATGTGTATAAAAAAGTATTTATTATAATTTTATTTATTAATTTATTTATTATATTTAAAAATAATTAAAAGAAAAGAATGGGATTGATAATATATACTTGTGTGCGTGCATTTATATCAAAAATTTATATTAATAAGTAATTTAAATTATGAAATTTAGTTAAGAAATTATATTTTTTTAAAAAAAATCAAACACTTTAAAGCTAGAGTGGCATTTAATTATAGAATAAATTTTTAAGGCATATTTTGTATTATTAGAAGGCCATGTGATTAGGACTGAAAGTGGGCTCAGCCTAGCTAGCTTCGGATTAAGTCAGGGACTATTTTTTTTTTTTTTCTTCATATTGAACTTAAACTTAAAATTGAGATTCATTTTAATTTCAAACTGGGCTCAAGTAGAGCATCAGCATAACTTAAACTAAATCCGAACTAAGCAACACAAGTTGCTTACGCCATCGATCCTTCAAAGCTTATATAAAAAGAGAACCTTGAATGTTTGGTCCAACATATTTTATAATTATTGGATAGCACATGATAAAAGTCTTTTGCCCCATAAGATTAATTTTGTGCTTTAGTCCTTTGAAAATTTTTAAACTCTAGGAAGATTAAATTTATGAATTATAAATAGATACCAAAAGTAACAGCCACATAACTTTTGCTTGATTATTGCATAACTTTCTAATATTTTTTTTTCTTCTAATACTTTTACTAGATTGAGCGTCAAAATGTTCTCTTTGGCTATAGGGTTTTATCTTCTACTTTTAAATCTATATCCAATTTTAGATGCCAATAAAAAGATAAATTTATTTCATAAAATAAGTTTTTTTTAAAAAAAATTTGATTGGATGGATAGGCACATGAATGAATGCAAGACACAAGGATTATTTAATAGACACTAAACTTTATATGATAGTTTAATGCTTTTATCACAACAATCATATTATCTTCTTGTTATTTAAGAATTTATATTATGAATAAGGATAAAATGATAATTAAAGAGAATAAAGATAGGTTTATACACGCTACAAATCTATCCCACTATTTTGATAGAATAAACTTACACCATGAGAGCACGTAAAACTCTATTTCAATGTTTAGCAAGATTATCTCTTCATTTGAAGGTTTTCTTTATTTATTTAGCAACAAACACTCTGTTTTTAGAGAGTGAGAGAGCGAGAGATTGCACCATGCGACAATGATGCTTGAGAGTTGAGACTGTTTGGCTATAAAACGTCAACGCCCACCTACCCTGTCGCTAAAATTGGTTCACCTTACCAACAAGGAAAATATTGTTGATTTTTATGACTATTCATGAGAACTAAGGTATTATTTGGGATTATAGTTGGGACCAACTACTGGAAACAAGTACATCGCATGATTGATGAAAAATAGATGTTGTTGACTTCTCTAATAGATGTTAACTAGTCCTAAATTTAATATTAATAATTCTTTCACATTGCTACTTTAAAGTAATAATGGAAGACCGTTTGATGGTTTGAAACGCGTGCTTTATCATGGGCCCATTTGATTCCCATAAAAAAAAAAAAAAGGCTACAGGTTTGATTCTATGAGAATTCATAGGATGAGTCATTGGAACACCAAATTTTTAGTTTCTTTTCTGTTGTTCTTTACGAGGTTTAGATCGGTTTCCTTGGTAAGTGAAACAACATAAAGGAGTTATGAATTTTGTTTTTGGTCATACTGATTCACTGTAAAAAAATAAATCACAAATTAAAGCAATTTATGGGGAGTTTAAAAAGGGAAAAAATCCAAGTCACACTTTGATGTGGCCTGAAAGCATGGTATAGTAATTTGTTTGATCACATGAATAAATAAATAAATACCCGGTAGAAAAGTTGGTGGAGGCTAATATGTACACTATAAGAGATAATGTTATATATTATTTTTTATATACTAAAATCTAAAATCTATATATTAAGAATATATATATATATATATATATATAAAGATGGAGATGAAAAAACAAAAAAATATATGAAAGAAAGTAACAATTTAATACTTTTATATTTCATAATAGTATGATTTCAAAGGGAAATTATGATTTCATAGCTCCTTTATTAATATATAATCTCAGTTTTAAAGAATGAAAAACATTTTCAGAAAATATAACATCGCCCAACAACAGTAGAATTCTTGTAAAATCTTTTCTCCCAAAAAAAAAAAAAAAGTGATGATCTGTGGAAGAATTCATTTGAAAGTATCTTAATCATTCAAATCAACTTGATTAGAAGCTTTCCTGACCTCAGCTGGAATCCCTCTGACCATTCTCAAGAGATTTCAAGCTTCCTTGAGAGATTGAACTCCCTTGCTATCACTTTCTTCATCCCACGTATCCGACGCAACTAAGAAAGAACTTTCAACTAATGGAAGAGTAGATAGATAATAAAGCTCAAGATGGTGTTTTAACACAAGAAATTTATATGCTACTACCTTAGTTTTATTGGCTCAGATGGCAATCCAAGAGGGGGGTAAATTGGGTTTTTTTTAAAATTTAACAATTTAGAACCAATTTCACAAAGTTAATGTGCACAAGTAAAGTGATGCAATAATGTAAAGCATAATATAGAAGAAGATAGAGAGAGAGACAAATAATCACGATAAACACAAGAGATTTATAGTGGTTTGGTGTTACCCACACCTACGTCCACTCCCAAGCAACTCTTGGGTTCACACTATAATCACCCTGATTACAGCTAAGTTGTTTTGTAAGATCACAACTCGAACTTGTTATTTTACACAGGGTCACAACGAACCCATATAGTTTTCACGGGTTCACCAACATACAACCCAAAGTAAGCTACACTTAACTTACCCCGAGGTCAACTACCTCAACTAATTCAATCCCCTGATTGAATTAGACAACAAACAATACAAATATAAGTTTACAGCAATTTAATAGCTCCTCAAATGAGCAAATATGCAATGTAAATAAAACAAGATTAGAAAAGCTTGATTTGGAGTGATTTGAAGATGAGCTTTTCTTCTTTTTTTCTTTTCCTCTTCTCTTCTAAATGGGCTAACAAGATTTGAACTTTGACTCTTGAATGAAGCTTGTTGAAGAGAAGTTAAAAATTTATGGCTCTTGCTCTTTTTCTTCAAAACAATGAAAATCCTTCAGATTTGATCTTGAAATGCCTTTGGATTTCTCTTCTATCTCTCTTCAATTGATGACCTTGAGTATAGAGATTTTCCTCTTTGATTTCTCTCTTTTTCTTCCTCTCTATTTCCCGTTTTTCTTTTCTTTCGTTCTCTCTTCTCTGTCTTCAAATGGACGAACCCTTTTTATAATCTTTTTTAATCTAAGATTAGGTGAAAAATAGTCATTGAAATGTACTTGGATTGCTTCCTCACGCAAAGAAATAGATCCGTTAGGGGTTAGGTGAAGATATGTTACCATTGGAATCTGTTCTGATAGATTTCAAAATCGTTTCTGATAGGTTGGAGTCGACTCCAACTTTTAAGGTGTTGGCTCCAAGTCGGGTTTCCAAAAATAGAAATAAAAAGTCCGTCAGGGAGTCGGCTCCGATAAACTATGATGTCGGCTCGATGTGATCTGGAGTCAGCTCTAAGTTCCGAGGGTGTAGACTCTAACATTGTCCCGAAAATGCACTCTCTGTTCTCAAGTTAGAGTCGGCTCTAACATTTCCAGGTGTCGGCTCCAAAATTTCAGGTGTCGACTTTAAATATCCAGATGTCGGCTCTGAAAACTAACTCAGAAAACAGATCTCTGTATTTCATGTTAGAGTCGGCTCTAGCTTTCCAGGTGTCGACTCTAAACCGTGCTAAAAATGTTAAACTGTTCTGATACGTCGGCTCCAAATACTGTGGGTGTTGGCTCCAAGTTCTGAATTTTGATATATTCCATTAAAAACTGATTCAAACTAATTTTATATAACTTTTGAATAATTTAACCTTTCTAAGTTTCTGAAACACTTGTTAATTTCATTAGTAACATAAGAAATATACTCATGGCTTTTGTTAATCATCAAAATCAATAAGTGGGTTAACAATCTCTCATTTTTTTATGATGACAAAAATATTGAGTATATACATAATCAATTAATGAAATTTTAATATAAATAAATTCTCATAGTTAAGCTCCCCCTGAATAAGGTAGCTCCCCTATGATAACCAAATTAAGTTCATTTAATTTTATGCGTATACATTCATACATATTTTAATTCCATTCAACATTGATTCCATAGCTTTATGCATATAAACACTCTTTCTCCATATTCTTTTAACTGCCCTATGCATATACATAAACAAACATCCTTTCTCCCCCTTTTTTGTTATTAACAAAAAGGTTAAGAAGGAAATGCTTAAATTAATATCAAATGCAAGAGTTGAGTAATTCAACATCAAAATCAATGCTTCAATTAGAATTCAAGATTTGCTTCAAAAAAACTTTCATTGAGTACAAAGTCATTCAAAATATCCATTAAGACATTGCAAACTACATCAAAATACATTTTATCAAAGTATTAAGTCATTACATCAAATATTCATATTGCAAAATGCATTCATCAAAGTATTCATTAAGACATTACAACATTCACATTACATCGAAATACAAAATGCATCCTAGTTACAAACTAAAAGACAAAAGAAAGCTTAAAATCATCTCAAATTCTCTTCAATTCTTCTAAAATTTGTCCCATGCCCTTTTCTTGAATTTTCATAAAATCATTCAACATCCTTTCAACTAAAGCAGCTACAACTGTGACTTTCTCCTGAAGCTCAGCGTTGCACTTGGAATATGTATCAGAATCACCTGCTATGTCCTTGATATTATCAAATATCAGTCTTATGTCTTTCATCAAGGTAATCAAAGATGAGCTCAAGGATGATTCTATCACATTGATCTTGTCCTCCAAAGAATAAAAATGCTGCATGATTCCCATAAGATGATTCTCAAGTTCATTTTTCATCTTAGCTTCATGATCCAAAAATAGAGATTTGAGCTGCTCCATCTAACTCTCAGAAAATCCAGTAGATGCATGAGTAAATGATGTAGGGGCCGATGCTGGTGCTAGGGGTGCAAGACTACTGGATCCTGGCGAAGGATGTCTCACTAAAGGCCCTGCTTCTGATGGACCAGGGGCTGCAGTGCCCATCTCAGCTGTACCATCATCCAAATGCCCTTTCCTTTCCCATTTGCCATTAATCTTTACAAATCCCATACGATGCAAGGTAGCCTTATTATAATAATCTGTATGTCTAAGGCTCTTTAAAGGTTCATTGTCTAAAATATTAATTCCTTGGCTCTGAAAGGCTATTATTAAAATCATACCATAGGGTAGTGTCGACCTTTTCTTACTGCCTGCCTTGGCCATATGCCAAATCATCATGCCCGGTAGGTTTATTGGTTGGCCGGTCATTACACAATCCATTACTACAATGTCCCTCTCTGACACATACTCAAATCGTCAAGTTTTGGGGAACAAAATTCTGCTACAAATGTTATGCAAAAGTCTCAATTCTAGTGGCAGTTGGTTAGCTCTTATTTCCTCAAACTCAGCCACATCTCTACCAAGCATTCTTGATAAAGCCTCACCCCTTTCACTATGAGAATTGGCAATAGGACCAATACCATGTATTTCTAATAGATTACCCAAAATTTCCAAAGTTAGATGGATTCTAGTACCTCTTACATAACTGACAAGGCCTCCGTCTCCTCTAGTCAAATTAAGATAAAATTCTTTACAAGAGCGGGATAAGTGGGAACATCTAGGGAACATACCTTTTCGTATCCTATTTCTTTAATTTGTCTTCCAATAGAGAAACTCTCTGCTTCAAAAAATCTAAAATCTACCTTTCTACCCATAGTAATGACTTTCTCGGCTAAAAGATCAACTTGAGGAGAGGGTGGACCAGGGATAACACTAGGAGTGGATGAGGATGACATGGAAGACGAGCTGGGCAAAGGTTGATGTGCCGGACGCCTCACTGTCCTCTTTCCTATCGTCACCGGTGCTCCAAGGACTGATCTGCGGCGCTTAGGTGCCATAGAGAGCTAGGAGGTGATGGATTAGAAGGATTTTAGGATTTGGGAGGTGTGGAGAAGGTTTTAAAAAAGTTAGAAGTCGAATGGGGCCGAATAGGTGTCGACTCTGCCCTAATATAGTCAACCTGGGACCATAAGATATCGACTCCCGCAAGGCTGGGTGTCGACTCCAAGTCGCTAACACAGTCAGCGCCCGAAATAAAGTCGGCTCCGCAAAGACGGGTGTTGGCTCCAAGGTCACAGACAGAGAGCGACACAGAAAGGTGTCGACTCCAAGACAGTTTCAATGAAAAGTTAGATTTTCAAAGGATCTGAAACTTGTCAAAATAATCAATAAATTTTGGATAAAATTACTTGGAATGTGGTGAATCAAAGGGTTCAAATATCTAGATAAGTTTTTCTTAGAATCATAAAAGATTTTTTAAGAAAATAATTGAATTCTAGATAGTCATTCCTAGGAGATTTAAAATCATTTCGATGGGTCACAGACTCTTAATTCTCCTCTAAGATAACAAAATCTTTCTTCACTAAAAGGTTTTGTAAATATGTCCGCTAATTGTTCATTAGTACAAACATAATCAAGACATGTATTAACTACATGTTCTCTAATGAAATGATGTCTTATTTCTATGTGCTTTGTTCTTGAATGTTGAATTGGATTTTTAGTTAGATTTATTGCACTAGTATTATCACATCTAATTGGAGTTTTATCAAGTGTAATATCATAATCTTCAAGTTGTCGCTTAATCCAAAGGATTTGAGCACAATAACTTCCAGCTGCAATATATTCAGCTTCAGCAGTTGATAATGCAACCGAATTTTACTTTTTACTAAACCAAGAGATTAAGTTACTACCTAAAAATTGGTATGCACCACTTGTACTTTTTCATCTAATTTACAACCAGCAAAATCAGAATCAGAATATGCAACCAAATTTAATGTTGAATCTCTAGAATAACATAATCCTACATTTTTAGTTTCATTTAAATATCTTAGAATTCTTTTCACAGCAATTAAGTGAGATTCTTTAGGTTCAGACTGATATCTAGCACATAAGCATACAACAAACATAATATCAGGTTTACGTGCTGTTAAGTAAAGTAGTGAATCGATCATACCTCTGTAATATTTCTGATCAACTTACTTACCATCTTCATCTTTATCCAATTTGCATGGACTTATAGGTATTCCAAGAGGTTTAATTGATTCCATTCCAAACTTCTTGAGAATTTCTTTTGTGTACCTTGTTTGGTTGATAAAAATCCTCTCTCTTTCTTGTTTGATTTGCAGTCCAAGGAAGAAATTATGTTCTCCCATCATGCTCATCTCAAATTCACCCTGCAGTAACTTTGTAAATTCTTGACATAGAAGATCATTAGTAGCACCGAATACTATATCATTTACATAAATTTGTACTACCAATAAATCTTTATCTTTTCTTTTCAAAAAAGGGTTTTATCAACTTTTCATCTAGAAAAATTATTTTCAATTAGAAATTTACTTAGCCTATCATACCAAGCTCTAGATGCTTGTTTTAAACCATATAGTGCTTTGTGTAGTTTAAAAACATGATTTAAAAATTCATGATTTTTAAAACCATGTGGTTGTTTTACAAAAACTTTCTTATTTATAAATCTATTTAAAAATCCATTTTTCACATCCATTTGAAATAAGTTAAAGTTCATATGATATGCAAATGAAAGTAATAATCTAATTGCCTCTAATCTAGCTACAGGTGCAAAAGTTTTATTAAAATCAATTACTTCTTCTTGATTATATCCTTTTGCAACTAATCTAGCTTTATTTCTAATTACTATGCCATTTTTATCTAGTTTATTTCTAAACACCCATTTAGATCCTATAACAGGATGACCTTTGGGTCTATTTACAAGGGTCCATACTTTATTCCTAGTAAATTGATTTAATTACTCTTGCATAGCTAACATCCAATTACTATTTTTTCGGCTTCCTCGATAGTTTTAGGTTCTATTTGAGACACAAATGTAAGATGATTATTGATATTTCTCATTGATGATCTAGTTCTTACACCTTGAGATGGATCACCTATAATCAATTCCTTTGGATAACCATAAGCATATCTCCAATCTAGATCTACATCATTACAAGTAGTATTAATAACATCATCTTTAGGTGAATGTTCTGGTTCATGATCTGAAGATACATCTATATTTAATTTTTCAATATCTCTTTCAAGCAAATTTGTATCTTCTTCATCATCAATCTTTTCAGAACTTGATGCTAAAGACTCATCAAATACTACATGAATTGACTCTTCTACAATTAAATACTTCTTATTAAATACTCTATAAGCCTTGCTAGAAGTGGAATATCCTAAGAATATACCTTCATCAGATTTTGCATCAAACTTTCCAAGATTGTCTTTACTATTGTTATGAATGAAACATCGACAACCAAATGCAAGAAAGTAACTAATGTTAGGTTTCCTATTGTGCCATAATTTATAGAGAGTTTTTTTAAGAATTGGTCTAATTAAGGCTCTATTTAGGATGTAACATGCCATATTTATAGCTTTCTCCCAGAAATACTTTGAGAATTGGCTTTCACATAGCATGGTGCGGGCCATGTCTTATAGAGTCCTATTTTTTATTTCTACAATTCTATTTTGTTGAGGTGTTCTAGGTGCTGAGAAGTTATGATGAATGTCATTTTCAATGCAAAATTTTTTAAATAAATAATTTTTAAATTCAATTCCATGATCACTTCTAAGAGACACTATGGTGTTGTTTTTCTCATTTGTGACTTTCTTGAAGAATTTTAAAAATAGGGAAAGTCTCATCTTTGTGAGCTAAAAATAATACCCAAGTGAGTCTAGAATAATAATCTACTATCATAAGATCATATTTCTTTCTTCCTAGACTAGTGATTCTAGTAGGTCCAAAAAGGTCCATATGAAGTAGCTCGAGTGGCCTAGTAGTGGAAACAATATTTTTAGATTTGAAAGAATTTCTAGTTTGTTTTCCAAATTGATATGCATCATAAATTCTATTGTTTTCAAAATCTAATTTTGAAAGTCCTTTAACTAAATCTATTCTAATTAATTTTGAAATTAAGTGTGTGCTTGTATGACCTAGTCTACGATGCCATAGCCAGCCAATCTTATTTACCTTAGCATTATCAATAATTAAGCAATGATTACTAGTAGACAAATTATCTAAATCAATTAAGTATATATTGTCATTTCTATTTCCAATAAATATAATGTTATTGTCAATGGGATTTGATATAGTGCAAATAGAAGCTTCAAAGAAACTTTGAAACCTTTATCACACAGTTGGCTAATGCTAATTAAATTATGCTTTAATCCATCTACATATAAAATATTTTCAATAAAAGTGGAAGGAGTGATTTGAATTTTACCAAAATCCATAATTTGGCCTTTGTCATTATCTCCAAAAGTTACAACTCCTCCTCTTTTGATTTCAAGGGTGATGAATTGCTCCTTGTCACCTGTCATGTGCCTTGAGCAGCCACTATCAAGATACCATTTTCTTTTTGATCCTTTGGCCACAAGACACTCATGCAAGACAATCAAATCTTATGTTTAGGTACCCAAGCCTTCTTAGGTCCTTCATGGTTAGTAGCAATAAAGATTGTTCCTTTTGGAACCCATATTTTCTTGCCTTTATGATTAAATTCTTATGAGATATTTTAAAATTACATTCATAAGTTTTATGTCCCTTTTTATTACAATGATAATATGAAATATCATCCTTGATTGTTTTCTTTATAAAGAAATTATTGATATATTTTTATTTCATATGTGGTCTATATCCTAAACCAGCTTTATCAGAAACAGCTCTTTGATTGTTTAATAGTAAATTAAGTTTTTCTGAGCTATTTATAAATTTATTAATAATATTCTTATATTTATCAACTTCTTTCTTTAAATTAAGATTTTCATTAGAAATTGACTCTTTTTCTTTCAATATCTCATCCTTTTTAGAATTTAGTTTGTTAATTTCAAGAACTAGTTCATTTTTCATTTTGAGAAGATCTAAGTTTTCAGTTTTCAAAGTTTTATTTTTGGTTCTCAAAATCTTGAAATCATTAACTAATTCATTAAATGCATCATATAATTCATCAAAAGTAAAATCATCATTGGGGGTTTCAGAATTTACCTCATTATCGTCATTCGCCATAAAGCATATGTTGGCAACCTCTTTTTGTTCTTCTTCAGATGAAGACTCTTCACTGTCGCTCTAAGTTACAACATAGGCTTTCTTCTTTTTCTTGTATCCCTTGTTTAATTGAGGACATTCAGATCTAAATGTCCCGACTTCTTACATTCATAACATATTAAGGAATCCTTTTCTTTTTCTCTTTCTCCTTCCATTTTTATTTCAGACTTTTTCTTATGGAAGGGTCTTCTTCTTTGCATGAATTTTCTGAATTTCTTAGTAAGGAGAGCTGTCTCATCATCTTCTTCATCATCTTCACTGCTACTCTTTTTACTTTCAACAGCCTTGAGTGCAATTGTTCTCTTCTTTTTCACCTCTTCCGCTTGATGTTGTTTCATTGTAATTTCATGGGTCATTAGGGATCCAAGTAGCTCCTCCAAAGGTAGAATGTTCAAGTCTTTAACTTCTTGGATTGCTATCACTTTGGCTTCCCATGATCTTGGAAGAGACCTAAATTTTTTTTGCACTAATTCATAGTTAGAATAAGTCTTACCAAGACTTTTTAAACCATTTACAATATTAGTAAATTTAGTGTACATACATGTGATTGATTCATTTTGTTCCATGCTAAATAATTCATATTTGTGCACTAGTATGTCACGGTGGCGGTGGCCTGGCCACGGTGGCCATACCACCATTTTTTATAAAAAAAATGTCGGGGTGGGGTTTTTCCCCACCCCTGAAGCCATGGCGATGGCCATGGCCGTCGTCTCAGGCCACGGTGGCCAGGCCACCATTTTTTTAAATAAAACTGTCGAGGTAGGGTTTTTCCCCCACCTCTGAGGCCACGGCCGCGGCCGTGGCCGGCGGTGGCCTGGCCACGGTGGCCAGGCCATTTTTTTTTAAAAAAAAAGGGTCGGGATGGGGTTTTTCCCCCACCCCTGCCATTTCTGGCCACGGCCATGGCCGTGACCGTGGTCTCAAGGGGTGGGGTTTTTTTATTCATTATGAAATTTTTTTATTTAATTTATTTATGTTTATGAACTCAATTTTACATGAAATATTAGAGAAATTTGCATGTAATCTATAATCTTGTAATGCATAATTTGATATTTACATAATATTTGATATATTTAAAATTTATATATTTAGATTTATAAATGTCTTGTGTTATCGAATCTGTTTATTTTTAAAATATTGTTCATGATATATTATTATTAGAATTCTTATCATGCAATTTATATGGTTTTGATAGTTTAGATGATTAAATTTTTAATGAATTTATATTTCTTTATTACCTGTTATATTTTGGCTTAGCAAATTTTAAATATTTAGTTTTTAAATAATGTTACAATCATTTTCTTAGCAAATTAGAAAAAAATTTAGAGTATTCATGTTCTTCAATTGAAAGAAATTTGATATAGCAAACCATAATTTGATATAATTCCTCAAATTCTAAACCAACTAACCAAAATAAATTCGATATCATGAAAAAATAATATAGCTCATTTAGAACTAAATTTAATGCAAGAATATTAAATTTGATATAGTGAACTCAGATTCAAGTAGTGAAAGAATATAACTCTTCCTAATAAAAAGAATTTGAGATAAGAGCATAGCTTTTATGTGATTTGAGTTATTAGATTAAATCAGATTTAGTTTAGGCCAGGTTGAATCCATTTTTACTTATCTAAAGTAAATCCATATGACATACATACTATGTCAAGTTCGTTCTTTGATTTTTATATTATTTCTCACAGCACTATAACCTTTAGACCCGTTTAAGACTTTGTAAGACTTAGTCTTACAAATTCTCAAATTGTCATAGTAGATAGTTTGAGATTATTTTTTGTGATATGTTTGTCTGCTATTCGTCATCGTTAGTTGAGCTTGCAGTTTGTATATCCTCATACGTTCTCCTAGTGTGGCATATAAGCCACACATTTAGGATAACATAAAGGGAATTGCTACCGAAATTTCAACGTAAACGATGATAATTTCGAGCAGAATAACATATCGCATAAAATAATCTTGAATGGGATAGGGCCTTACCTAAGTCCTAGTGGAGTGAAAGTGGAATTCATTTAGGACACTTGCTTACTTGTGAAGTCTAATGATTGAACGGACCCTGGTCCTAGGCCTCGGTCCTGGATAGCACGTCAAGGATCGTAGCCATGGCCTGGCCTTGATTTATCGGTATAAATAAAGAGGCACAATATTTGTTATTTAGCTTAGATGTGTAAAAGAATTAATCAATTGCTATAATGACTAATGAAAAATTAAATTGTTGTCTCCTTTAATGGTTTACCAGGAATTGTATAAGTTGGTCAAAAATGAGCGGGGCTCGCTCGTGGATGTATGTAAGGTTAAAAGATGAGTTGCTTAATCCAGATTTTCTGAATGGATTGGAAGAATTTATAGCATTTGCATGTAGTCAACCCGAATGGATGGATGGGCCTAGGATCAAATGCCCCTGCAACTTACGCAAGTGTCAGAATAAAGCCTATAGAGATGTTGAAACTATGAAGGTGCACTTGTATAAAAAGGGGTTTGTTCCTGGGTACGATGTTTGGAACTATCATGGTGAAACTAAGAAATGTTTGCAGCTGTCACTAACCAAGAAGTGTCAAATCCTATTGATGAACCATTTGTGAATTTAAACACATACGAAGAAATGGTGATGAATGCATCGGGTAACGAATTCAATCAGAATACATTTATGGAAGAACCAAATCCAGATGCACAATAATTTTATGATATGTTGTGTTCTGCAAATCAAGAATTGTATTCTGGTTGTGAGAGTCATTCCCATTTGTCTATGGCTGCTCGGTTATTGAATATTAATGCAGAACATCGATTATCAGAAAAAGGCATTTAATGCTGTAGCTGGGTTAATGAAGGAAGTTTTGTCAAATCATAATGTTGTAGCAAATAGTTTCTACTCAACGAAGAAGTTATTGCATGGCCTTGGGCTCCCAGTTAATAAGATCGATTGTTGCTTGAAAACAGTTGTATGATATATTGGGATGAAGACTCAGAGCTGAGATGGTGTAAGATTTGCAGGCAATCGAGGTACAAAAACGGTGAAGGGGGAGCTAGTACAAGTAGGAGGAAAAGTGTGCCTTACAAGAGGATGCATTACTTCCTTCTTACTCCATGCCTCCAGAGATTATACAGATCTGAGGCTACATCTATTGATATGAGATGGCATGCCGAACATGAATCTAAAGAAGATGAAATGTGACATCCATCACATTCAAATGCTTGGAAGCATTTCAATGAAAATCATCCTGATTTCGTAGAAGAAATAAGGAATGTGAGATTAGGTCTTTGTACCAATGGCTTCCAACCGTTTGGTCAAGCGGGGCAACAATATTCATGTTGGCCTGTAATACTGACTGTATATAATCTTCCACCGTGGAAGTGCATGAAAGATACTGCAATATTTTTGACAGTTTTGATTTCAAGACCATCAAATCCAAAAGAGAAGATTGATGTCTTCTTACAACCGCTGGTAGCTAAATTGAAAATGTTTTGGGAAACAGGAGTCATAGCCTACGACATTTCTATGAAACAAAATTTCATCATGAGAGCTGCTTTGATGTGGACAATCAGTGACTTTTCGGTATATGCAATGTTATCTGGTTGGAGCACTTATGGGCATCTGGCATGCCCTCATTGCATGTATGATTCAGATGCATTTATATTGCAGAAGAGTGGTAAGCAGTCATGGTTTGATAATCATAGAAAGTTCTTGCCTTCGAATCATCATTATAGGCAGAACTTGATCGCCTTTCGGAAGAACAAAGCAGTCACAAATTTGCCAAACCGGTTAGGTCTGGCACAGATATATTTGATACTATAGAGCATTTGGGGTTGAGGTATGCTTGGGAACCAGATGCAGATAGAATAAATGGCTGTATATGTAAAGAACATAACTGGAAGAAGCGAAGCATTTTTTGGGATTTGCCGTATTGGAGTACAAATCTCATCCGGCATAACTTGGATGTTATGCATATTGAGAAAAATTTCTTTGATAACATATTTAACACGGTACTAAACATCCCGGGAAAAACCAAAGACACTACAAAGTTGAGAGAAGAACTTAATCAGTATTGCAAAAGAGGTGATTTGAGAAGAATGCTGACGGAACCTATTCTAAAGCCTGTTACACTCTTGACAAAAATTTACGAGAAGTTTTATGTAATTGGATTAGAGGATTAAAATTTTCTGATGGTTATGCTTCAAATATTGGTAGGTGTGTGGACATGCATAAGCTCAAGTTGTTTGGTATGAAGAGTCATGACTGTCATGTTTTCATGTAACGGTTATTGCCCATTGCTTTTCGTGAGTTGCTTCCGCAATATGTGTGGAAGGCATTGACAGAGCTCAGCTTGTTCTTTAAGGAGTTATTTGCCGTAGTCATTACTTCTGCATCCATGGAAAGGCTTGAGAAGGAAATTTCAATTATTTTATGCAAGCTGGAGAGAATATTTCCTCCAAGTTTTTTTAACTCAATGGAGCATTTACCGGTTCACTTGTCATACAAAGCACGTATAGTTGGTCCCGTGCAGTATCGCTGGATGTATCCTTTTGAGAGGTAAACACCCAAATCAGTAATACATGTTGACATTTCAAATATTATTTTATTTATGCAAGGAAGTTGGTTTATTTATATTTTCAACTTTACATATAGGTATCTTAAGAAGTTAAAAAATAATGTGCGGAATAAGGCAAGGGTTGAAGGTTCTATATGCAATGCACACTTGGTTGAAGAAGTTTCAGCTTTTGCCTTGCATTACTTTGAGGGTCACGTTCATACGAGGACCCGCAATCTTGGTCGTAACGATGACATGTGTGGACGAAGGAGAACCTACTGATGGTAGAATATCAATATTTAAAAGTATCGGCCGTTCATTTGGGAGGTAGAAGTCAAGATAATTAAGCGATGTGGAGTATAATGCAGCACATTATTACATCCTAATGAACTATAGAGAAGTCGACCCATACATTGAGTAAGTATATGTACACTTCATTAATTGCTTAATTAGAACTTCTACTTTAAATTGTAAAATACCATACTATTTAATTGCTAACATAAGTTTTAATTGTTATAATCCCTTAAGGATGTATTGTGATAGACAACGAGATGGATCCCAGCATCAGTCAAATTGCCATTGGGCAGAAGTTAGAAATGGAGTTCGCTTATTGGTTTTATGAATTTATGAGTACTATCACTCAATCAATTACAATAATGGCTTTTATTTTTTGAATTAATTGTGAATAGCTTATTAATTTATAGGTAAATGGTCCATGGTTCACAACCGACAATATTTTCATTAAATATCTAGCGCAGTGCCATTGAAGACCGTAACTACCTATACTGGCTATTTTGTTAATGGATACAAATTTCAAATTGAAACTAGCATCTTCAAAAGGACGCAGAATTGGGGTATGTGTTAAAAGAGAAAGTGCTGGAGCAAATATGCAGGATTATTACAAAGTTAGTAGAGGTGGTCGAAGTTGAATATCCCGGTTGGCCTATGAAACGGTTGGCCTATGAAACGAACTATATTGTTTCGTTGTGATTGGTTTGATCCGACAATTCCTGTCGGTAAAAGGGTTCATAACGACTACAATCTAGTTGAAGTAAACCATCGACGAAGATTGCAGAAATATGAACCATTCATTCTTGCATCCCAAGCTCAGCAAGTGTTTTACTGCGGATATCCAAGTTTGCGCAACGACAAGCGAGATTGGTGGGCTGTTTCTAAAATCGTTCCACGTTCAACAATCATATTAGATGAGAGTTCATCAAGTCAATCAACTGAGTGCCTGCATTTCAAGAGGATGAGATGGAAATGCATGCAATTGAGGACGACACAAGGGCTCCTGAAACATCACTTAGAGATCCAAATGGTGATGTCCAAGAAATTGAGGATGCAAATGTTCGGTTTCCTTCCGATGATAATGAAACTGAATCACAGTCCGATACGGCATCGGATGTTGAACCAACATTTCACGAAACAAATGACACTGATTAAAGATATAGGTTCATTCAATTTTGATTTATTTTTATAAGTGTTAAATTTTTGTATGTTTATTAATTATTTGTAATTATATTGCATTGCATTAATCTTTAGTATTTACAGTATGACGGACCGAGGTAGATCTACCCCTGACGGACATAGCCCTGCTGCATCACATCCCACTACCAGCCTGACGCACGACTTTCACCTCTCCAGGCGTCGATGCTCATCCTGTATTTTCCTCTACCCAATCGGCACAGACCTCTGAGAGTTCTTCTTTGGTCGTCGCACCGTACTTCGATTGGATGCCGATGGGCTGTAAGTATATACTAATTGTAACTATATGTTTATATTTTAAGTTAATTACTTATTTTAATTATTTTTTTAACAGCTTTATTGAGCAGCATACTGTATCAAGCCGGATCAGCTCTATATTTCAGAGCCGTGCTGATCCCAGTGGCTACGATTGGCACCATGTATCTGCGGCCACGAGGAGTTTTATTTTTCAGAGTTTCAGGTAAACTTTTTAAATACATTTTATAACTGATATAAAATTTTCTAATCTTAATATATTCTAAAACTAATTGTTTATTTCAATGCAGAAAAAGTTTACGTGGGACCCTACCATCCATGATGCCATTAGGGTAGCATGGAATGCTCTTGCGGCACGCCGATACTCCGACATGCTTTATTGTTGGAGGAGTTCGGGTGACCATCCAGGGCATGTGCCGGAGGGTATTTGGGCCAACTGGCAGCAGGCGTGGCAATCCGAGGCATGGATCAGGAGGTTCGCATCAGCCAGCATGAACCGCCGATCTGAGAAGGGCGGTCATGGCACGGGCCTCTGCTGTCACACTGCGGGTTCCATTTCTATTCAGGAGCACAGATACCATATGGTAAGAAAACCTAAACAATTTAAATACTAATTTAGTCATTTACAAATACTTGCATTTATATTCTTTCTTCTGCTTTTGTAGTCCGAGCAGGAGGGTAAAATCCTGGTGAGTTTCGTCTATTTAGGGTGACACACATCAGGAAGGACGGTTCCTGGGTTGATACACGATCACGGAAGGTTGGGGTAAGAAATTAGATTTATATTTTATTTGTTTAATTTATAATATTTTATTCAGCTTATATATTAATTTATTTATCATTGATTTTATAACTCAAAGGCACGAGTCGAGGAGCTTCAGTCTCAGGCTTCGCAGGTCGACTCCACTGATGGGGGGCCGCCCGTCGAACTCTCACCAGAGGAGTGTCGACATATGTTTTTGGAGGCTGTTGGTGCCCAGCCGTGAGACCGTAGGGTCTATGGTATGGGCACCAGAGCTTCCAGATATTTTCTCCATCAGGGCTCCAGTTTGTGGTTCTAGCGATATTTCTCCCGAGCAGATAGACGATATCCGAAGATCTATCAAAGAGGAAGTTCGCCAGGAGGTTCGGAAGGAGCTTGCAGAGATGAGAGACCAGATGCGTCAGATGTAGGATTTAGTTCGTCTCCTGTCGCAGGGTTCAGTCCAGCCTCCACAGCCTCCACAGCCGCCTGCAGATCATGATGTATTTTTTTTTCACTACTTGATGTATTTTTTTTATTTTTCTGTTTTGTATATGCAAATTTTAAATAATTAATAAAATAAATTTTTATCTATTTTTAAAAATTTTGTAATGATTGTTTTGGTCAATTGTATTAGCAATTATTGTATTAGCAAGTTTATTTTATATTATTTTATTTTTTA
Source organism: Calamus simplicifolius (assembly GCA_900491605.1). NCBI lineage: Eukaryota > Viridiplantae > Streptophyta > Magnoliopsida > Arecales > Arecaceae > Calamus > Calamus simplicifolius. The sequence goes on along the minus strand of UESW01003901.1, from coordinate 1,035,050 downwards.
AATAAATAAATTAATTTACTTTAAAAATTAAAAATTAATTTATTTTATTTTTTAAAAAATAAATTAATTAATTAGCGATGCTATTTTCTATCGCAATTAATTTTTTAAAAAATAAAAATTATGTTATTTTAAATTTTTTAAAAAATAAATTTATTAATTAGCGATGCAATTGCAACAAGATTTTTCATCGCAAATATTTTTTAAAAATTTATTTTTTAAAGTAGCGACGCATTTAGGGGCATCGCAATTATTTTAAAAAATTAAAATTATTTTTTTTATTTTTTTAAAAAAATTAATTAATTAGCGACACTATTTTCCATCGTAATTAATTTAACAAAATTAAAAATTATTTTATTTAATTATTTTTAAAAAATAAATTAATTAATTAGTGATGCAATTGCGATGATATTTTCTGTCGTAAATATTTTTAAAAATTTATTTTTAAAGTAGCGACGCATTTAGGCTGTGTCGCAATATTGCGATGCATTTATGGGCGTCGCAATATATTGCGATGCATTTAGGGCATCGCAGAGAGTCGCTGTTAAGCGACACAATTGCGACAAATTAAAATTGCGACGAAAATTTAGCGATGCCTTTATTGCGTCGCTATAGCTTATTTAGCGATGCATTAGTGACGCATTTGGGTGTCGCTATATTTAAATTTTCTTGTAGTAATAGATATCTGTATCTCAGGTTAGAGTCGGCTCTAGCTTTTCAGGTGTCGACTCTAAACCGTGCCAAAAATGTTAAACTATCCTTATATGCTCTAGAGTCAGCTTCAAATACTGTGGGTGTCGGCTTCAAGTTCTAAACTTTGATATATTCCATTAAAAACTGATTCAAACTAATTTTTATATAACTTTTGAATAATTTAACCTTTCTAAGTTCCTGAAACACTTGTTAATTTTATTAGTACATAAGAAATATACTCATGGCTTTTATTAATCATCAAAATTAATAAGTGGGTCAACAGTTTTGATCCATAATGCATGAAAATTCGTAGTATAACCCAATCCAATGCCACTATGTTCTAGGTCTTAACTGAATGATCACCTTAGACTTTTATAAATTACAGCACATTCAATTCTAATATCTTTTTTTTTCCCTATAGGAGATAATAATTCGGTTCTTATTTGATTTACTTGATCATGATATATATATATAAATAGAGCTGAACTGATTACATTCTAATAAAGCACATATGTAATTTTTTTTTTTTTATTAGATTCATATTACACCTTTTTTAATTGAACAATGCAAGACTTATAGATGATTTTAGCCATTGTATGTAATTATGTATATATATATATATTTAAATATATATTTTTATACTTGTTCATGATATAGATGAAGAATTTTTAAATTATATAATTTTTTATATATTGATAATTTTAAAATAATAGGTAATGTTGAATGTTATCTGATTATAATATTTATCATGTGTAAAATTTGATATTAAATTTTGTTTTATTTTTATCAATAAAATATTATTATCATTAGGCTAAAATATACTTTGATTCTCAATCTTTCACTCAAAAATTATTTTAGCCCTCAAACTTTGATGAGGATATTAAGGAGCAAGCTAGAGATCCAATTCAAGTTTCGATTGGTCCAGTGATAAGGGCTCGAGCTAAAAGATTCAAAGAAGAATTAAATAACTTTATCCGAAGAGTTCTACAACAAAAAGAGAGTATGTTCACCATTGAGGAAGAATAAAGGCTAGTTCTACTGACTCATAAGAGAATCAATCGACCAAATACGTCCATTAAGGCATAATACAACCTTTTTTTGCACGTCCAACCCAAGATACATGTGCAAGGGCATTTTTTTTAGCAAAGAATCAAGTTAAGATTATGATCGCACAATTCAAGAAGTTTAGAAGAGCTATCAAGATCTGATTTCTTTGTAATTATATTTTAGGCATGATTTGATTTATTAGTAATCATATATTAAGCATGTTTTAAGAGGAATAAAATCTTGAGTCAAATCAAGATTCTTTCTTAGGGTGGCTAGGCATGTTATGGTTTGCTAGGCGTGGTTTCCATGTTAGGCATATTTTTAAGAGGAATGAAAATCTTGAGTCAAATAAAGATTCTTTCCTAGGGTGGTTAGGCATGGTTTTCATATTAGAAACTTTATAATTAAAACTCTTTGTAACTCGGCTATAAAAAATCAACGTGAAGAAAGAATAAAAAAAATAGAGTTTTGAGGTTTGTTCACAATTTTTGTGACTTAATTTTCTTCTTGAGTTCTTCAACAAACTTTTTGAACTTATCAAGGAATTCCTTGTGGCGTTCAAAACTGACTTATTAAATGGATCTTCCAACCCCGTTTGTGGCGTCTTCGCATACCAAGGTTCTTCCTTCGCTAAGCAACGGATCACGGTTTCACTTAAACTTGATCTGTCGGCACCCTGGTATCCTGCAGGAGCCATCGACAACAAATTTGCATACCTGCAATAATCGGATGGTATTCTCTTAACCTTTATATAGCGCTCCATAAAGATCTAGGAAACTCCAGCGGATTATCACAAGCGGTAGACACTCAAAAATGCATCATATTCAAAACTTTTTTAACATCTTCTCATATATATATATCGCTACAAAATCAAATAAACACTAAGCGTCATCCTGTTCAGATAATATTTCTCATGACATCCTCAGGCAATTTATAAGATCATATTCAAAATCGACATCAAAATCATAAGTACATGCATTATACTCATAATTTTCTCCAAAACACAAGTCTTTCAAATAAGTTTGATACATCACCACATCTCACTGTACATATATACATATATATATACATGAATATCACCCCACACTAGCTCAATACACAAAGCTATCATTTATACTCTTTGCATCCTGGCAGGCTTCAGCAGCTAAGGGTCTCAATCCCACAAACCTTAATCTTGCCAAATAGACTCACTGATCTGAAAGAAGAATATTAACAATAGAGGGGTGAGACCTAAGTCCTAGTGACTAGATAACCATCTAACCATAGAGAAATAGAGAACCATAACATTATTTCAGAACATAATGAATACATGTAACCTGAGTAAACTCATATAATACTCATTTGAATATAATAGCAGAAAACTTAAAACGTAGCTTATTCTTCGAATAATGTACATCTTTTGAAATGATATAAGATAACTGAAAATTTAGCTTGTGCTTGCAATAATATATCGGTACTGAAATACTCTTTGAATAACTCATTTATATGAAAATTCATGCATAATGTAATACTTTATAAAGCATATGTATGTGTGTGTGTATATATATCCTCATTTTACAGCCCAAACTTTCTTTACTCATTTTTTTGATCCTCACTGGGATCTATTTTTGCCCACTGACTTTTCTTTTCAAAGTCATCCCCACTGGGATATGTATTTGGCCCACCGGTCCTTTATAAAATCAAATGCAAGATTTTCTCAAAACTTTATAATGCTGGGCTTTGTGTGAAACCTTCGATGTATCATCCTACAGTCATCCTCCTACAGGTGTACTCTTACTGGGTGCATGATTGGCAATAGGATCCCCGCACAAATAGCACCCCTTATTCATGCGGTTCACCTAGCAAAGTGCTTTATTCCTTAATCCTGGAACCTCGAGTTTTTACTCTACTCCCATGGGCTATCTAGTAACCAGCTCCACTAAGTTATGATTCATGCCCCCATGGGCTGCTTACAACCTATCCCACTGGGCCTGGTCAAGTATGCACTTACCCCTGATCTCGGGATTCATCATATGATCGAATCGCAAGGAGGTGCCGGCTTAATAGTAGTGTGCAATGCTCATGCTACAACACAGTCTAAAGGATGATTAGCCCCATAGCTGCCCGAATGCTTTATATAATACATGCATCCAAATCATGTTCTTTTTAACAATTCACCATGTAAATATGTTATGAGTGCATCTAAAATACACATAACAAAACTCATGCTTTGCTCTTTTGCTCAAAACACATGCTTTAACTTATGTGATACAATTCATGCATCAGAACATCATATACTAGGATCTCATTTTTTATATTTAAAAATACATATATTCCTCTACTAATTACCTTATACCATAGTTAGGTATTAACATTATTATACTAGCTTAAAATAAAAATTTCATTGCTAGATGAGAAACTCATTTATCGTAGCAATTTTACTCTTTCAACTAGTACTCAACTCTGGTGTCCCAGCTCCATGGAATAACCTTCTTGACCTACATCAACATACAGATATAATAGCTATTAGGGTCATTTGCACACAAGGTTTTCCTCTGAAATCATGCATGCATACATGCTCTAACCTCTAATATCTATTTTATTCCATCCTTTCTTTATTCACCATTACCTCTGCTATCATCTTATAATATAAGAATTTAGGAAAGTTGAAAACCATTACAAGGTATAGGAAAGCTATAGCTTATCTGGAAACAAGCACAAAACCCCGAGCTTCTCCTTTCCTTCCTTCCTCTTTCCCTTCTCTTCTTTTTCTTCCTTTTCTTTCTCTCTTTTCATTATTTCTTTCTCTTTCTTTCTTTCTATGATTGAACCCACTTTTTCCCTTTTTCTACGATGACTTAGGAACCAAGGCATGAACAGTGGGTTGTTTAGGGGCTAAGGCATGGGAAGTGGCTTTAAATGACCCAATAAAAATCTCATTTTACCCTCGCAAACTCTTAAATCATGCTTTTTAAAAAACACATGACTTACTTATAACCATGATATTCTGCCTGTAGATTTTCTTCTCTAAGTTGCCCTTAGTACAATTAGCAAATGGCCTTGGAGTCTGTTCCCTCTTTGCCCTTGAAAATATATATTTTTTAATTCACTTATAGATCAGATGATTGTTATTCAATTAAATTGATACTTTTATGCAATATTTTTAAGAAAAAAAACTCTACAAACTCGAAGAGCTTGATTTTAGAAATCCAACGGTATAAAAGACACTCAAATTGGACTTAAAATGAAATAAATATAAAATTTTAAAGATTTAACCTAGAAAATCTATGGTCTTGAAGTTGGCTCGAGCAGAATCGAAAGCCGGCTACAGCACAAAGCAGAATTTATGTCTTATGTTTTTCCTGCAGGAGTCGGCTCGGCCTTCTGCAGGGTCGACTCCTCATCAATTGAAATCGACTTCAATTGCTAAAAACAATACGTAAGGACAAAACTCAAATTAAACTTGATTTTTCTTGTGATTCAAGCCTATTAAAATTCAAATCTCTTAAATTCTTAAATCAAACTCATTAGCACACAAAAATATACTCATTTACATCACAAATTTTTTCTTTTTACATTTATCAAGTGGCCAACACACACACCCATCATTGAGACCATCATTTCAAATGAAAAATGCCTTTATTATTACAAAAATTATCAAATTTTTAGGATGTTACAATTTCCCTTAATAAATTTTGTCCCTAAAATTTAGCTAGATATGTTCTCAAATAGATGATGATACCTCAATCTCATCTCATCCTCTCGCTCCCATCTAGCTTTCTCCTTTTAATGATTTAGCCATTGCACCTTAACTAATGGAATTCTTTTACTATCGAGTTGTTTAATATCAATGCTCAAGATTTTCACTGGTTCCGATGCAAATAATAAATCTTCTTGTAACTCTATAGTCTTATATTGAATCACATGGGAGGAATCCAACACATACCTCCTAAGCATTGATACATGGAATCCGAAGGTAAAATCAATCTATAAGCAAGTGTCCCAACTTTTTCTAGAATTTTATAGGGTCCAATATACCTGGGATTCAACTTGCCTTTCTTTCCAAATCTTATAATACCTCTCTAAGGAGATACCTTCATAAAGACTTTGTCTCCAACTTCAAACCATAGCTGTTAAAATCGGACCAAACCGTCCGATTGAACCAAAACCCAAAGGCCAAGCCGGTTCGATTATAACATAAAACTAGATATGTAAGAGATTCGGAATAACACGGTCAACCCGTTCGATTCATCCATAAACTGTCAACTCGGCCTAAATCGGATCATAGGTTTATCAATACCATTTCAAATTTTTTGGCCTTTGGTGTTTCAAATTTCTAAGAGTTTATGGCAACTTTTTCTTTATTGGAATACTTGCAAGTTTTAGGGAGAAAGAAAAAGAGATAGAAGAGCATTGATGAGAGGAGAATAAGAAAAGAAAAAATGGTGGAAATATGAAAATTTTATGGGAATTAAGATAAGAAAGTAGAGACATAAAGAGAAAATGATGAAAATAAATGAAACTCGGATAGAATTTTTCTTTAATTTTCTTTCTTTTTTTTTAGAAAAAATTAAATCAGACTAAATGGGCATATAGATTGAAAGTAAGCAAATTTTAGAGATTAAATAAGATGCTAAAAAAGATTTTTTTCTAAAAAGAAGAATATTATGAAAATTAGTATTCATATGTTCATTTTATTAAAAATTAATTTTTATTAATATAAATATATTTTTATATTAAAATAATTAAATTGATGGTTTAACCGGTGACCCAATGGTTGAACCAGTGACCCAATGACCCGAGGCCTTGGTCGGATCAATGTTCAGGCCAGGTCCGATAACTATACCTTAAACTTTACCTCTATATGCTTCTTATCTGCATAGCTCTTTTATCTATATGGGTTGCCTTTAATTTTGCTCTTACAATTTTAACTTTATCGGCAGTAAGCTGGCAATTTCTATTTGCACCACCTAAATTACTCTGTACACCCCCCATATTTTAAAAAAATTCATAAACTACCCTTCTTTTTTCTCTCCACACCCCTGTCCCCCTTCCCAACATCTCCTCTCCGGCACTGCCCCCTTCCCCCTTCCCGTCACAGCCTCCCTCCCTCTAATCTCCTCCTCCTTCCCCAGCACCGCTCCCTACACCTGCTCTCTCCCGACGCTCCTCCAGCTCCCTGGCACCACCCTCTCCGGCCCCCAGCACCCCTTCCCTTCCGGCATCGTTCGACCAAACAGGACCGAACGAAGGGCTTCTGTTCGGTCTTGTTTGGCCGAACGGAGGGCCTTTGTTCAGCCATGGCCCTCCGTTCGGCCAAATAGAACCGAACAGAGGTCCTCCGTTTGGTCCTGTTTGGCCGAACGATGCAAGAAGGGAGGGGGCGCTAGGGTCGGAGAGGGCAGTGCCGGGGAGCTGGGGGCACCGGGAGAGGGCAGGTGCTGGAGAGCGGTGCTGGGGAAGGGGGAGGAGATGGGAGAGAGAAGGACGGTGCCGGAAAGGGGACGGTGCCGGAGAGGAGACAAAAGAAGACGGGCCTGGGGGCGTTGCTGGGGAGCGAAGGAGATGGGAGGCATTGCTGGGGAGGGGAGGAGACGGGGGCGGCATCGGAAGGGGAGGGAGGAGACGGGAGCGGGGTGTGGAGAGAAAAGTGGAGGGTAGTTTAGGAATTTTTTTAAATGAGGTGGGGTGTGGAGAGCAATTTGGACGGTGCAAATAGAAATTCCCCTTTAAGCTGCACTAACTCTGAGCTTAACAACCTTCTCTCTCCCTCCTTATCCCAATACGCTAGAGTTCTACATTTTCTCTCGTATAAGGCCTCATATCATATGGTGCCATATCAATGCTAAAATGGTAGCTATTTTTATAAGCAAACTATACCAAAGGCAAATAGTAGAGATCAAGGAGCATGCTAGATATCCAATTCAAGTTCCGATTGGTCTAGTGACAATGGCTCGAGTTAAAAGATTCAAAGAAGAACCGAATAACTTAGTCCGAAGAGTTATACAACAAGAAGAGAGCGTGTTCACCACTAAGAAAGAACAAAGGCTGGTTCTACTCATCAAAATTGACTCAGAAGAGAATCAATCAGCCAATACGTCCATTGAGGTATAAGACTGCCTTTTTTTTGCACCTTTTTTTGCACGTCCAACCCAAGATATATGTGCAAGGGCATTTTCTTTAGCAAAGAATCAAGTCAAGATTATGATTGCACAATTAAAGAAGTTTAGAAGAGCTATTAATATTTGATTTCTTTGTAATTACATTTTAAGCATGATTTGATTATTAGTAATCATATATTAGGCATATTTTAAGAGGAATAAAATCTTAAGTCAAATCAAGATTCTTTCCTCAGATGGTTAGGCGTGGTTTCTACGTTAGGCGCATTTTTAGGAGGAATATGTTGGGAATTGTATCCTAAAGCCAATCATTTGATGATTGTGCTGATATAAATTGTATATAAATTGATATATTAATAAAAGTTATTTGGCAGTTTATTCATTACAAGAACATCTTCTTAATACTTCTGAAAGTAATAAAGCCCTTAAGATATTCCTCACGATAAAGGAGGATTTATCTTAGAAGGTCCTTAAAAGAGTTTGCGATCAAATGATATATTATGACAGGACCATAGTACTATCAATTATAGGACGTTGTATATCATATTTGTTGGTTATTCTCTTAACCAAGGAGTGTAGAGATACTGGTATGACATACAGGTGAAAGTGTAGGAGTACATTTCACCGAACGTGACTCATTTCCAGATACTCTGCTCTGCTGTCAAGAGTTAATCCGAGAAGATATAGGTATAAGTATCCTTCAGACCTGAAGATCACAACCAGTGGCTTACAAGCAACTCATTGTACTTAAGTGCCGGACCACCTGGATTTCTAATCCAGCTACGAAAGGTTACTGGGTGCAGTCAAGTACTTGTGGTAGTCAGTTATGGATCAAGATGGAATTTGACCTATCCCATTAAAAGGAGAAATGCTTGTGTTTCAATTTAGCAAGACCTTGGCCAAGGCACTTCATGTGAAAGTCACATGATCACTAAAGTTGAAATCACTTTATGGATTTGCTATTTAGAGTTGACAGGCTCTTAAGCCATCCTTAGCATTTGTGGTCAAGAGGATGAATTATACGGTAACTGTTTCTTAGGGTTCTTGGAGTTTGCTCGGCAACTCTTTGACCTATCCGGACGTCGGGTTCCATTGCTAGATGGGCACATCAATTAGTATAGAAAGTTGTTTCTATGCTACCGGCTTAGGTTCGAACCTAGAGAGTCACACGCATAGAAGTTTCCTAGGATGATCTATTTGCTGATCAACGATTGAGAATCGTATATGATTTAATTAATCAATTTGATTGATTGAATTATCTCAATTGGGTTAAGTACAATTGAATAAGATTCAATTTGGTTTAAGTCTATTAGAAGGACAAGTCAATTTCAAATATTGATTTGAAATTAGACTTGATTTGAATTTAAATAGATTCAGGATTAGCCAAATTTGATTTGGGCTTGGACCATGATCTATGTGGGTTAAGTCAAATAAATTCAGATCAGAACCCAAACCTCTCGAATATGGATCTCATATGATGAGATGGCTAAAATCTCATCTCATGAGATAGAATTTAATGCTTGATATTTATTTACCGAACGTCCCTCGTCTCTTTGTTTTTCTCCGAACGACGGAACTAAACCAAACGCTGCGACTCCTTGGTTTTCTCCGAACGTCGGAATTAAACCAAGCGCCGCGCCTTCGGCGTCTCTTCGCTTTTGCCAAACAACGGATTCTTAAATGTCAGAATTAAATGTCAAGGCTAAATCTAGACTATAAACAGAGGGCATTCCTTCACTAGAGAACACACAGAACAAAAAATAGAATAATAATACACGATTTGTCGTGGATTATAATTCTAAATTGTCGTGGGTTGTAATTCTAAAATGTTAGAATAGAAAATTCTGGTGATTCTGGTGTTAGCGGAAGCCTGGTGGATCTTGGAGGAAGATTTAAGTGAGAGGATTCAATATCAGCAAAGCTATTTTTTTGCGAGCTAGCACTCCCAAAAATCTGATCATTCGGGGCTTCGCGTGGACGATACTAGAGGCCGGACGATTGAACAGCTGCAGAGCAATAAGGATTTACCTACTGTTCTTAAGGTAAGTGATTTGATCCCTAGATCTTAAGGCATGCTTCAAGATAATAATGTGACTAGTCATCTTGAAGATCAATATATGATCTTGATGTTTTTATATGCATATTTTAGATCAAACGACCCTGAATATATAGGCAAAGATATGATATTGATGCATATTAGATAGATTAATATGTAATCTTTTAATTTCTGCAATGATAATAGTTATCAATTTTTAAAAATATGCATGCCTCGGAGACTATTTCTTCCTACAGAATAAAAATCTTGAGTCAAATTAAGATTCTTTTCTAAGGTGGTTAGGCATGATTTCTATTTTAGGAACTTTAAATGACAGAATAAAAAAATAAAGTTTTGGGGTTTATTCATAATTTTTGTGACTTAATTTTCTTCTTGAGTTCTTAACTAAACTTTCTGAACTTATCAAGAATTCTTTATGGCATTCAAAAATTGACTTATCAAACAGATCTTTTCGCATACCTAGTTTTTTTTTGCTTTGCTAAGCAATGGATCACGGTTTCACTAAAACTTTATCGTTCTTCATGTTACGTTTTTAGATTTGGTACCGGATTCTATCACAAGTTGACGGTTCGTATCAAACTTTTAGTTGATACAATTCAATTCTTTATATTTTAAAAAATATTTTAACATGAACATATGGATTGATTGATGAGTTGCACGCTAACTATTTATTAATTTTAAATAAAAATATACATTTAATCATCTCTTAAAATTTATTTTGATTCTTAACCTTTTATATTAAAATTAGTCCTTCATATTTTAAAAAATATATTTTTACTATTTTATTACACAAATTAGTTAAAATTTATAGAATAACCGATATATGATAGAACAAAGCTTTCATGCATGCATCCACGTTGCAGTGATTCATAAACTATTTCATTAATTTTTGCTGACTGCATGCAATCAAAACATAATGCATCAACATTCTTAAAATGTAAGAAAATAATTTTTAACTATTTAATGATTAAATAAATTTTAATTAAAACTTTTAAAGACTAAAAATATATTTTAATTTTAATTTTATCTAATATTAATAAAATATTAACAACACAATATTTTTAAAATAAAAAATTAAACTAAAATAATTAATTATAAATTAAAAAATATTAATAATAACCCGATAGCAATAATAATAATAATAATAATAATAATAATAATAATAATATCGTTCTTGGAAGTTGGAATCGGGTTCCCACCTCCCCTTTTTCTTTTCAACCCCCCTGCTTATTCCTCGCGCACCGGGGCTTCAACATGATAAACCCTAAGATTCCACGCTTCCATTCGGCCCTCGTCCGCTCCAATGGGTGCCGAGGCCGATATCGAGCGTGTCCTGTGGACGGAGGAGCGGATCTCCGGCCGCGTTGCCGAGCTCGCGTCCCAGATCTCCGACGACTTCAAGGGTTTCCGGTCCCCCATAGTCGTCGTCGGGGTCGCCACGGGGGCGTTCCTCTTCCTCGCCGACATCGTAAGGAAGATTACCTTGCCCGTCGCTGTCGATTTCATCCGGGCCGAGTCGTATGGGTCGGGGACGGAGTCCAGTGGCGTCCCCAGGATCTCCAGCGACCTCAAGATCGATATCAGCGGCAAACACGTGATTTTGGTATGTTTGCTTGGCGTTGATCCTCTGGAATCTTTTTCTTTCTTTTCTCTCCACGGCATCAGGTCGTGATATCAATGAATGATCGAGAAAATATGATTACTTGTATAACTAGAAAGGTAGCTCCTGTTAATTATAGAACTTCTAGATTAAGAATTTATCCGAGTTTTAGCTGGTGCACCGGCCTAAATTGGAAATTGTCATGGTATATCCTTGGGTAGTGTTTGAAACAGGGGATAAGAGGGGGATAAGAGGGGATATCCTTCTTATTCCCAAAAGCCATAACTATAAGGGATAGCTGGGAATAAAGTTAACTAAAGGGATAATCCATGGTTAACCATGGGATATCCCCTCAATTTATTCCCTAGAGAATGCATGAATAGCTGGTTATTCCTTCAAATCAAAGTAAAAAAAAAGTTATCAATGGGATAGTCAAAGGATATCCCTAGGGATAACCAGGGGATAAACTCTATCCCGTACACTTATCCATGGATAATATTTTTTCTATCAAACACTACCTTAATGAATGCTTGAGAATAGCATGATAGAGAGGAAAGAGAAGGAACCAATACTGGATTAGGGTAGGACCCTTGGGCTAGAAAGACTCTCCGGGTAGATAGGAGTGAGTATTCACTTGATTTGGATGCAAGACGTGATGGGTTGCTGGCCACAGAGCTTATTAAGGGTCAGTGTATTTATCAGAGCAAGTGATTTTCATCAGTTGTGATGCAAATTTTTATAACTCAAGTGGCAAAATATCATAAATCAATCCTGATCACTTTATCATGTTGGGCTGAATTGCAAGTTGGCAGCATCATTAGATTCTATGAATTGTTTTGATCTATATACAATAGAAGGTGAGTTTGTTAATTATCAGCTCATTGGTTGATGATCTAGGTCTTAAAACTTATGGCCTAGGTTTTAAAAGCCCAATTGTTATCTTGACGAGGGGATGAATCGAGCTCTCAGTTTTTGTTTCAGCTAACACAGTGAGTAAGAAAATTATCAGGAAACCCAGAATTTTTGAGACCCCGATTGATATGTTAGGACTGAGTTATTGAACCTCAGCCAATATGATAATTTTGAGACTACCATCTATATCTAAACATTGGTTTCAAAATTTATTAGCTAGACAAATTTATTCAAGGAAGTAAGGCCAATGTGGAAATATTTGCCGATATCTTGGATTTTTTATTGATTTATACAACCCAAGATTTTTATATGTGTTGTATCGAGGGCAATACAAACCAAGATATCAGCTGAAATCAAAACCTTGCTTGTTGTGGAAGCATTATTGATGTAATTGAAGTTAAACTGTGTTGTTGGAGTTGCCTAGAAGATTGGTGGTACTGAAATTGTCTTCTTGCTCTCAATCTCCCTCTCTATATATTCTATATTTTATATTATGTAATATTTATGCTATATTACTATATTATATATCATATATTACAAAACTCCTGACAAGGTTTTAAAGCTAATGAGATAAAGGCATCCCGATTTTTCCGCCGAATGAGACGCCCCGCTTTTTGTTCCATTGTGCTTCAATCCTTGACCCAATCAGGCATTCCGATACTTGCTTAGAATGTTTTTTTCTTAAAAAAAATATTTATTAAGCTCTAATGTTTTATTTAATTTTAAATATACTTAAACTTTAAAAGTTATATTTTTATAACAAACGAGATAAAAAATTGATACTATAATGTATTATGGTTGAGATAGAATAGGATGAGACAATTGAGACCATTCTTAGAATCTCTTTGGTCTGCGATTGGATGATCGAGGAAGCCTCCGCCTTGCCAAGACTTTAATCACTGATTCTTAGAGTTGACCATGTCAAGCTGAACTCCAAGAGTCTAGCCTCTATGAAATTATTATGGGTGGAGGTCTTATCTCAGAAAAAATAAATATCTCATGGGCCTATATAATTAAAAGTGAGGAGTTCTATGCTCAATATCTCCTTTTCTTCTATTGTTTCTTCATGTTTTCCATGAAATGATGCACATTCATAGCACATGGACATTACTAGTGCAATTAATGAATAATGATGTTCCTTGAAGTTGTACTGCAAATTTTCTTTAAATGGTCTGCAAGCACAAAAAACTGTGCCAATTATCCAGTCATTAACGAAACAAAAAAGAATCAATGGATATAAAGGTAGAGTTTGTACATTTGAGTTTTGTCAAAAAATGATTCTTATATGTCATCATACTGATTTCAGGTTAGGACCTTGCTGAGTGGAAAAAATAGATCAACTACCTAACCCTCGAAGAATAATCAAAGTTTAAGTATTTTGTGGAAAAAAGAAAGGACATTCATAGATCACCTACCTAACTCTCAAATAATAATCAAAGTTTAAAGTGCTTTGTGGAAAAAAGAAAGGGCAATTCTGTTGGGCGAACCAACAAAATAATTCAATTATGAAAATCATTCTAAGTTAGACCAGTAGGATATTCAAATAGAAACATGATGTTTGAGTTTGCCATAGCAATTTGGTGGAGGAGTCTAATGTTGAGTTAATTGATATTTTATTGCTTAGGAAATTTTATATAGAAAAATTAGAAAATTTTATGGTGATATTAAAAGATACTGTTCTTTAAGAGATACAGCCACTTTTATTTTTCTGCCTTAACTTCATTGACTGTTCCTCAAAAATTAAGTTTCAGTTAGTTCTTTATGTTCAAGATGGGACGACAGAAATAGCCTTTATTTCATTAACAGATGCTAAAAATGTGCTAAAGTTAATCAAATGGTTGCATGCTGTTATGACTTTCTAGGCTCCCAACTGATAGATGAGCTGAGAATTTTCCAACAGTAAAAGACTTGTCATGTGGCTATTGTCTTCGATTTGATAATCTGAAAATTTGAAGCAGTGAACAGTTTTTATGATGTTGCGATGCATGTAAAGTTAGACAACTTGGATAATTTTTGTAGCGGCTGTATCCATCTATCAAGAATTTTTAATTGCTAATTTTTATGGTCCCTTTTTATTATTCAACTTTTCCCACAGGCGGCTGCACTCATGCCCTGGAGCATACTGTATCATGAGTTTGTAATATGGTGTTTATTTTATTTATCTATTATATCATCAAGAACCTTGCATTTCCTTTTTTGCTGTTCAGATTGCAAGTTCTTTAATGGCAGCTTTAGGTGCCGCATTATCAGTAGTTCTTGTTGTTGTTGTTGTAGGTTGAAGACATTGTAGACACAGGGAATACCGTATCTTGTCTTATTTCACACTTGGAAACAAAAGGAGCATCTTCGGTATCGGTCTGCACTTTCCTGGATAAACCTTCAAGAAGGCAGGTTCATTTTAAGCCAGTGGGAGAGGGAAAATTTTATCGGGGTTTTGAGGTAAGAAGTTTGTCATGTGCTTCTGCCAAATTGTTACCATGTTGCATGAACTACCATCACCACTCTTTAAGCTTTCACATTAACGCTTATCTTGTTTTGAATTTCCTGAAAATAAATGATACATTCTCCTTGTCTTCCCTTGTTCAGTGTCCAGATTATTTCGTCGTTGGCTATGGCATGGATTATGCTGAACTCTACAGAAACCTGCCTTACGTTGGTGTCCTTAAGCCAGAAATGTACAAATGAAGCTTTGATGCATCTATGGAACACAATTGAATTGTTTTATTTTTAGATGAACTCTAGGCTTTATCTATAATGTATGGAGACTGATAAAAGTGCTATTTATTAAAATAATGCAGTTTAGTCTTTCTCATTTGTTGATCAACTGCAATTATTATTATAAATTATTGATATATTTGGAGCCGATTGAAAAACGGCTTAGATGAGTTGAGCTTTTGTTGCTAAAAGCACAGTTAGGTCTTAAGACAACTATTTTTCAATCATGAGTTTTTTTTAAAAATGATTTAAAAAAGAATCGAGATCGATCATCAGTTTGATTTAATTTTATTATTAAAATTAATTTTTATATGATTAATAAAAATTAAAATTTAAACGTAGATATTGCAGGGGCCGCGCGGACGCGTACCCCCTCTACCACAAATTATGACGTCCACTCTCCCACTTGGGGAGATGGTAGACCAGCGCTCCCTCCAAGTGCAATGAGGGCCGCGGGCCCAGGCCATGGACCTTTCTGATCGCCCATAGACCCCGTCCAGGTAAGTATGCGTCAACGAGGCACAGCCATCTCGTGTATATGAGAGGCAACCCCTTCTTAGTTCCTCCATTCTCGATGTGGGACTAAAGTGCTCTCTAGCGGCAGCGCTCGACCGGCACAGCAAGCGACGATCCTTTGGAATGGGTGAGGCCGCATCGCACCCGCTGGGTTGCGCGGTTGAACAATGAAATTTGGTTTCAGAGGTTGGCTTCCCGCATGAATGACATTGATGTTAAAATCTAGAAGGATTATCGAGTGAAACATTGCAAAAATGTCGTTTTGTTTTTTTTTTTTTCAAAAATCTAAGATAAAATCATGGAGCTAGAATAAAATTAAAATAAGCTAAAAGAAAACAATCTTCATTGAGGTAAGCCTACTTCATTCCGCAGTTAAAACAATTAAAAAAAAAACTAATATCACTTCTCTGCCAAATATAATGAAAAAATAAGGCTGGTGAGTAACCAACTTGTTCATAAACCGGCTTGAATTTGACCCCAGCAAATAACTGAGATAGAGTTCACCTGAAGTATTTTAAATTAGCACTATCTACATTAAAATATTTATTTTCACAATTATTTAATATATGCATAGGTTATATAGGATGGCACATGAATCTAAACTATAAAATCAAAAAATCTTAAATAATCTCTCAGACGAGTTGTTAGCACGCCACCTCAAGCTTGGCCCGAATTAAATGGCTCGGCCCGGTCGCAAACCGAAGGAGGGGGTGTACTTCGCATCAGATAGCATTGCACCCTTGCATACATATAAATATCTAATCGTGCACTCCATCTCTGGTTTCAAGAACCCCACCCCACGCCACCCAAACCGGCGGGGCTCAGCGATAGCGGCGATGGCCGGCGGCGGAGGGACCGGAAGAGCCATTCTCTCTCTCTCCTTATCCTCCTCATCCGCCCTCTTCTCTCGCACTGTCTTTTCCTCCGCCCAACCCCGCCCCTCGCGGCCCAGGGTTTCTCTAGGGTTTAACCATATCCGCTGCCTCTCCACCGCCCCCGCCGCCGAGCCGAGCAGGCGGCGCAGCCTCTCCGCCAGTCCCTCCTCGAGCGCCTCCGAAACAGGCACCTCAAAGACCCTGCCAAGAGAACGCCCTCTTCCCCTTCTTCCCCGGCTCCTGTTACCGCAGCAGTCGAGAAGAAGAAGGAGAAGAAGAAGAGCGTGATGGCCTCGAGCTTTGAGGAGCTGGGTCTCAACGAGGATGTGATGGGGGCCGTCGGGGAGATGGGGATCTCGGTGCCGACGGAGATCCAGTGCCTCGGGATGCCTGCCGTGCTCGAGGGGAGGAGCGTTGTCTTGGGCTCTCACACCGGGTCCGGGAAGACCCTGGCTTATATGCTGCCTATTGTGCAGGTCTTCCTGACCTTTCTATTTTCTTATAGATTTTGAGTGTCAACCGAGTTTTCACGAGTGTCGACCAAGTTTTCACGCGCGAATTTCTTGAATTTTTTTTTTTTTACCTTGACTTGTCTGATGAAAGACTAATCTTGCCATGGTTTTTTCCCTCAACGTGTCTGGTAAAAGATTCATCCCTTTCTTGGCTCCATACTGGTTTCTGTTACACTTACAAGTTTTGATTTCAGGGTTCCTGCAAAATTTAGTTGTTGAACCCTTGATTCAAGTCTGTTAAAAAATTAATCTTGCTGTAGTTTAACAGGTTTAGGTGTACCTGAGCATTCATTTGCAATATTCAATGGTCGTTACTTTCAAGGATCGATATAACTATTCTCCGTTTGTTTGTACAATGAGATAATTGGTTAGAATGTTTTCATGTTGATGCCCAAGGCCACCACCCAGTTAGTCACTATGTCTTCCATCGTTCGTTGGAAACTTATAGAGTTGAAATCGAGAAGAAAACAATCCCTGTATTAGAGTTTTTATGCATAATTTTATCTGAGGCAGAAATTGTTTTTTCTACATCCTCTCTGGGGCATATTTTGGATAACATGTTGTACATTTGAATTTAGGAGACTAATGCTGAGCTAGTGGGAACATAGGTAGTTGGGGATAACTAGACTAGACAAAACTGCTTTTATGATTTGTAGGCCACACATTTGGTTGGATTAAACTGAAAAATACTTAACTTAAGCTAACTATTTTGCAGCTAATGAGACGTGATGAAGCTTTGTCAGGCATGCTGATGAAACCGAGGCGTCCTAGAGCAGTTGTGCTTTGTCCCACCAGGGAGCTATGTGAGCAGGTTGTAAATGTTTTTCAAAGTTTTTTTGCTCAAATATAATGGACTGTGGGTTTGGCATTAGAAAGGAATAAATTATGGGGTAAAATCACAGGTCTTCCATGTTGCGAAGTCTATAAGCCATCATGCAAGATTTCGGTCAACCATGATAAGCGGAGGTGGCCGTTTAAGACCTCAAGAAGATTCACTAAATACTCCAATTGATATGGTTGTTGGGACCCCTGGAAGGGTTCTGCAGCATATTGAGGATGGGAACATGGTTTATGGGGATATCAAGTACTTGGTGGGTTCTACTCCATACTCATATCAGCTCCTTTGATTTTATATCTTGGAACCAGAGTTCAATCTAAATATGTTTTCTTGAATGTTTTTGACAAGTTAGTGGAATTTGCATTATCCATGACAGGTTTTGGATGAGGCAGATACAATGTTCGATCGAGGTTTTGGTCCTGATGTTCGCAAGTTTCTTGGTCCATTAAAGAACCGTGCAGCAAAACTTGGTGACGAAGGATTTCAAACTGTTTTGGTTGCTGCAACCATGACTAAGGTTATTCCAAGTTTTAGTAAGTTTTAGTTAGAATTTAGCACTCTTGCCTTGCATATTTTTAAAACCAAGGTCTATTTATTGCATTCATATGCTTGTGCCTTTTCTGTGATTCCAACATATTCATTTGAAGGTCCTTGATCACTCTAGTGGGTGTTTGTTTAATGCAGTAATGTTATATTCTCAGTCCATGGGTGGTCATAAAAAGCTAATAGTCAGCTAACAAAACTGATACCAACCCCCCCCCCCCTCGATATTCTCTTTAAGTGAGATACTTGACCTGTTAATGTGTTGCAGGCAGTGCAAAAACTGGTTGATGAGGAATTTCAAGGAATAACGCATTTGCGCACATCCACTCTGCACAAGAAAGTTGCATCTGCAAGGCATGATTTTATCAAACTTTCTGGTTCCGAAAACAAGCTGGAGGCTCTTCTACAGGTTGGGCTTCAAACAGTTTAATGTGCTTTTTATGTTTATTGACATGCTTGTGAATCGGTAATCTTGTCTGCATACAAGAATGCAGATGGTTGAACATAGTACCTCTTGAATTTGACCGGGTACTATTTTGAGATCAACATGCCTAGTTCTGCTCATTCTTTTGGTCTATGAATTTGTCGATGCCATTTTACACTATACCATGGATGCAATCTTGTTAGTTACTTTGTTGTCTTGCCAAGGTCTGCCGTATTGACCCATGCTAGATGGTATCATGCTAATAAGTTATTAGTGCGATACCGAGTTCGGTATGAACTGAACTAGTTCAAACCAAGCTGAATTATTTTGTATTGCATCGTACTAACCTTTATTGTCCGGTACCAAATGTTATTATAGTTAAGAGTGAGAAAAAAATTGGCATCCCGTTTTGGTAGAGGATCCATATCGTATTGATTTATAATGTACCAAGCTAGTAATGTATTAGTATGGATCTCGTTATCGATTTTGCTGACCTTGTGTCTTACCATAGATGATATGCGTGAGGTTCATGTTATGCCTTAATGTCTAGATTTTACCATTGGTTGCTTGAAGCGTGAGTAGAGAACATTATTTTGGTCTTCAGATTTGGGATAAAGAATTGATAACCATATTCAACAATTGTGTTCGATAACAAAATTTGTTATCTTTTAAGGTCTTCTAATTTAATTCTCTCTCACTCTCTCTATATTTGCAATTAACTGCAGCTACATTTGCTTGCAAGAATATATTACTTGCACTCAAGATCTGCCATACTAACCCACATCGATGTACCATATCCGTACAGGTAAGGTATCGATACAATATGAAGGTTCGATTTGGTATGAACCAAACCGATTTGAATGAAGTAGAACAATCCTATGCTGTCTGGTAGCAGCCATATTGCTCGGTACTGAGTGGTATTATGGTTAAGAGTAAGAAAAGTATTGATATCCTATCTTGGTATGGGGTGTGTACTGTACTAATTTATACCATATTAAGCTGATAAATATCGGTTTAGTTCTCGATACTAGTTTTGTTATATTTAATCAATAAAAAGGTTATTTAAGTATCACGAAACTTAAGAGGAGAAACATAGTTATTCATATTGTTATGAATTGAGCGAACAAAAATTTATGGAACTTGCTCTCTTGATTTTTGATTCTTCCTTTGGTGCCCTCTTTGGGTTATGGCTTTAAAATATGGAGGTTAGATGGAGTTCTACTATTGTTGCTAATCTAACCTCCATTTTTTTCCATAAAGACATAGCTTAGTATATGATTCCAAATCTTGGTCCTGCCTGACTACTAAATCCCAATCTTGAGACCAATTCAGCCTGAACTAGATCAATCCATGGTTGAGTCAAGTGGCCGTGATTCGGGAGGCATGCTAAGGGGGGGAAAGGGTTGGGCAGTGAGCGAAGGAGGTGGGTGAAGAGAAATGGAGAGAGAGCAATGGGGACTTTGATGAGATCTTCAATATAAAGAAGAGGAGGGAGGGGACTGGAGGTTGTGGTGAGGTGGATTGGAGTGGGAGGAGGTGAGAGGATTAGGAGTGAGATGGATCAGGAAAGGGAAAGGTAGCTTTTTTTATATATATATTAGATATTTACAAAATTTCAGGATAGACCTGTATAATTTCGAAACAGCCTAGGCCTGACCAGAATCTCCATCAGGCTTGAAAATCCTAGGCCATGCCCAGGCACTCAGGCCCACCTAATCTGGGCTGTACTGGGCCATTTTGGGCGGGCTGGGTTAAAAATGCTCAGGTTTAATGACAGTAATGGGATGGAGATTGCAAGTACTATATCTCAAATAAATGGTTTTCCAATGCAAGCATCTATATCAATCTATTAGTAATGCCTTAGGTTTTTTCCCATTGTCTTTTCTAAGATATTTGAAATTGGAGATTGCGGCTTAGGATTCTTGGCATTAAAGGTCTGAATGGAAGAGGGAAAGAATTAAAAATTATTCTTAAGATTATGCTAGAACTATGGATGGGAGTCAACAGTTCAGAACATGATAATCAAAATACTCAAGTAATGCTTATAGCTATCAACACATGGAACATTGCCTGGTGCCGGTGTAGCAAAAATGAGATGATGTACCATTTGTTGATATGGGCTGATATCTAGGGCTATCCCAGTACTTATACCTGACTAGTACAGCATGGCATTGCTTATACTGACTGGTACACTTAGGTACTAAAATTCTTGGCTTATAGTGTATTTATATGTGGTTTCTTAATTCTAGGCCATCTACATTCCGGTTTGGCTGCAACCATTTTTTGCATTGATGATGAATGTTCAAATATCAGGAAGTATGGTGCTTTCAAACATGTGAAATTTCTGAAAATAATGCGTGATATGTCATGGCAGGTTCTTGAGCCAAGTCTGGCAAAGGGAAATAGGGTGATGGTGTTCTGCAATACACTGAATTCAAGTCGTGCTGTGGATCATTTTCTTACTGAAAATCAGATATTCACTGTAAATTACCATGGGGAGGTGCCTGCAGAGGAAAGGTTGGTTGGTTGGTTGGTTTTGGTTACTTTGTATTACTATGGTGCAGTTTGCTTGTGGTAGAAAGGAAACTGTTGCTTTATATTCAACACTAAATTATCAATACTGGTCATTTATTTCTACTAAATGATTCCATTTATAAGCCCATGTATGCAGAGTTTGTTTTCATGATTTAACTGTGCACAAAGGTATCTCAGGTAGATACCTTTGACATCTTGGAAAGAAGCTTATGTTGCCCCATGGTAATGCCAGATTCAGTTACAGTTCAGTCTGCTGAGTGATACTACTTGATGGTTGATACTGTAGATTCTTTTAATCATCTCAATCTTTTAATAGCTTTTGCTAATTACTTTGATGATGCAATTTCGTATTATTGATAGAGTGCATGCTTGCAACATATCTTAGGCAAGGATTTAGGTCTCATCAGAATGAGACAGTATCCTTGGTATTGTAACTTCCAATGGGAAAACGTGATTGAGATGGGTAGGGCAATGGTTCTCTCTCCTGATTGTCTTGGCCTGTCTCCATTGTCTTAGACACACTGTGATGGTTAGGACAAACCAGGACACATTTTTTTTAATTTTTAATTTTTATTCTTGTTGTTACTTAGGGGCTGATCTAGGGGTGTTGGGGGGCCATGGCTCTCCTGGTGCTGGAACAATACCTTACTAATCTCCCTTTCTCATGTATAATTTTCAAAATTCCGATTTACTTAGAACCCCTCACTCATCTCATTCCATAAGAAGAACCGGCCCCCCTACTGATCCTTTTTCCCAAAATACAAACCGGGCTTTCCTAAATTTCTGCATCTCAAAATTTTCATGCCATAATTAGAAACTTTTCTAAATTAGATAATGCTCTAAACTTTCCTAAATTTCCATTTCTCAAAATTTTCATTCCATGTTTTGAAACTTTTCCAAATGAAACATTTTGCTGGGAGACATCTAAATAAAATAATTTTAGAAAAATCAACCAACACCTTATTCGGAGGATCTACATGTGAGTAAACAGTGGATTTGAATATATATTATTGCTTCCAATGATAATTATGAGAAGGCCACAACCATCATGGTTCCACAGTCTACATCTGATATAGCTGCACACAACTCTCTCTCATTTTTATTTTTTTTTTAGTTTTGTTGCTGCTGGAATCTGTCCTCCGACTCGGACGCGGTCGGGCTGCAGCACGGGCTCTCCGTCTGGGTGGACCTGCAAAACAGTCCTCACGCGAGAGGCGTTGGGGGTGGCCCTCTGCGGAAGACCCTCCGATGCTCAAGTCAGCGGGGATCGGCAAACAACAGAAATGGGGAGAAGGCTCTCGCTGAAGAGTCCTTCCAGGGCTCTGAGTAGAGCAGAGCGCTAATGGCGGAAGCTAAGGTAGAAGGAGAGAGAGGGTTACAGTGAGCTAGTGTGCGCGTACCTGAGGAGTCGGCAGACGACTCTATTTATAGAGGATCATCTGATTCCCCGGGGCGTCGTGGGTCCGAAAGTCGTTAGGATCTGAATCCAGTTTGTTATGAGACCGGTAGGATTTGTATCTTATTGGTTAGAGGATCGATGGCTAGGAGAGCTCGTTGATGTCTCGAGATGTGGTGAGGAGATAGGCTTCAGGGCCTAGGTCACTCCCGAATATGATTTCTGTTTGGAATCTCACGAATTCGGGTTCTCCTGCGTCGAATTCCGCAGAGGCGCAGATATCGCTCGGGCTAGGCCGAGTGATGGGAGAGATCGGTTAGAGGGGTCGAAACATAGTTCGGCTGGGGCCGAGAGACGACATAGCTTGGCTGGGGCCGAGAGAAAATATAGCTCGGCTAGGGCCGAGAGAGGTGGTTCGCGTCTTGGGAGTCCTTGGTTCGGCGAGGGGCTAAGGCGCCCCAACTTATCGTGGCTGACTTATCTCGGGCGGGCGTCGCATAGTGGACAGGAATCAGGGCTAGCCCTAGCCATGTGCATGATTATTGACACAGCGATTTTACCCCTCAATACATGCCCCCCACTCCCTAGTTCGAAACGTAAGTTTGGGCGTAGGGAGTATAATTCCAGGTGACATGACTTGAACGGAGGGATCCGGGTTTGATAGCCTGCGTAATGATGCCCTATTTAATGCAGCGCGGCCACCGTGCCTTTGTGAGATGTGCCTTTGCAGGGCACGTCACATAAAGCTCCTTTGAAATAGTAGTTGGGGAATTGCCACGTAGCAAATCCCGGTTTTTACGGCATCCGTAATGGCGGTTCCGGGCGTCTCGGTTGGGACGCCTTATCTTTCTCTTAAGGCGGTTTCTTTGATGGAAAGCAAAGTCGAAACAGCGCCGTCCCTGTTCATAGTGCTCTGTCGTTCTTCTTTGGTGAGCCTTGCTCTCTGATTCCTCTGTAGTTTCGCTCGGTGCTTCTCTCGGCCAGCAGGATGATGATCCCCGATGATATGGTTTCGGAGATTGCTGCCGAGGAGAGAAATCACCTGAACAGAATGCTTGGCGAGTTGGAGGAGAAGGTGCGGCAGCTCAACCGCGGTATAGCTGACAGGGATGACAGGATCAAATGGCACCAGGAAAGGTTAACCCAGCTCGATAGCGAGCTCTCCTAGGCATGGGGAGAAGCTGACAGTAGACAGTCGAAGATCAGCGATCTCAAGGGCAGGATCGAGAGGGTTAAGGTCGATAAATTGAGGGCTTTTGACGAGGTCAAAGAGTTGACCCAGAAGTTATCCCGGCAGGAGGAGGTATGGTACTACCCCTTTTTGGCTTCCCTTGCTAGCTCACCACGGCGCTGGCTAACTTTGTTTTTGCAGATGAAGAAGGCGGAGCTGGAGAATCGGAGCCATATGCGGACTCTGCAAGAGGAATTTGGCATCCAGCCGAGAGAGGAGCTCAGAGCTCGAAAGGCGGGTCGTTGAGACCGAGGAGCAGATTGGCTTGCTACGGAGCCAAACTGCTGGAACTGAGGGGCAGGTTGCTTCACTTCGAAATCAAGCTGCTGAAGCCGAGATGCGGCTCGCTCTGCTCAAGGGCGAGCAGGATGTAAATGTGCCGATGCCTTCCAGCTTGGGGTGGAGGACGTTCGAAGCAAAATATCCAAGGAGCATCCGGAATGGGACCTCTCTTTCTTGGATGTTGAAACCTCTGAGGCTTGTACCCCAGGAGCTGAAGAGGATGAATATGATGATGCTCCGGACGTCGACCTCGACGCTATTCTGAATGCTAATGAGGCTGCGGCCTCTGAAGGATGCCTTAAATCCGTCGCCGAGGAAAAGACAACCTTTGAAGTGGGCGAAGCGAGCCAGGCTTCCCTTGAGCGTTGTTGAGGGCACTGCTGGGACTGATCCAGCTTCTGACCCCTGAGAGTTATTTGTGTACTCTTGCCTTTTTTAGACATGTAGTTTGGTCTGAATTTTCAATGAACGGGCCCTTCGGCCCCTATTTGCTTGCCTTTTTAGTCAATCTTTTTATTGCAGACTTCCTTTCGACTGTGAACAAGTTATAACTTGTTCGCGCCGTTTGGTCGATTTAGTTCGGATTTAGATGATGTCTCGGTCAAGGCCGAGGTATAGGGATAGCTCGGCTGGGGCCGGAGTGATGTGATAGCTTGGCTTAGGCCGAGAGATAAGATAGTTCTGGTGAAGTCGAGTGGCGTGATAGCTCGACTTAGGCCGAGAGATAAGATAGTTCGGCAGGTAACGGCCAGGATTGCAGAGGTATCCTGGTTAGAGCCGAAGTTGGGTAACTCGGCCCGCGCAAGGCGAAGAGGCGGGCACGCCTTTCGAAGGGAGTTTGGTCCCAAGAAGAAGGATGTTTACCGGCGCGCCGTCATTTATTTATCCTTTTCAGAAAAGGGGGAGTGATTCCTCGCTTCCCGCTCGCGGCCACGGAAGCGGTGACGCGTGGCAAGACTTTATGGTAGTGGCGTTGGAACTGATGGTTCGGGTGATCGGGGTGCTCGTCCGAAGTAATTTAAATACCGGTGGATGGTACGCCGTTGTTAACCAATTCCTCTATTGATTTCCTGTTGGCCTGTCCAAGCTTACAGTAACAGGATGGCTTCCGAGGATGAAGGTCAAATGGGATGCCAAGTGGCGTTGCTGGCGGCTTTGGGGTGCCTCGGCTAGGCCGTACCATGATAACTATGGACGGGGAGGTTCTGGTGTCGCTACTCGCGGACCGCGAGCAAGTCCGGAGAATGGCTGAGCAACACATGGCTCTCTCGGCCATAGAGATCGAGCTCCTTCGCCAAGCCAACAATAGGCTAGAACGGGAGGTGGCGTCCCTTCAACAGCAATTGGCTGATTCGGCTCTGCGGCGTAGGGAGAGTTCAGTAGCGTTCGGACAAGGTAGCAAGCCCCTGTGAGGGCTAATGTATTTTTTCTTTGTTTTTCCCCTCTTGTAATGAACAAAGAAAGGTTTATTGGAACTTTCTGTTTGTTTGCCATTTCTGAAGTGTTTTCCTTTATCGTCCGAGTCTTATGGAACGAAACAGTTGGGGCGTTGCATATCGCTCGGTCTTTGTCGAGATTTTTGATAAAAGACGCACTTCGGTCTTAGCGAGGCTTATATTCCTAGGACGTGCACTCCAACCTTAACCAATGCTTCCGCATTTTGGTTATAGGTTGGGGCTTATATTCATAGGACATGCACTCCGACCTTAACCGATGCTTCTGTATTCCGGGTATAGGTCGGGGCTTATATCGTATCCCATTATCATTAGACAAAAGTGGTTACTTTAGACTGGACAGAAGTACAAGATCACATGCAGTCATGCTGAACGGAAAGGGATACTTCGGTTTATCTCGAAGTATGGAGGCAGTTTTGGCCTTGAGCAGAATCACAATGCAATATCTCGGTTTATGCCGAGGCATAACGGGCAGTTGGGCCGGAGCGGAGGATATCGAGATGTCCTCACTGAGGAGTACTTGGCTTCTGCGACCTTTTATTATTCTGTCAGTGCCTTGTATTTTCCAAGGCGAGTCGACCCTCCTTTTTGCCGAAATGGATGATACGGCCCTGTAACCTACAAAAGGTTGCTTCGGCACTTTCCAGGACACTAATTATGTCGATCTTTTCCAAGGCGGGTCGCTTCGACGTACGACGCAAGCGCTTATTTGCCATTGGAGGGTGTCACTTTCACCGGGCGATTTCCCAGGTCTGCCCGTATCTCTAAGATCAGCGGGCGATTTTCTGCATTTAAGACCTGATGATCCAGGATGAACAGCAGAAAATCCTTGGCAGCCATCCTCAATTTCTTCTATGTGAGCTATGAAAGTTTTCATGATGTCTACGTCCCTAAAGCTGAGAGTGGTGGGACTGAGTTTTTCTTTTGTAAGCCACCTTCCTATGGATAGTCGGGGTGACGAAGGAGCCGCTGGAGAGCAGCTCGTCCTCGAGGGAGGAGCTTAGGAGATCATATGGAGAGCGCATAGGAGGACCGCAGAGATCACATGGAGAGCGCACATATGCGCTTCCTGTGTCCTTTGTGGTTTGCTACGGGGGTCGTAGGATAGGAAGTGCACATGCACCCCCGTAGTACGCACGGACTTTCGTTCTCCCTCTGGCTGGATGCTTAGCCCCTCCGTGTGGGAATCTTTGCCACATGGAGAGGGAGTTGAGAGCAGTGTGGGGCTGATGGTCCCCTAGCTCTCTCAATCGGGCAGCGACCTGCAGCCCAGTTTCACCCAGGGGAAGCTTCCATCAGCATCCACGGGTCTGTGCCTCTTTTTGGATCTCTTAATTCATCCAGAGGACCCGTGGGAAGCCGGCCTTGCTATCCATCAGGGCGAGCTGGTTGGTCGCCTGATCCTTTGGGTCGGATGCGAAGCATCATTGTTAACTGAAGCTGACTGGAGCAGTTGGCCGAGCTATTTACTCATTTTTATTTCTTGTGCTTTGATGCACTTGTAACTCCTTTCAGGATGTTGTAACTTTTCTTTTGATGAGGAAATAAAGAAAGTGTTCATTCCTTCTTTCTTTAGCACCTACTTTTTGCGCCGAGAGTTGTTGCTCCCATATTACGCTTTTTATGTCGCAGCATGTTTCGGTAGCACTGTTGCTGCTTTGTTCTTGATAAGACCAATGTCCGGTCCTCAGTGGAGAACACGTATATCCATGTACGAGTCAAAGAGGGACCTGGGTGGTCCTGTGGAGTCATGAAGTAAGCATGATCCTGCTTGCAGAACGAAGGTGTTTTTTTGGGGAAAGACAGCTCATGGCACGTTTTTGCTCGTCGAATAGTGGGAGGTCGTTTGCCTCTACCAAGGTATAATAGGACGCCTTAGTTGCGTCAAGGCGTGGGGGAGATCACTTGAATAGGGCGGAGCCTTAGGGCATCACTCGACTGTTGCTGGGGATCAAGGATATTCTCATCCTTTGGTTTCGATCGGGGCTTGTTAGCTGCCCGGACCTTGAGCGATGTTTTGGAGATTATTTAATCCGGCCGGGGTTTGTAAGCTGCCCGAGTCCAAATTGAGCTTTGGAAATTGCTTGGTTCGGCCGGGGCTTGTAAGCTGCCCGAATCCGAATGATACTTTGGAGATTGTTTGGTTTGGCCGGGGCTTGTAAGTGCCGAATCCGAACGATACTTTGGAGATCATTTGGTTCGGCCGGGGCTTGTAAGCTGCCCGAATCCGATCAATAGTTTGGAGATTATTTGGTTCGGCCGGGGCTTGTAAGCTGCCCGAATCCGAACGATACTTTGGAGATTATTTGGTTCGGCCGGGGCTTGTAAGCTGCCCGAATCCGAACAATAGTTTGGAGATTATTTGGTTCGGCCGGGGCTTGTAAGCTGCCCGAATCCGAACAATAGTTTGGAGATCATTTGGTTCGGCCGGGGCTTGTAAGCTGCCCGAATCCGAACAATACTTTGGAGATCATTTGGTTCGGTCGGGGCTTGTAAGCTGCCCGAATCCGAACAATACTTTGGAGATTACACGGCTCCCAGCTGCGCCGGGAGCGCTCGGCCATACCAAGCCTTCGCGGGATGCAATTTGGCCTAACCGAGATATATAGCTCTGGCTCAGAGCTCGGCCTAGTCGAGGTATGGAGATTTGGCCCAAGGAGATGGCTCGGTCGTGCCGAGAGTAGATGCGTGAACGACATCTGTTTTCTATTGCGATTTTTCGAAAGAACGACCGTAGCGGTCCTGCCGCGGATCGTAAAACAAGATGCCAAAGCTGTAAATAGGGCGAGTCTATAGAGAGCGCACTCTATTGATGATATATGCGGAGGTTGTCCGAACTCCATGTCGGGGAATGGATTTCCCATTTAGGTCCTGGAGCTTGTAGGTGCCGGGCCCGATGACTTCCGTTACTTGGTAGGGGCCTTCCAGTTCGGAGACAATTTTCCTTGCTCCAGCGGCTTGGAGACGGACGCTTTCCGGAGGACAAGACCGCCAGGCGAGAAGGATTTGCCCTTGACTCTAGAGGCATGGTAGCGGGCCACTCTTTGCTGGTACGCGGCCATTCTGATTCGAGCTTTTTCCCTGATTTCTTCCACCAAGTCGAGATTGGTTCGGAGCTGCTCGTCGTTGGTTTCTTCTGAGTAGCTTTTCACTGCAGAGAGGGGAGGCCTATTTCCATGGGGATGACGGCTTCGTGCCAAAGGCCATCCGGAACGGGGTCTCGCCGGTGGGGATTCTTGAGCAGTGCGGTAGGCCCACAGAACATGATGAAGTTCGTCCGCCCATTTGCCTCGGGCTCTGGTGAGCCGAGCCTTAATCCCTTGAAGTAGGGTCCGGTTTGTTACCTCGGCTTTTCCGTTGGCTTGCGGATGCCCCACTGAGGTGAGGCGATGGCTGATGCCATGATCCTCGCAGAATTTCCGGAACTTGGATTATCAAATTGCTTGCCATTGTCGGTGATGATGGTATGCGGGAGGCCAAAGCGACAAATGATGGATCTCCACACGAAGTCCCTGGCCCAAGCCTCGGTTATCTGGGCTACTGCTTCGGCCTCGACCCACTTGGTGAAGTAGTCGATGGCGACAAATACAAATTTTCTCTGTCAATGGCGAGGGGAAAAGGGCCGAGAATGTCCATCCCCCACTTAGCAAAAGGCCAAGCAGAGGAAATAGGGACGCTGGAGTGCCTCTAGCACGGGTCGCAGGCTCGAACGAGATCATCGGCATCCTTTTGCATGGTAGGCCAGTAATATCCCTGGCGCAGTACCTTGTGGCATAGAGATCGACCCCCAGGTGGTTGCCGCAGATTCCTTCATGTACTTCTCGAAGAGCATAATCAGCTTCGGACGGACGAGCAGCGGCATGGAAAAGGACCGCTTGTACAGCTGATCGTCGACTAGCACATAGTGGGTAGCTTGCAATCTTAGCTTCCTTGCTTCCTTACGGTCGGCTGGGAGCGACCCTTCTTTAAGATATTTTAATATTGGGTCGAACCGAATGGCTCGACCTCAATCTGCATCACTCGGTCCGCTTCGCGATGCTAGGTTTTTCCAAGATTTTCAGGGGAAACTTTTGCTCGGCACTCATCGACTCCGCAGTCGCAAGCCGGGATAACAGATCGGCACGAGCATTTCGGATCTGGGGATCTGGATAACTTCGAATTAGAGAAGTGAAAAAGCAAGTCCCGCACCTGCCGGAGGTACCGAATCATGTTTGGCTCCCGGGCCTCGAATTTGCCCCGCACGTGACCGGCCACCAACTGAGAGTCGGTGAAGGCATTCAGCCTCTTCACTTTCAGATCACGGGCGATTCGGAGTCCAGCAAGCAGGGCCTCATACTCGGCTTCGTTGTTGGAGGCTGGGAAGGAGAATCGAATGCCGTACTCAAAGGTCGTCCCCTCGGGGCTGGTGAGGATCAAACCAGCACCGGAGCCATTGGCATTGGAGGATCCGTCGACGTGGAGGAGCCACAGGGCGTCAGATCTTGGATGCTCGGGGAGTTCGGAGCGGAACCATCTTCCGGGATGGTGCACTCAAGGAGGAAATCAGCTAGAATCTGAGCCTTGATGGCCGGGCGAGGTTGATAACGGATATATGCTCGCTTAACTCAACAGCCCACTTAGCCATTCTTCTTGATGTCTCCGGGCAACGGACCACCGCCTTGATGGGCTGATCGGTAAGAACCGTCACAGAATGTGCTTGGAAATATGGTCGTAATCTCCGAACCGATATTATCAGGGCCAAGACCAGCTTCTCGATTCGGTGTACCTTATCTTGGCATCCTGGAGAAGTTTGCTGACATAGTAGATCGGCTTCTGGGTCTTCTTCTCTTCTCTGACCAAAATCGAGCCAATCGCGCCTTCAGAGACTGCCAGGTACAAAATATTTCTCCCGGATTGGGGCCGCTGAGGAGGGGTGGCGAGCCAAGATATCTCTTGAGGTCTTCGAATGACTTTTGGCACTCGGGAGTCATTGAAAATTCTTGGCAGATCGAAGAGCTTTGAAGAAAGGAAGGCTCCTCTCGGCCGACCGAGCCACAAAGCGGTTGAGGGCCGCAATTCTTTCCGTCAGGCGCTGGACTTCTTTGATAGATGTTGGGGCGCATTTGCTGAAGCGCTTGAATCTTTTGCGGGTTGGCTTCGATGCCTTGCTGAGAAACCATGAAGCCCAGAAACTTTCTCGAGGTGACACCGAAGGCGCACTTCGTTGGATTGAGCTTCATCCGATACCTTCGGAGTGTCGCGAAGCTTTAGAAAATCCCCAATATGCTGGGATGCTTTTTGCTTTTGACCAGCATGTCATCGACATACACCTCCATATTCCGGCCGATCTGCTCCTTGAAGACTTTGTTTACCAGCCTTTGGTAAGTGGCGCCTGCATTTTTCAGACCAAAGGGCATGACACAGTAACAGTAGGTACCTCGATTGGTTATGAAGGCAGTCTTTTCTTCATCTTCGGGTGCCATCCGAATCTGGTTGTAGCCTGAATAGGCGTCCATGAAGGTCAACATCTGATGGCCGGAGGTGGCATCCACGAGCTGGTCGATCCGGGGGAGAGGGAAGCTATCCTTCGGGCATGCTTTGTTAAGGTCGGTGAAGTCGATGCAGATTCGCCATTTACCGTTCGACTTTTTCACCATAACAACATTGGACAGCCAGCTTGGATAATTCACCTCCCGAATGAATTTGCCTTGATGAGCTTGTCCACCTCTTCTTCAATTGCTCTCTGCCGGTTAGGGGCGAAGCTTCTTTTCTTTTGCTTCACGGGCCGGGACATCTCGTCTGCATTGAGACGGTGGACGAGGACGTCCGGGCTGATCCCGGGCATATCGGAAGCACCAAGCGAAGACATCAGCGTTTCTTCGGAGAAATCGATCAGCTCCAGTCGGGGCTTCCCTTTCAGTAGCGACCCGATCCTTATGGTTCGGTCGGGCCGAGCCTCGTCCAGCGGTACCTCCTCAGCTCTTCGGCTGGTTCTCCTTGTTGCTCGGCGAAATTCTGGATTGCAGGCTGGTGACGAAGCACTGCCGAGCTATAGTTTGGCTTCCTCGAACTACACCAACCCCTCTTCGGTCGGGAACTTCATAACAAGATGCGGGATGGAGACGGCGGCTCTGAGGGACATCAAGCCGGGTCTTCCCAAGATCGCATTGTAGGGCGACCGGAGCTTGGTCACCAAGAAATCTGCATGCACAGCGGCGACGGAAGGCCAGGTTCCTGCTCGGACCGTCAAGGTCACGACCCCTTTCGACGTGATTACATCGCCGGTGAACCCCATTAGGGTGGAGTCCACCGCTCGAAGATTCTCCATGAGAAGTTTCATCTTCACAAACACATCGAAGTACAAAACATTGACGGAGCTTCCACTATCAATAGAATTCGGCTTACATCATAGTTCAAATTGAGAGATACAACCAGCGCATCATCGTGCGGGAACTGTATTCCTTGGAAGTCATCGCTGGAGAAAGAAAGCTCGTCAGTTCGCGCTTTCTTCGGCGCCGAACCTTCTTCATCGTCCTCCCGCCTGTAGGACCACCGACCGCCTCAATCACATTAATGTGGCCAGCGATCAGAGGATTTGGGGAGGGGAGTTGCTGCTGGGGCTCAGGCCGCGATCGCCCCCGTTTCTTGGCTCGGGGGCTCCCCTGAATCGATCCAGTCTACCCGCTGGATGAGCCTTTCGATCTCATTCTTCAGTTGCCAGCACTCTTCAGTGTCGTGGCCATGGTCGCGGTGGTAGCGGCAATACTTGGCGGGGTCTCTTCGGGCAGCATTTCCTCGAAGAGGAGGCCGAGGGAGTTGGCGCTCGATTTCCATAAGGATCTCCGCTTTGGGGCATGAGCGGAGTAAATCGATTGAACCTCCTAGGCGGGCTCCGGGTGCGGTTTCTTGGCGGCGGCTGAGGAATCCTTTGCGGCGAGGCGGGCTTGGCTGACGGGCAGGTCGGCGCTTATCTGAGTCTTTGGGCTCGTCTTCTTCGTAAGCTCGGCTCGGGCAGCTTCCGTGATTCTTCGACTCTTGCATATTTGTCTGCCAGAGCCATCATGTCGGAGAGGTTCGGAGGGTAGCTGACCTCCAGCGTCAGGTAAAAATACTTTCCTTCAATACTCGCCCGCTAGGGCGGACATGGCCACCTCATGATTAAGGTGGTCCACCTCCAGCATGGCCGTGTTGAAACGGCCGAGATACTTCTTCAAAGACTCCCCCTCTCTCTGCTTAACCTCAGAGAGGGAGTCGGACCTCCGTCTGTGACGGCGGCTGCTGACGAACTGGCTGATGAAGAGGCGGCTCAGCTCGTCGAAGGAATTAACGGAACCTGGTTTCAAAGCATTGAACCATGTTCGAGCAGATCCCCTGAGGGTGGAAGGGAAAGCGCGGCAGAGATCGCATCTGATGCCCCGTGGAACATCATGATCGATCAGAAGCTGCTGGATGATCGTCGGGGTCGGAGGAGCCATGATAAGGCTCGATGGCAGGCAGCTTGACGTGGGAGGGAATCACTTCCTCCATAATCTTCTTAGAGAAGGGGATGCCTGCTCGCCTTATTCTGAAGCGGATGGGCTGCTTGGCGGCGTCTAGCTCTTGACGCATTTCTTGGAGCTGGCGGCGGATATCCCTATTAAAAAAAACAGGAGGGACGAGGAGGATACTGAGACGGTGTTGAATCATGGCGAGAGAACACCGGGAAGAGGGATCGGGTCCGCCGAGATCTAGGGAGATCTCTGCCGCGGACTCCTTGGGGAGCTAGCTCAGCTTCTCTGGGACGGCGAGGGGGGTCCGCAACCTCAAGCGGGCCGGAAGAAGAGGCCGCTGGATGAGCGGGGGCTGCATCCTCCTCAGGGGGATGAGGGGCAGGAGCAGCCGGATGGGGGGCTTCGGGGCGCCCCTGAATCAGGTGGGCCAGTGCCTAGACTTGCTGAACCAGTGCGGCGAACTGGTCCTGGGTCACCGGGGCCGCCAATGGCGATGGAGTCTCAACTGGCGGTGGTGGTGGCGCAACACTGCTCGCCGGATCAGGCCTTTGGGAGCGACATGATCTCGGGCCTCGGAAGTAGCTTTTCTTCGGTTGGCCATGGGAGGAGTTCTCTTTCAGATCGAGATCCTTATCTCCTGTATCATAAGTTTTTGGGACTTGAGGGCCCTTCCTCTAGTGCCAATCTGTTGCTGCCGAAATCTATCCTCCGACTCGAGCGCGGTCGGGTTGCAGCGCGGGCTCTCCGCCTGGGTGGACCTGCAAAACAGTCCTCACGTGAGAGGCGTTGGGGGTGGCCCTCTGCGGAAGACCCTCCGACGCTCACGTCAGCGAGGATCGGCAAACAACAGAAATGGGGAGAAGGCTCTCGCTGAAGAGTCCCTCCAGGGCTCTGAGCAGAGCAGAGCGCTAATGGTGGAAGCTAAGGTAGAAGGAGAGAGAGGGTTTCAGTGAGCTAGTGTGCGCGTACCTGAGAAGTCGGCAGACGACTCTATTTATAGAGGATCACTGATTCCCTGGGGGCGCCTTGGGTCCGAAAGTCATTAGGATCTGAATCCAGTTTGTTATGAGGCCGGTAGGATTTGTATCTTGTTGGTTAGAGGATCGACGGCTAGGAGAGCTCGTTGATGTCTCGAGATGTGGTGAGGAGATAGGCTCCAGGGCCCTAGGCCACTCTTGCGGGTCCTATGTCACTCCCGGATATGATTTCTGTTTGGAATCTCACGAATTCGGGTTCTCCTGCGTCAATTCCGCAGAGGCGCAGATATCGCTCGGACTAGGCCGAGCGATCGGCTAGAGGGGCCGAGAGACGATCTGGGGCTGAGAGAGGGGCCGAGAGACGACATAGCTCGGCTGGGGCTCGAATGGGGCCAAAAGAAAATATAGCTCGGCTAGGGCCGAGAGAGGTGGTTCGCGTCTTGGGAGTCCTTGGTTCGGCGAGGGGCTAACGCCCCAACTTATCGTGGCTGACTTATCTCGGGCGGGTGTCACATAGTGGACAGGAATCAGGGCTAGCCCTAGCCATGTGCACGATTATTGACATAGCGATTTTACCCCTCAACAAGTTTAGTAACTCCTATTATCAACTTAGATTTGTCCCCTCCTATTCTCATCTTTTTGCATCTTTACTCTGAAAAATTGAACATAATTTTATCACTGAGGCAAGATATTCAGTTCCTTTTCCTTTACTATTTCTTTTATGTTAAATTATTTGTGTATATACATGCATCTTTCAAATAAAATATCCAATTTCTCAATCTATATAGTTTCTTTCTATTGCTATTTTCATTTTGGATTTTATCAAGTATAAATTTTATTATTTCAGAATCTGGGAATGATTATTTGGAAGTATAACCATTTAGATTTAAAAGGAAAAAAAATGATTCCATTGTAAAACTATGTATGCCATATGTAATATAATGTATCATTAGCTAGGTGTAATTTTCTTTGTTTTCAATGAAACAATGCCAAATAATTCTATATTATTCGATAAAAATACCCCCACCCCTTCTGAAAAAACTAGGAAAATCTTGTCTCTGCCCCCTGTTATTGTTTGGTGTTTCGGTCCATCCAACCATATATCATCCTGTTGTCTCCCAGTACAATAGTGTTCAAGCAGCAACCCAAGAGACTTGTTGGATATTTATGGAACCTTCCAAACATTAAGTGCTCATGCAATAAAAGTAAGGAAATGAGTTTAGGAAAACATGCACAATTTAGACTGATACATTTGTGAAACCTTCAAAACATTAAGTGCACATGTAATTAAAGTAAGGAAAGGAGTCTGGGAAAAAATGCACAATTTAGACTGATACAGGGGTTTTCATTGGACAATAAGGGGGGATAATTTCAGTTGCAAATGTAAATTATTGAACTAGCAATTATTTTGATGCAGGGCAGACCTAAACAGGCTAGTTATGTGCCATCCTAAATAAGTGGCAAGCTTTAGAGAGATTAGCACACATAAATGAAATAAAGGCCTGGAATATGCACGTTGAGGAGGCGAAACAAATTGACAGACAAGTTGTTGCTGGACATAACCTAGTGTCATGGTCAGCTTGCCTTGTTAGACTCGTAACAAGCAGTTCTGCTTCTATCAATATCAGTGGTCTGAAGGATTGCTTGAGCGTTCACACTCACTTGGTGACTTATGGATGTGCAGTTCAGTTAGTCTTATTAGGCCGCCTTCATCACTTGCCATATATGTGATCACTACTTGCTATTCATGCTTCTTGTAGCCATTGTTGGTGTTTTCTTGGCTCACTTATTGGCCTTCTTTAAAACCGAAAACCAGTCAGATGCTTTTTGTTTCTTATTTAGTTTGCATCATGTATTTCTTTTTCCCTTTTTTGCACTTGTGCACTGTATCAGCATGTTTTTTTTTTTAAAAAAAAAGCTATAAATAATACTTGCTCTCTTTATGTTCTTTGCTAGTACATTACTTTTAGTTCTTCTTTCCCATCTCTGAACATGTTGTGCATGTTATGATTGCTCCCATCTTTCTAATGCTTAATTCCTGCTCAGAGGCCTATGTGATTTGAAGTAAATGAAGCAAGATCTGGTCTTCTATATAAAGAATAGCACATACATGTCTATGAGACTACAGCAATATTCATATAGATTCTTCGCATTTTTGCTGCATGTTTTCCAAAGGATTATACTGTAATGTCTATGGTTTGGTTTGCGCGTGTAGATGCTGATTTTTTTTTTAAAAACATATAACTATGGTAAAGTTTTATTTGAAATATTATGTGCGCTATATTACTTTAAAGAAGACATACATTCACTCTATTATCTCAACTCAACTCATCTAAGCCTTTTCTCAACTACATGGGGTCGGCTACGTGAATCTGCTTCTTCCGCTCTATTCACTCTATTATCTAAAGATGAAATTTTCATGTTTGAGATTTTAAGTTATCAGTAATTTGAGTGTCGACTTAGTCCCAAGTAGAACAGAGTGAGGAAGCAGATTCATGTAGCCGACCCCATGTAGTTGGGAAAAGGCTTAGATGAGCTGAGTTGTTGAGTTGAGATTTTAAGTTATCAAATTACTTATCTAGAAATATGTTTTTGATGCCAGAGTTGAAAACCTGAAAAAGTTTAAGAGTGAAGAGGGGATTGCCCAACGCTGGTGTGCACAGATTTGGCTGCAAGAGGATTGGACTTAGATGTTGACCATGTTATCATGTTCGATTTTCCATTGAATTCTGTGGGTGTTGCTTTTCTTCTTGACTCTTAGCTGCACGATTTTCACTAGTTTATACTCTCCATAGCATTGAGCTTGAATTATTCTCTCTTATGTGATTCTAGATTGATTACCTCCATCGTACCGGAAGAACTGCTCGGATGGGTGCCAAAGGTATGCTTACTTGAAATGCATTTATCTATGTTTTTCACATGCCATTTATTCCGTCATATACCAAGTTAAAACTTTCATTTTTTGCATATAAATGGTATTTGGTTCAACTTTTGCAACTGTAAATATGATATCAACAAAGGTTCTTACCTTTTTGGGTTGATCATCTGTTTCTGAAGTTCTCGATATTATGCCTCTGCCAAACTCTCTTCTTCTTTCCTCATGAAATTGAGCTTATATTTCTTATTACTGATTTGGTGGTTGATAATTTGTCTTGATTTTTTTGAGCTTTGATTTAGAGTGGAAATGTGGTAGTCCTTGAGGAAGGTGAAGTGACACTTGCATTTAACACCTGATTTTCTAATTTTTGTTTACTCAGTTGTACTGATTTATTTTTCTAATTTTTGGTTACTCAGTTGTATTGATTTATGTCTGTGTATTAAATTATTTGACCTGAATATAAGCTGGCATTAATGAACGTGCAATTGACTTCCGTGTTGAATTAACCAGCATTCCTGATATAGGCAACCTCTTAGTGCTATAGATATTTTCTGATTTTTCTTCTTGAGTTATAGAAAAATTCTTTTGAATGTTTTTCAATGAGTTTTGGCCTAGATTAACCAAAATGATTGAGTTTGGATGGAGTATTTGGTACCTGACCAGCCTGGATAGGCTTCTAAGCCATGATTTCAAATTTTTTGATTGGCAACCGTGCCTTCATGCTTTTGGAGGAAGTTTGTTTTTCATTTTTGGCTTAGAATCTAACTGTACTCTCTGCTCCAGTATATGGATGTGCAAGCAATACCATCATGAATGAGATTTAATGGGGTAGGAAAAATGGAAGTGAAAGAAATTATGGATCAATATTCCCTCTTGGTATAAATGGATGGGCCACTGTTGCAGAGTTGAGCTTCTACAGATGGTTGTGGTTATTTTTTGTGATTTCAGGAGTTTTTCAGCTCTTGTGCCAACATGTTCTTGAAACAGAGATGATGTCGACATATCTTTCTGTTCCATTCTTCCCTACCATTCCAAGTTGTATTTTTATTAATTCAAAAATTTCCTCCTTCAGGCAAAGTAACAAGCCTTGCTGCAAAGAAAGATCTTCTTTTAGCAACTCGTATTGAAGAAGCCATTAAGAAAAATGAGAGCTTGGAATCTCTTAATGTAAATAATGTCAGAAGGGACGCAGCCAAGTCACTTCAGGTGGATCGAAAGGGAAAGAACTCGAGCATCACGAGGGCTGCAAGCAAGAGAAGCAAAGTTGACAGAAAAGCAACCACAGCAGGTAAAAGATCGGCACCCGCTACGGCAAGAAAGAGTGTTGCACTCAAAAGGCCGGTAAAATCTCTTGTTAGGAGTCCTAAAGAACAATCCACGAAGGGTGGTAAACGTCTCGCGAGTAAAAACTCTCAGACGGTGAGGGCTACCGCTGCGAAGCTTAGTGTTGTTGGATTCAGGGGACGCCGTTCCTCTAGTAAAAGGGAATCACCAAGACCAAGTTGATGTATTATGGTTTACAGATATTGGAGTTGCTTCATTGTAAATGCTAAAACCGGAGGTTAGATGATTGTTTTTTTCACTGCTATTGAGAAATTCATATTTATGTATGATCCAAACTCAGGAACGGACCATGAGAGATTGAAACCGAGAAACCCCTCTCTCTCTCTCTCTCTCTCTGGCCCAGTGAAGGACGAGCTTCCTCACCCAGGTTGGAGAATTCTGCCTATTTAGAATCTTTCTTTTTTCTTTTTTTTGTTTTCATTTCGAATTAAATTTATATTCTTGTCTATTTCATTGATATAGTTGACGGCTGTGATTGTGGTTTTGGTTATAGGGGTGCAACTCGGGCTTATGAAACTCGGGTTTTCCTCAATCCTAACCCTATTTGTAAAATACCAATCCTAACCCTATTTGTAAAACCTTAATCTTGATCTTATTTTTAAAAATCGAGTTTGGGTTAAGTTTCGGGTTGGATTTCAGGTTGATGGGAAAAAAATGACAATCTAAAATAAACATACTTAAACATTGCACAAATAACTAACGTTAGAAACAAATAAGCTTCACATTGTACAATTAAGCTTTACATTTCAAATTATTCATCTCTTTCTAATTATTTTAATTTTTTTTTGCTCATCACCTCTTCTCATATGCTTTCATAAAATTTTGATAAATTTCATATTAGAAGTTGCAAATGTCTCAAAGAAGATAATTAAAAAAAAATAAAGATACTAGTTTGGCCGATCAATATTATATGATAAAATATAATGATTAATGGTATATTGCTTATTTTAAAAGGTAATGAAGGTTTTGATGGAATGTTCATACCATGAATTATCACTTACAATACCATTGTCAACTCTATATCTTTACACCTAACAAACAAGGCTAAATCATCATTTCCATAACACTAGTGGGCCTATTGTTTGCGGCTTTGCAGGTTCGGGTTTTCTTGGGTTCGGGTTGACTCCAATCCGAACCCGATCTAAGTTGCAAATCGGTCCGGGTTTAATCCAGATCCTTCGGGTTTGGGTTAAACAAATTAGAGTTTGAGCACTGCTACAAATCGCGTTTGGCGGCCCGGCTCAAGTTGTACCCCTATTTGGTTATATATCCTATTGAAGTCGTGAATCTCTCATGGAATCCAAATATAACTTCACGAAGAAGCATGTATTATTTCAGACCAAAGACCACTCTCAATAAGAACAACTCGGAACTACTTCATATTCTAAAGAACAAGCCAATCTAACTCCATGTTTCGTGATCTCCTCCCAAAGAACATAAAAGAGTTGATAGCCTAGAAAACTCAGGCCCATGTAACTGTTCCTTTCTTCTTTACCTTACTGAAGTGAAACTAGACATGATCCATTCAGTCGAAAAAAAAAAAAACACGACATATCTAGATGTCAGCTAGACGAAGGTTCCATTATTACTACCATTAGACATCCTAAGCGCGTTTCTTGGCATTAGAGTGCGACCACTCGTCATCAAAATGGCCTGCCAATTCCATTAGTCGGATCATGCTGGGCAAGCTCACAGTTAGCATCGATCATGGAATGGCTTCCAAAGTCCATCAGCCATATGCCAGAGCTATCACCGAATATTGGTGTGGGTGAAGCACCAATGTAAGAACCTTGGAGTCCATTGTTTTCATCGGAGCAGTACTCGTTCACTCCTGTGTTTTGATAACCCCACTGCCGTGGGCTTGATAAGTTTGCAATACTAGAGTGGGTAGTGCGTGGATGGGTTGGCTTCTCAAGTTGTCAGCCGAGTTCATCAATCAGATCATGGCGAGAGAATTCCTAATACTCACCATGGGATGGGTTGCTAAGTCCGCCAGCAAGAGCTTGCTGAAGGAACTCAAGAGGAAGCCACATGCTTGAGCCATAACTGAAGATTGCTGTGGGAGCAGCACCAATGTCAGAACCTTGGCGTCCATTGTTTTCATTGGGGTAATACTTCTTGACTGCCCACTTTTGGTCTCCCAACGGCTATGGATTGCTTGGTTTCCAAATTGACTCGCCATTGGAGTGAGTATCATCAAATGTCCTGCTAACTCCACCAGTCTGATCGTTCTGAGAGAATTCATGGCGCTCATCAATGAAAGGCCTGCTAACTCCACTACTTAGGTCTTGCTAAGGGAACCGGCCATGAGGAAGCTCATGCCAGAGCTATCACTGAAGCCAAGCTTCGGTAGACCACCGATGTCAAAACCTAGGAGTCCTTGTGCTTGCTTGTGGGTTGAAAAACCTTACCATGGTCTCTTGCTGATAGCTCAAGGGATGCATAGAATCGATTGGATCGCAGTCCAAAGGTTGCACAAAATCTACAGAGTGGTCGAACTCTTCTCATCGATGGTTATACGTTCTTCTCCTGGGATTCATGTCTGCTATCAGCTCCATGCTGCTCTGAAGTACAACTCCAAGTTAAATGTAATTATAAAAATAAGTTAGAAAGAAGAGAAATTATATGAAGGAAGAAAGAAATATAACCTTGGTATCGGGTATGAGAGGAGCCAAGAGACCGAAAGTGAGAAGCTCTGCAGTTGTGAAGAAACAATCGTACTAGACTACAAGGATGCGTCTAGCTTTTTGGTCTGCAAATAATTTATACTTGATGAGGGGTAAAATTATTATTGCATTATTGACCGTACACATCGATGATTGGGTCATGCTCAATCCAAACACTCTCCTAGCTAGCTGGCATAACATCCAAGCGATGAAGCCAAATCACCTCTGACAAAGTAGGGTCACCCCGACAACCCGTACCATCCTCATACTTCGGCCATCTAAGCTGAGCCATTTCTCGGTAACCCGAGCTATCCTCATATTTCGGCCATCCGAGCCGAGCCATTCCTCAGTAACCCAAGCTATCTTCATGCCTCAGCCATCCGAGCCAACCATATCTCGGCCATTCGAACCGATCCATTCTATACCTTGGAAAACCAGGTTATTTCTCATTCAGGCTGAATCACGGCATTCAAAATACCTCTGCGGAATCCGATGCAGGAGAGTTCGACTCCACTATAACTGAATAAGATTCCATGCGGCGAATCATGCCCAGAAATGGCCTAGGACCTACAAGAGTGGCCTAGGTCTGTGTGATCATTGAACCTCAAGGCATCAACCAGCTCTCCCAGCCGTCAATCCTCTAACTGACAAGATACGAACCCTACTGGCCTCATAACAAACTTGATTCGAATCCTAACAGTTTTCAGACCCCATCCAGGGCACGTCCAAAGAATCAGGTGATCACCTATAATTACCACAGCACTCCAACCTCTCAGGTATGCACGCAAACTCTAAGGCAACTTCTTGCACAGTCATTTACCCACTGAATCTCATACTCCATTAGAGCTCTCACAAGAGCCTTGAGGAACATTTTTCTATGAGAGTCTTCTTCTCACATCTGCTTGCTATGAATCTCCACTGACTTGGGTGTCGGAGGATTCTCCACAGAGGGCAACCCCCATAGCACCCTCTGCGTGCGGACTGTCTTGCAGGTTCTACCCCGAGGTGACGAGATCGGTACCCGAATCAGGAGCCAGAAGTGCACCCGAGTCGGAGAACGGATTTCCGCGGCAACAGATTGGCGCTAGAGGAAGGGCCTCNACATATCTTTGGTGAGGAGCTTATATAAAAAAAAATCATTTAGATCTTATTTTTATAATTATTTATAATTATTTAATATAGGTTATGTTGAATAGAATGTAATCCAACTATTTTGTGGCCTCCCTTCCGTACTGCCCCACAGGGGAAGGGCTATGGGGATAAGGTGGCAGCTTTCGCGGTGGCCTTTTTCATGCCCTGCCTTTCATCTTCTTCTCCTTCTTTCTGTCTCTTATTTTTTTTATTAATGTGGTGATAGGTGAGTTTCTAATACTGTTACTTAATTTTCATGACAGAAACCAAAGTGAAATAAACAATGAAGTTCTGGATCAATTCTGTAACTTTTTAAAGTTTATGAACTAAAGTGATACACCCTCCTAAGTTCAAGGAGTCAAAAATATAGTTTAGCCAAAATTTTAAAATAGTTTAATATTATGAAAAATAGTTAAAAAATCTTTCTTATAAAAAATATATTTTTTGAAAATAGAAATTCTACTACTTGGTTCTTGTCAAACATGGTGTAGGACTAATAGAAAAAGGAAACTTGATGGTGGAACAAGAAAGTTCAAGCTGTCATCAAGATTAAAAGAATAAACAACAAAATTTGGCAAGAGGTCAGGGTGAAGAAAGTCTTAAAAAGTATAGGAACACAAAGAAAGAATCTAAAAAAGGGATAAGTAATACCAAACTTAAAGCTGATGATAATTTATATAATAGACTACATACAAAAGAAGGTTAAAAGACTATATATAAACTAGCAAAACTAAATGAAAAAAAAAAAAGATTTGAACTAAATTAAATGTATTATGGATGAAGATGAAAGAGTCTTAGTAAAAGAAAAAGAGATAAAAGAACGATAAAAAAGTTATTTTAAAAAATTATTAAATAAAAATAATTTAGTAAATTTAAGAATAGAAGAATGTCATATTCTAGGGGTAACAAATAAACATAAATTTTTTCGAAGATTTAGTATGCTTGAGGTTAAAAAGGCTTTGAGTAAAATGAAAAATGTAAAGGTATGGTACTTGAATCCTTGATTGAAGTTCTATGACAGTTATCCCATCTTGTTATATTTTCAGGACTTGCTCTAAGTCTTATCTGTTCTCAATCTCTTGTTCTAACTGTTGCATCATTCCTATGCTGATGTGTTTCTCTGAATGGTTGTTGGCTATACATTTTGCTGAATTGTTGCCAAAATCAAGTGGCTTGGCTGCCAACAAATACAAATTGTTGGTTTCTTGCATTTCTTTAGGGTTTTCGGTTCATGACTGTTAACTGATATCATATCAGTTCTATGTTCAATGATTAGAGCACTAAAGTTGGGCTTGTGGTTTCTTTTGGCATTTTCTTATCCCTGATATGAGTGTCTAATGCTGTATTCCAAATGTCTGGAGATGGCAACATGGGGGTGTATGTGGGCAAGCATGGATGCTCTAGTATGAACTAGAGTAGCATGTAAATATCATAGTATTTTAATATGTTATTCATGTTTTTGACACATACATTATACCTTGTGAAAATGGACTTGCATTTTCACCAAATCTTGTTCTGTTGCTGTTACCTTAGGATAACAATGAATTGTTTAAGTAGCTAGATCTTGTAACCTGTCATTGTGTTTGCTTTCCCTCCTTTTCATTGAAATTTATAATATAATCATACTTTTGTTTACTTCTGTTTATGGATGTCCAATTTTACTAAATTGCTGGCTGCTGAATTCCCTTGTTTAGATGGTTATGCATTTGATGTTTTGATCACTATAATAAAAATATATGGTTTCTGATTCAAGTCTTGCTGAACTTATCAAATCATTGGACCCTGACATCAACTTTATTTTTGTGGGTAAGGTTTCCTTCCCTGAGAGACCAGACTTAAAGACCGCTTTCCTACACAAGCAACCTTTTTATTTGAAAAGGTATGTTGAATAAGTTCCATCTAATAGTCATTTAGTTTCTTGAACAGGTTTTGTATAGAATCTTCTTTTTAATCCATTAAGATATATTTTCTTGACCTGTTGTTTACGTTATAGAGAGACATTAAGGAAAAGACCATTCAAAATGCTGTTGACGTTCAACTTTAGTGATGGCTGTGGCTGTCCATGTACTATTATTGAGTGGCCCATCAATTTTCAGGTGAGAAATTATCGGTCAGCCCATTGGACATCCTTTCTATTTTCCTTATGTTTGGGGTTTTCTTTTGAATTAGAAAGGCTAAAATAATTCTGGCTGACTTGTTACTTTTCTGAACTCAACTGACGCACTCTCAAGTTCTTTTTAATATTTTTTTTAAACTTACTCTCCATTGTTGTAAGTGAGTTTCAGCGGTCTTGAACACACTGACCCACAATGAGGTTTCTGTTATAATGATCTTATTTAGCTTCATTTGTTGACAAGATGTCATGCATCATGAGACAATTAGTGCCTATTAAATATTATTGGACTTGGCTTGA
Organism: Calamus simplicifolius; assembly: GCA_900491605.1. Classification (NCBI taxonomy): domain Eukaryota; kingdom Viridiplantae; phylum Streptophyta; class Magnoliopsida; order Arecales; family Arecaceae; genus Calamus; species Calamus simplicifolius. The sequence continues at coordinate 990,448 of UESW01003901.1, read as the reverse complement.
TGTCAGTGCATGCTACCACTTTCTTAAAATGCCTCTGAATTATTTTGTTAATAATATTGTTTTAACTTAATTTAGATTGAAAATTGACAAATTTTACTTGTGCTTTACTTATGTCTGACATTCATGTTATCATTTATATTTGATAATGGCAATAAACATACCTCTGATGTTCTTCTTAAGACAGATGATTCAATTTTCCACTCGCCAAATCTGATCTTGATGTCCCAGTATAAACATATCAACAAACTTTTATGTTACATTATTTTGCTTCATTTTATAATAGCAAATTGGTGCCGAATGGGATTTTAAGTAAAATGGTGGATTCATCTCATGGCACTGAGAGAAGGATAGAAGCCCTATTTTGTTATAACTAAAACTACCACAACAAAAGGAAAACTAAACCATTACGTAAAATTTTTTGTATGAATTAAAGTGATAAATATGGGCCTGAGTTAATTGTACCAGCTGAGGCGACACATCTTAAATCAAGCAGTATGCTCCTAAATTTGTGTTTGTTTCTGATTTTCTTGAAACTCCAACTTCTTGAATGCCCTGCTTTGTATTTTAAACTGTAGTACCATTTTCTCTTGTACTTCACTGGAAGATACTTGCCTGGACATGCCAGTGATGTTAAACTAATTATTGTCCTGGAAATGAATAGAAAACAAGTGTAAATGGAACAAATTGAGGGCATGAACACTTCATGCTGTGCAGGTTACAAAGGACAGCTTAGTTCGTGATAAGAATGAGGCCCTTGCAGAGCTAAGGGATGCGGCAGACAAGGAATCTCGGTGTGGGCAGCATGCTGTTTTGGTGAGAAAGGTCAATCCCAGGTCTGAAGTCGCCGTATATGCTATTGTGACAAATATTCATAGGTATAACGGTCCAGAGGAGGTTAATGGAGTATCTAAGATCGTTCCTAATGGCAATAGCAATTTTTTGACCAAAAGGTACAATGAAGTTGTGAATGGCAGCCAAACATCTCAGAAAAGACCCAAGTTGTCGTGATCGCCCACCTTTTATGGTTTTGGCTCTTTGTTTTGTATGTGAGAACATGTAGGTACTGATGGAATTAGAATTTTGGTATGCAAGATACTGGAATTCTAATCCAGTAGACTGATTATTAGATACTAATGGAGTGGAATTTTGGTGCATATACACCTAGGATGGGTGAATTTTGCATACGACCACCCAGTCTACCATTGTTCAAAGAAACAAGAGATGTCTTGTAAAGTTTCTTCGTTCTTAATAGCTATGTTATATTTAAGAAATGATGTTATCCAATTTTAGTTTAAGTATATGCTTTAAATTTGCTGTTGCTTTTCTTGGATGGGTAGGGAAATACATAATCCCTAGTTCCTTTGCCTTGAAATATGCTTTGAAAAATGCTTGATTTTTGTATCTACCACCACCGTAGTTTTGTACCTGTGCTACCTACATGAAGATCTAAGGTGCAGCCTGATTGATCATTTGGATCGAGGAATTGAGATACTAACTCTTGGATCACCTCACCACATATCTTTGGTGAGGAGCTTATATCAAAAAAAATCATTTATATCTGATTTTTATAATTATTTATTATTATTTAATATAGGTTATGTTGAATAGAATGTAATCCAACTATTTTGTAGCCTCCCCCCCCCCCCATAGGGGAAGGGCCATGGGGGGAAGGCGGTAGCTTTCGCGATGGCCTTTTCCGTGCCCTGCCTTTCATCTTTTTCTCCTTCTTTCTCTCTCTTATTTTTTTTATTAATGTGGCGATAAGGTGGAGGATACGTAAATTGCACGTAGGCGAGTTTTTGATAGTGTTACTTTGTTTTCATGATAGGAACCAAAGAGAAATAAAAAACGAAGTTCTGGATAATTTATGTAACTTTTTAAAGTTTACAAACTAAAGCAACACACCCCCTTAAGTTCAAGGAGTCAAAAATATAGTTTAGCCAAAATTTTAAAATAGTTTAATATTATTGAAAATAGTTAAAAAAATCTTTCTTATAAAACATATATTTTTAAAAATAGAAATTCTACTACTTTGTTCTTGTCAAACTTGGTGTAGGACTAGTAGAAAAAGGAAACTTGATAGTGGAACATGAAAGTTTAAGCTGCCATCAAGATTAAAAGAATAAACCACAAAATTTGGCAAGAGGTCAGGGTGAAGAAAGTCTTAAAAAGTATATGGATGTAAAGAAAGAAGCTAAAAAAGTGATAAGTAATGTCAAACTTAAAGCTTATGATGATTTATATAATAGACTACATACGAAAGAAGATGAAAAGACTATATATAAACTAAAAAACTAAAAGAAAAAAAATAAAAGATTTGAACTATATTAAATGCATTAAGGATGAAGATGAAAGAGTCTTAGTAAAAGAAAAAGAGATAGAAGAACGATGAAAAAGTTATTTTAAAAAATTATTAAATAAAAATACTTTAGTAAATTTAAGAATAGAAGAATGTAATAACTTAGGAGTAACAAATAAACATAAATTTTTTTGTAGATTTAGTATGCTTGATGTTAAAAAGGCTTTCAGTAAAATAAAAAATGTAAAGGCATTAGGGCCATATGCGATCCCTATTAAGGTTTGAAAAATCTTAAAAAAAATTAGAGTCATGTGGTTAACCAATTTATTTAATAGGATTGTAGCAATTAAAAGAATGTCAGATGATTGGAGAAAAAGCATATTAATACCTATATACAAAAATAAAGGAGATATTCAAAACTATACAAATTATAGAGGATTAAACTGATGAGTCATACAATGAAATTATGGAAGAGAGTAATAGAAAATCGAATAATGGCTAAAACTTTGGTGTCAAATAATCAATTTAGATTTATGCCAAGAAGATCGATCATAAAAGCTATTCATTTATTAAGAAGATTAATTGAGAGGTATAGGGAAAAGAAAAAAAAACTTCATATGGTCTTTATTGATTTAGAGAAAGCATATGATAGAGTACATAGAGAAATAATATGATGAGTTTTAGAGAAAAAAAGAGTTATCAAAAGATATATAAAATTAATAAAAGATATGTACGATAAAGCAATAACTATTGTTAAAACAAAAATATGAGAAACTAGTGAGTTTTTAATTACTGTAGGTTTACATCAAGGATCTGCCTTAAGTCCATATCTTTTTGTATTAGTTATAGATGAATTAACCAAATATATTTCAAATAATATCCTATGGTGTATTATTGATGAAACAAAAAAACTTTTTTGAAAGGTTGAGTTATTTGATTGTAAGTTCTCCGAGAGCTATAAGGTACAAGTCTTAGTTGTCTCTTTTCCTCAGTCAAATGGTGCAGTGAAACAAAAAATACCATACATTAATGCATATTGTTAACTCAATAATAATTAGTTATGGTTTACTCGAGAATTTATAAGAAAAGCTTTCTTAACAACCTACAATATCTCGAATATAGTACCTTTTAATGAATCCTAAAACTACGTTTGAGCTATGAAAAAATAGAATTCCTAGGCTATATTGTTTCAATTTATGGAGATGCCTGGTTAAAGTAAGAATATTTGAGTCCAAAATAAAGAAAATAGGATCCAAAACTATATATGCTATTTTTATAGAGTATCTCTTAAATAGCATAAATAAATTTCTTGCAATAAATTGAGAGATATGTGACATCTCAAATAATACCACTTATTAAATCAAGAGATGCCACTTACTTTGAAAATATCTTTCCAATAAATAGTGAAGTTCCAATTCAAGTTTCTCGTGATCCATTCTTTATCTCTAATTATTTTATATATGGATTCCCTAGTGAGTAAAAAAAAGAAAAAAATTTGACTCTAAAGGTGAACCCCCTATACGAGCGAAAAACATAAGAAAAAAAAAAAGATCTTGGGTGAAGAATTCTTCACTTTCCTTATTACGGGTGATTCTTCTACTTATTTAGAGATAATGTTATCACTTGATGCTCCCTTTTAGAAGGAAAACATCTGTTGCTCAGATATAGCAACCCAAAGGAGTGATGAATTGGGTTCTTTTTAAAATTTAATTAACTAACAAATATGTGCACGTATAATTTCTTTCACAAATAAACAGAGTGTAGTGAGATAAGGATAATATGCAAACAATCACATAAAAATATTACAAGCAAACACAACAAGTTTATAGTGGTTCGGTACCAATCTCGATACCCACATCCAGTCTTCAAGAATCCCTTGGGAATTTTACTAACACCACTAGCCTATCTGGCTAGCAAGCTTATTTTCAGGTACAATCAAGCCTTACAAATATACACGGATAGTCCTCTACCCTCACATGTTTCATAATTGTGAAACACAAATCAAAGCACAATAATGTAATGTTTATACAAAATGCTCCTAAAAATTGAGTAGATATTCAGAAAAATACATTACAACTTTGAAGAACACAACACGATGTGGCTTTTTTTTTAAGTGCACAACAGCAATAATGAAGCCTTCATGGAAGCCTTGAATGCTCTTCCAGAAAGATTGTCGGAGCTTTTATACCAAGCTAAGAATGAAAAATAAATGCACTCCAAGTATCTTTGAAACATAATCAATGCAGCTCTCCAACTATCTCTCAAGAATGGGACTCTCTTTCAAAGTATTTTTCTTGCACTTTTTCTCTCTATTTTTCAATGATTTTTATTTTCTTTTTTCACTTGTTTTTCCACTAATATCTCTTTTTTTGAATCACTGTATAAGAGAGGTATTTATACACAACAGAAAAATATAAACGTTGCAAGCTGTTGTGAGAGAGAAAAATGGAAATAGCAAATCATTGAAAAGTTGAGAAATAGCCATTGCAAGAAATTTCTTAACATATCTGACGACCAATTGGTTGACTAATCCTAGGTTCAAAGCTAATTTCTGAGACAAACCCGAGAGCAATTAAAAATTGGTTGCTCAGCTTCAAGAATCCGCCGCCTAATGAAAAGCAACAAGAGAATTAGCCGCCCAGCATGTCCATCCAGTCTTCCAACAAAAGGTTCATGAAAATATTGGATGCCCAATAAAAAGGGATGGAGTTAGGTGCCCAAAGCAAGCACCTGGTCACCCAATAGAAAGTTCATGAGAAATCGGTCGTCCAACTTTAGTGTTGGGCTTCCAACATCCAAAGCAAAATGGTTTTAGAGGGAAGACAAAGAGCTACGAAAAACCAATCATTCAGAATTGGAAATCGGTCATCCAATGGCAATTAATAAGAAAATTGGACACCCAATGAAAGGCATCGGTCAACCAATTTCCATTTGGATTTGTTTCAGAAGAGAAGATAGAGAGCTACAAAAAATCAATCGGCCAATGTGGAGAATCAATCATCCAATGACAACTCAAAAATTAGTGTCCGAAAGAGAAATCGAAGGCAAAACAAAATCGATCGCCTAACGAAGGAAACCAATCACCCAATAGCTTTCTAAAAATTATTTCAGAAGCGAAGTCGAGAGTAAAACAAAATTGGTTGGCTAAAATGGAAAATCCGATTGTTCAAAGGCTCTTAAAAGAATTATAGCACTCATCCATCTTCAGAAAAATATTCAAAATACATAGGAGTTAGATAAGAACTTTGCAATCCAAGAGAAAAAGGTTTGGTAGCTAAGTTTGTATAAATGACTTGTAAAATAATTAAATTCAGTTCAAGACAATGCAAATATAATGAAACTTGAAAGTCATTTTAGAAAGTAAACTGTCCAAATAGTAAGTGAGAAAATCATTCAGTAGTCATGAAATCCAAGTCCTTTAAAGAATTCATTTTGCACTACAAACTCTTTGAAAATAATTTAACTTGGAAAGGACAATCATATAGAATTAATACTTTACCTGCCTTACCTTTCATTTGATCTGAAATTTACCTTAAACTGAAGCAAACATCTTCTTTCATGACGAATAACCCAAAATTCTTTGAACTCAATAGTAATGTGATTAGTATCATATTTAATTATTTTGTATTCATCAAAATCAATAGGAGGTCAACATTCTCTCTCTTTTTGATGATGACAAAACCATTAAGTATTCAATAAGAGATAATGAGTTTCAAATTATAACATTTCTTGAAACTTTGAAGTATAAAACGATGCATGCCAAATTCTAGTGTATCATGCCGAAACTTTAAATTCCAAGAATACATAAACTAAGATATTCAAATTAAAAAAAATTAGGAATAAGGTATATGGAATTTTATTTTTCAAACACAATTTGAAAAAGAAATCAGAATGTATGCTTTCTGTTGCCCAGATGTAGCAACCCAAGAGGAAAGATGAATTAGGTTTCTTTAAAAAATTAATAGACTGACAAATATGTGCACCTAGATTTTCTCACACAAATTGAGTGGTGTAGGGTGAAGATAGTATGCAAACAATTACAAATAAATAACACAATCAAACACCAAAGATTTAATGTGGTTCGACGCCAAACCCGACATCTATGTCCATACCCCAAGAACCTCTTGGGGATCCATTAGACACCACTAGCCTACCTGGCTAGCAAGCTTGTTTCTGAGCACAAGCAAGCCTTACAAATATACTCACAGGTAGACCTCTATCCTCACACGTTTCACAACTGTAAAACAAAACTCAAAGCACAATAATGTAATGTTTATACAAAATGCTCCTAAAGATTGAGAAGATATTCAATAAGAAATACTTTACAACTTGAAGAACTCAACACAAGGAAGCTTCTTTCTTTAAGTGTGCAGCAATAATGAAGCCTTTGTGGAAGCCTTGAATGCTGTTCAAGAAAGGTTGTTGGAGCTTTTGCACCATGCTAAGAATGGGAAGTAAATGCACTCCAAGTGGCTTTGAAAATAATCAATGTAGCTCTCCAACTTTCTTTCAAGAATGAAACTCTCTTTCAAAGTATTTTTCATTCTTTTTTTCTTTCTTTTCTTCTTGTATTTTTTTCACACAGAATCACTATTTACGTGAGCTATTTAAACCCAAAAATATAGCCATTACAAGAATGCTGTGAGAGCGAACGGAAATAGTAAATCAAAGGAATATTAGAAATAAATCCGTTGCAAATTTTCTTACCACATCGATCAATCAAATTTCATAAATCAGTCACCTAGTTTCAGATTCAGAAGTAGTTTCAGAGAAAATACCAAGAGCATGCAAAACTTGGACTCCTAGGCTCAAGTGTTGGCCATCCAGTGAATAAAGTTGGTCACCCAACTCATGATCCCGGTTGCCAAAAGGAATTCCATGGAAAAAATTGGACGTCTAAAGCTTGAGGCTGGTCGCCCACTAAAAGCTAAAGACAAAAATCGGATGCCCAACAACCTAACCCGGTCGTCTAGGAAAATTGATGTAAAAAACTGGACATCTAATGCTTAAAGTCGGATGCTCGAAACATAATTCAAAATGGTGTCAGGAAAAGATTGAACCAACTAAAAAATTGGTTGGTTAATTTTCCAAAAACTAGTCGTTCAACTTTCATCCAATAATGTCTCAGAAGTGGAAACCGAGAGCTTCAAAAAATCGATCGACTAATTTTCCAAAACTAGTTGTCCATCTTTCATCAAAAAATGTCTCAGGAGTGGAAACCAAGAGCTTCAGAAAATTGGTCAGCTAATTTCCCAAAATTGGTCGTCCAACTTTCATCCAAAAATGTTTTAGGGGTGGAAACCGAGAGCTTCAAAAAATCGGTTGGCTAATTTCCCAAAACTGGTCATCCAACTTTCATCCAAAAATGTCTTAGAAGTGGAAACCGAGAGCTTCAAAAAATTGGTCAACTAATTTTTCAAAACTGGTTGTCCAACTTTCATCCAAATATGTTCACTAGTAGAAAAAGTATTTTAGCGACCGCCTATGGCGGTCGCTAAAAGTTAAAAAGCGGTCGCTAATAGTTTTTAGCGACCGTTTAGCGACCGCCACGTGCTGGCCGCCAGAAACTCGTCGCTAAAGACTTTTAGCGACCGCCAATGGCGGTCGCTAAAAGTATTGGCGACCGCTTGGGCGACCGATTGACGGAGCACAAAATTTTATTATTAGCGACCGCCTGAAGGCCTTTAGCGACCGCCTAGGCGGTCGCTAATACTATAAATTTTTTTTGCTATTTTCTGACTATTAGCGACCGCCTAGGCGGTCGCTAATACTATAATTTTTTTTTTGCTATTTTCTGACTATTAGCGACCGCCTAGGCGGTCGCTAATAGTAATTTTTGTTATTTTTTTAATTCATTTTATTTTTGGTTATTGATTTTTTTTTTTTTTGGGTACCTGTACCTGTTTTACAAAATTATATAAACTAAATATTAAAATTAAATTGTACACACACACAATAAAAGTATAAACTAAAAAAAACAATTTATTTATATTAATAAATCTGCAACGTCTTTGATTTACAATCCAAAAAAAAAAAAAAATCTAATACAATTTTCACAAAAAAAAAAACATAAAGAAAACAGTTGTCCCAATGCAGCACCAGTCAATCAACCTGAAACAAAAAATTAAATTTATTAATCAATAAAATATAAATATAATTAAACAGATTTGATCTACATTCATTTTCATGGACCTATATGATGGCAAAGCTAGAGTACAGCAGTTAGTTATCTCCCCATTCATGCAAGCATTACAGAACGGTCAGTGATCGAGTAGATGGAAACAAAGATATCTCTACTCTAATCAACCTTGTTGGCCATATATATATATATATATATATATATATATAGTATTATGATACTCTTATACGAAGATTAAGACCTTTATAAGCCTCGTTTTGTCCGGTTGGCGTCCTTAGTCAAGTCCCAGCCAGTCTGCAGTGCATGGACGGCGAGACTTAGAACTGAATCCATCCAACAGTCCAATGCAGAATTGAAGGGGATCTGAGTTCATATATGTCTCTTTTTAAGAGATGTCAACTTAGTTGGAGCACCAACATCCAGGATACTGCTGCATATGTCATTTTCGTCACTGTACCGAGTATCAATTTGGACATAGCACTGGACACCAGCTGGTGCGACTGCATTCCAAAAGTGTGGCACGTTTTTGTAAGCGCCTTTAATGTGACTCCTATTTGATTGAAACAACTGGGTCCAAGTTTAGCCACATTAATTGCAATCATACTACACTTCTTACCCTTGGAAGTCAATATATGTCTGTTCTTTTAATTTGCTGAATAAAAAATATCCAAGAACATTTGCAGCATAAAACTGTCATCTATCGTGTTTTGAATCAACGAAAAACATTTGCAGCATAAAACAACTACAGAAATAATAAGAAAAATTGATGCTACTGGATCAAGCATATTCATAAACTCATACCCGATTATGTTCATTTGAGCCCTCACCAACTGAGTCATGTCTCGCCTGGTGACTACTGCCAGCGTCTGGGGCCTACAATATTATAGTATATAATTAACAACAGAAATAAATAATATATATTTTAAAAGTAATTAAATTAAATTTAAATACAGATGCCTTCAATTATGAACCTGAGTATGAATCGGTGGATCTGAATCATCAGCTATAGGGACACCACTCTGAGCTAGTCGATGATGTAGCTCCGCCTTAAATGCCTGCACCTGCTCCTGTACCTGAGCCTGCACCTGAGCCTGCACCTCGGCCTGCATCGCAGCCTGCATCCTTACCCGAAGATCCTCGACACGCGCATCCATCTGCTGGTGAAGAGACTGGATCAGCTCAGCCACCTCGTCAGTTCGCATGCGTGAGCCCTGGGATGACTCCGCTCGCATGATAGTCGAACGTGGTATGCCTGTGCCGTATGTAAGTGTGTATCCGTGCCCATCCTGGCCTATGATGGTGTGGAATATCTCATCCCGCCTAGCAACTACCTGTCGCTCCTCCTCTGGCAGCTCGGCCAATCGAGCCTCAAACTGGGCCTGTGCAAGAAAGCAACCAAATTAGAATAGTAAATCAATAAATCTCATAATAGGTTAAAAAAGTATTGCGTAAAGGTAAATACTTACTACAAGAGCTGCAACCTCAGGATGGTCGAGATTGCGACTCGCCATCCATACAGACATCCGATCGGTGGGTGCACCCCGCTCACGTAACTGTCGAAGGATAAATCATGTCATCTACATATATGAATACACACTACGTCAACAATCAAAATACGTATGGTTTAATGTGACTGTTTACCTCGTGCCGGATCTGCGTAACGTGTCGAGTCCCAAGCCTGTGAGTAGGGCCCTGCATCGAGCGATTTTGAGAATTTCGCTCTGCCTCTTCCTGCATTCATTTTGGGTCGTGTTTATAAGTTTACAACGAATGTTTCATATGAATTTAACAAAAAATAGGTTGAACTACTCACCCTTGCCTTCTCACTCGACCAGTACCGGACCAACTCAGGCCACTGTGCGGGGAGAATGCCCCTTGGGACTCGCTGAAGAAGGTCTGGGTCGTCCACATTCTTCTCCCAATGCTCTTTCTTTACCTTATTCTTGTGGTCTTTCCATAACTTTCGACACTTTGCCAAGCAAACTGGACGAAAATCATCAGGACATGACCTCAAATTGTCCTGCGTAGGATAAGAAATTTTAGGATAAGAAATTTTGATACATCGTATAATAACGTTGAAGCTATAAGATAGAACTCAGCGGCTTACCTTAACCTCCCCCCAGAGTCGATCTATCGTATCCTGAGGAAAAGCAGTCCAATCAAGCATAGTCAGGGGAAATCTATGTGGGTCTCGAACCATATGCCCCAACTGGCTGATAAAGGGGCGAGCCCCTTCTCCAACTGGATGAAATGTGTCGTCAAATTGCACATCAAAACGGGTACCAGCATTCCATGAAGGAATCCCTCTAGCTGGGCCCCTACCCCTACTGGAAGATGAACTCGTCGTAGTAGAAGCTATAAACAATAAACTTATTAGTTAAATAAAACTAAAATTATTTTATATAATTGTTAAACATAAAAATAAAATTATACCAGTATGTGCGGAGGTCGATGCACCAACTGTAGATGGAGAAGGCCCTGTCGACTGGGAAGATCTAAATCGTGCCGGTGCATGTGTCTGTGGATCATGGTCTGTAGATGGAGAAGGCCCTGTCGACGAACGAGCCTGGCTATGCTGTAAAAACTCGTCCATCGTGTGTGGATGCTCTCTCCTCTTACGTCCGGACATATCTTTTTAACGTATCATAAGATAAATAAATTGCAAGTAATAACTAAAACCATTCGTAAACAAAAAGTAAAACATATTCTTAAGCAAAATTGAGAAGAAAAAAAGGAGAACAGTTCACTGGTCATGCAAGTCGATAGTATCTCCTTCAACTGTCTCTCTAACCCAGTTGACATCCTCATCACGTTGAAATATTACATTTTGGTCAAGAACTTGCTGAGCAAATGCATCAATATCTGGCTCATTATCTTCAATTTGATACACCCCCCTCCTTGACATTTTAACTGCAACTTGCCAGTTAGGATCCATGGGATTCATAACATAGTAAACTTGCTCAGCTTGCCTGGCCAATATGTATGGTTCATTACTTACTCGCTCATCTCGATATAACAAATTGTTGAAATTTACCAACGTAAATTGATACTTGTCAACTTTAGTCCCACGGATTGGATCGACCCAGTCACACTTGAATAACAAAAATTTTAATCCGTGACTGTATATAACTTCAATGATATCTTTCAACTGGCCATAATAATAACCTGCATCGACAGAAGGACTCCCTAGACCACTATTTTGTGTTGCTCGTTTCTCATCTACTTCTTTGACGCGAAATCGATACCCATTGACATCACAAGTTGTGTAACGTCGTGCCGTTATAAACGGACCATCAGCCAGTTGGTTCATTTCATCAGTCAAAGTACCTTCACTCGCTCGTCGTAAATTGTACACCTACAGAATTAAAGTAATCATTGAATAAAGATACGTAAAACTAATATGATAAGAACAAATTGAAGCACATACAACCATATCTATACATACATAATTCTTGAACCAATCGTGAAATGATTGAAAATGGGACTGCTGAATTTGATTATCTGTCGCACGAGGCATGTCCCGTTTGAGCTCATCAATGTGTGTCCTATAATGCAAAACAACATGTGTTAATGACAAGCTTGATTGAGTTAGACATAACATGAATAAGTTAAATATATGAATGAGCATTCACTTACTGAATCAACGCCGCAACTGATGGAGTGTTAAACAACACGTATCGATGAGCTTGAATCCAGTCGATGTTATCCAGATCAAATGCTGTTCCCTCCCCAATAGGACCATCATTAATCCGCAAGGGTCTATCAAGTTTGGTTTCAACATCATTAAGATATGCAGCACAAAAATTAGTACACTCTTCCATTAAATAACCCTTGGCTATCGATGCCTCTGGATGAGCTCTGTTACGTACATACCTTTTTAACGTATTCAGGTACCTCTCAATAGGATACATCCACCGAAATTGGACAGGGCCACCAAGCAATGCTTCACCTGTTAAATGTATGGTCAAGTGAACCATTACATCGAAGAATGAAGGTGGAAAGAGTTTCTCCATATGACACAGTGTTAGCGCAATCCTATCCTGGAGACTTTTCAAATCATTTGTGCGATGGACTCTTGAACACAGTTGTCTGAAGAAGTTACTCACCTCAATCAAGGGCTCAACAACATTCTTAGGTAAACAATTTCGGATTGCAATAGGAATTAATTGTTGAATGAGAATGTGATTGTCATGACTCTTCAAACCTTGTAAAGTCCTTTCTTTCATATTCACACGCTTAGAAATATTAGAACAATAGCCGTCAGGCACCTTAACCCCTTTCAAAATGGAAAGAAATGCCTCCTTCTCATCTTTACTCATCGTGTACTGTGCAGGAGGCATGTATGCCTTGTTAGACTCTGTCATCTGTAAGTGTAGTGGTTTCCGCAAGCCCATTTCCTGCAAATCACGACGTGTATTGGCACTATCTTTGGACTTTCCCTTAACACCGAGAAGGGTCCATAATATTTGTGCATAACATCCAAGTTGTGCCTCAGTAAATTATCTTTCCAATACGGTAACTCGTAAAAAATACTTTTCTTCTTCCAGTTATGACTTCGCCTTCTGTTCGCACCAGGAATAGCAGGCAATGGAGGGGCTAATAGATCTTGGAAATCATATACTGTGCGTATTTGCTCTTGTTCAAGTTGTGATAACAAATCAACCCCAGTCATTATTTGTGGTGTTGGACCATATTCTCGAGTGCCATCGAATGACACTTTATCCTTTCTGAACCTATGCAATGGAGGTAAAAAACGTCTGTGACCTGTGTAAGCCCACTTTTTGCCATGTTTTAGCCAGCTTGACTTTTTACTCTTATTGCAACAAGGACAAGCAAATTCTCCTTTCGTGCTCCAACCTGACAAATTCGCATATGCCGGGAAGTCATTGATTGTCCATAATAATGCAGCGCGAAGTTTGAACATTTCATTTCCTTCAGAATCAAAAGTCATCACACCTTCGGCCCATAATTCATTCAACTCGTCAATTAAAGGCTGCATATACACGTCAATTTTATCCCCAGGGCCCCTTGGTCCGTCAATAAGAGTGGATAGGATCAGAAAAGGTTGCTTCATACATAACCAAGGAGGAAGATTGTACGGAACCAACAACACTGGCCATGTACTATGAGTTGCCCCGGTCATGGACCTGAAGGGGCTAAAACCATCTGCAGCCAACCCAAGCCGCACATTACGACTATCCAAGGCAAAGTCCGGGTGTTTCTTGTCGAAATCCTTCCATGCCGGGGAGTCCACTGGGTGGGTTAACTTTTCATCCTCCCTACCATGCTCTGCATGCCATCGCATCAATTTAGAAATTTTAGATGACATAAAAAGCCTCTTTAGCCTTTGCTTGAGTGGAAAATATCGCACTTGCTTTACAGCGACAAGCTTCCCACGATTCGAAACACTTCGCGAATTACTCTGACGATTCTGACCAACCCCATCGTCCTTCCACCTTGAAGTTTTACACACAATACACGTATCGAGGTCGGCATTCTCATTTCTAAACAACATACAATTGTTTGGACATGCATCGAAAGTCTCATATGTGAAGCCTAAGTTTTCAGTTAACTTGCGAGCATGGTAGTAGGACTCAACTAGCTTTGCACCGAATGGAAGCACTTTGTGCAATAGCTGGAGCAGCATGTCGAAGGACGTGTCCGTCCACTGATTCAAAGCCTTCAAGTGTAACAACTCGACAATAAAAGATAATTTACTGAAATTCATACATCCAGGATACAATTCGGTCTGCGCATCATCCAGAATTTCAAAATACCTTAATGCTTCTTCATCTGCACCCGAGCGAGGATTACTCCCACCCACCCTATCAGTCTCACAACAACTGTCTTCGGGTGCTAACCCGCATGCAATATCATTTAGCATCACGATCATCGGATCAACTGTCGTAACATCGACCTCCATCTCAACTCTTTCCTCTCTGCAATAAGGAACATAATCTTCCCCATGTCTAGTCCAATTCTTGTAATTCTTCAAAAACCCATTTAGAATCAAATGCTCTCGTACAATATCTCGTGTGTAGTAATAACGGTTCGCACATTTTCTACAGGGACAACTGATGTGCTCACTATCAAATCCATTGGTGAAGGCAATGAACTGCTTAATCCCCTCTATATATTCCATAGACGTCCTATTTGGCAAATCAATCCAACTCTTATCCATGTCGCTAAGTATTTCTATGAAAGTATGAATAACTTGCTAGGCAATGCACGGATAAATAACTTGCTAGGCAATGCACGGACAAATAAATTAAAAAAAATGAAGATTAGTTTAAAAGAAAAAAGAGCAACAACTTTCACCGGTAAAAGTCTGCCTCACTAGCTTCACTTGACCTCCTGTGTTCTGAAAAAAGAGGGATGAAATTCAAAATTAAAATCAACAAAGAAAAGAGGGATTAATTCATTTGTGAATTGATCATGCTTTGTAATATTATAGTGCACAACCTCTGAACAAGGAAACATATAAGCCCTAAGTAACCATGCTTTGTAATATTATAGTGCACAACTCTTATCAGTTCAATCTCCCTGTCACGATGCTAAACCCCCCCCCCCCCCCCCCCCCCCGCGTCAGCTACTTGGAACCAAATCAACCTCAACCAGCTCCTGTTGCCTTGCCTCCCCCCCACAACAACCTCAACCAGCTCTCACAATTTCTCCCTGGAACCAGCCCCCAGCTCCCTGTTTCTCCCCCCCCCCCCCCTACCTCAACCAGCTCTTAGGATTTCTCCACCCCCCCTCCCCCAACAGCTCTCACGATTTCTCCCTGTTTCATTGATGTAATACAGAAGTACATGAAGTTCATTTTTGGTTATGTCACTGGTATCTTTATTCTCATCAGCCCTGTCCATCTAATTGTGGCTATTGGTTATGATTAGTCCTGTGCCTCTGATGGAATTATCTATTTTATTCCATTGGTGTGAGCCTGTTGCTTGAGACCCTCATCTGCTAGGGTTTCCAGCTTTCTACCAATTCCAACAAGTACCCCTCCCACCAAACTCCTCCTTCTCCTGCTCAGCCCCCTCACCCTCTCACCAGTTCTATTGCACCTTGGGTCACTACATATTGTACTGATCCTGTACCATAGTAGCCAGCCAGTACAACCCTGGTACTGCTTCTGCAGAACCTAGAATCTGGTTTCAGATGATATATGATTAGATTTGAACTTTCTGTTCATATGTCTAATTTACTTCTCAAAAGTCACTTTAAGAAAAAAAACAGATTAAAATGTTGGTATTTCATGAAGCTTGAAATCCTTTGCATCGACAATCAAGGAGATAATGAGTTCGCAACTAGGATTACCTGGTTCAATATCACAGATAATTAGAAGTAAAAGTTCCAGAAATTTGACACCCTTATCTTCAGTCTAGTAATATTTGCATACATCAGAGAAGATAATCTCCTAAAAAAACAGCTTGTACATTTCGATATATAATCAAACAAACCATGTCCATTCAAATTCATTTACTAGAATGGTAACCTAGTAAAATTTCAAATAGCAATATAATTTTTTCTAGGGTTCAGTGAAGTAACCATAAATGCACAGCAAAACAAATGCAGAGTAAACAATTGAGGATGTGTTAGGTGATAAATGAGTTCATATGATCTCATCCTAAAGATGTATGAAGTCAAAGTCCTGATCAATTTTTTCAGGCTGGCCGAGCTTAAGTTAATATTGGGGTTAGCTTTATCAGAAACCTAGTAATATCTTCCTAGGGCACAAGCTGCGGTCCTTGAATACAAAAATAGATATTTCTCTCTTGTGCCACCTAACATTCTAACCTAAGAAAATAATCCTCTTCCTCAATAAGAAGATCAAGGGCTACTGCAACTGCAAATAAGTTTTATTCCTTCAAAAACTTCAAGCACTTGGACTATCGAGCTGCTGAACAACTCCTCACATACTCCTATATTACATACAACTCCAGACCACCTCCCAATCATCAAAATCTTCCCCCACTAGTGCATCGGAATTCATCAAAGCATCTCCCTCAAATTTCCAACCCTGGCCGCTAAAGAATTTGCTACTCAAAAGTTCCCATGCAACAGTGAACACTTCCGCCTCTCTCCTCCTATAATCTCACATATTCCTTAAGTAGCACAAGAACTGAACACAAAATTCAGTCTTACCTCTCTATTTGAACCTCCCTTACTTTGGTATAGGTTAGAGCTCGACCCTAGAAACTAAGAACCAAATTTTCGCCTTTTACTAACTAACGTTCTAATCTAACAGCATAGCTCTTTATCTCACCAAAAAAATTGGAAAAAGAAAAAATCCAAAAGAAATCAGCCTCAGATTTCCCATAAATCAAACCCTAAGCAGTATCCACATAACTGAACATTAAACCAGAAACCTAAAGCCCTAACCCACTTAACTGCCGAATGCTAAACAAATGCAGAGTAAACAAGATTACCATCACAATACTTTGGAAAGATGGTGCAATCAACAGAGCATTGCTTCAAATGGAAAAACAAGATGGAACCTTGACCTTGAGCTCCCCCTTCTTGGATTAGGGATCTTACCTTTCGGAGGAAGAGCGTTGCGAGAAGAGGAGCTTTAAAGGTGGCGGGGGAGGGTTCCGGCGTCCGAGGGTTGACGGCGGAGAGGAGCTCGCGGGCGTCGACGGAGTCCGAAGTTTGCGGCGGAGAGGAGCTCGCGGGGAAGGGTTTCAATTAGGGCATCCCTCTCAAGCGTTAATAAAAACCAGCTGAAGAGTTAATAAAAATCAGCCTTTAGCGACCGCTCTCAAGCGGTCGCTAAAAGAGCCTTCCGCGACCGCCCTAAAGCGGTCGCCCGATTTTTTCCGATTTTCCTTATTTTCCGCGACCGCCTTTAGCGACCGCCCTCAAGCGGTCGCTAAAGGTGCCTTCCGCGACCGCCCTCAAGCGGTCGCCCTATTTTTCCCTATTATTTTCTCGATTTTTTCCTATTTTCCGCGACCGCCTTTAGCGACCGCCCTCAAGCGGTCGCTAAAGGTTCGCTTTGCCGCGACCGTCTCAGGCGGTCGCTCGATTTTTTTTGCGCCAAAAGTCCTGCCTCTAGTAGTGTACAAAACATCCATAAACAGCCAGTCCTGTCAATTTATATGAAAATTCTGTCAAAACGAATTTAATTTTGTGACCCATTTTTATTGGCACATCCAATTGTAGGATAAACTTCAAAACAATATTAACCTCGTGGAGTGAGGTTCCAGATTCGAAATGACTATTAATCCTAGAAAGGGAGGGAAAAAAGGTGTGCATCCACGGGATGCATCATCAAATCACCACACAAGTCTTGAACCCTCCATCTCTTTCCCTCATCTTTTGCATGCATTCTGCCTTGGAAAGGGAAAAAAGCTTTGTTCCCTATTCATCTCATTTAAGTTCAGTGTGATTGCTAACTCTCCAAAAAAAAAAGAAAAAAAGTTCAACAGCTGGGCAAGCTGTTTTGTAACCAGCTGATGTCGTGTAAATTGTTTACCAAATTAACCTGATTGATTTGAAGAATTAAGCTCACCATGCTTTCAAAACTAAACTGATTGAATCTAAGCTTAGCTCAAAATACATTGGAGATGAGCTCAGGTGTCATCTATGGGTTTCTGAAGTGTATCCATGCATCCATATTACTGCTGTCCCATTTTCCCATGTATCTTTATACCACGCATGTGGATAGTTTTAGTGTTTATCTCTGTAAACCACCAAATCAAAGGATCAAGTCCTTGCTATAATATATATCATTTATTTAAATAGATCTTTTTTCCTTTAAAAAATATAAAAAACAAATAATTTATCATGCTAGTTTAATAAGAATTACCATATAAGGATCGATACAGGCATTTAGATCCATATCAATTATATGTTGAAAAGATCATAAATTATTGCTAATAGAAACAAAGTAGACTTGTATCTAGTTTATGTGAACTAAGAGATATTATAACACAAAATTTTGTAGACCTGATAATGAATTTGATCATGATGTTTATGTTTGGATATTGGATTTGATCCTTTTAGCCAATGAGGAAGTCATGAATTAAATAGAGAAAGAATACGAGGATCTTTTGGAGCATGTATATAGACCTATATAAATTGTGTATTAAAAATATCTTAAATACTTATATAGAACAAAAAAATCAAAGACTCATGCTTGATTCCTTGCCAAGTAAGAGTTAAATGAAGATTTTATGAAAGTAAGAGGAATTGGTTATTTATAATTAAATCTCAATTTTCATATCTTATCAACTTATAATTATTTATTTTTGTTTTTCCAAAATAGATTTTACGAAAACAACCAAGCCAGTGCTTTCATAAAATTCACTGTTGAGTTAGGTTCTCTATGAACCTATTTCCATAAAACTTGAAATCCAACCGTTCTTTTTGAGTTTTTCATTAGAGTCAAGAAATCCAACAGTTATTGTTTTATCTTTAGATGACCATAGAGCAATGCTGAACTGAAACCACAGCTCACATACTACTTAGAAAATTCGAGACTATCACTACAGAAACTTTGGCCTAAAAATATGGGAACCTGCTACCCATGCACATGACCTTTAAGATGTAGTTAAACAGGAACATAGCTTGACTCGTTGATGTTAATTATGCTTAGAAACCTACAAGTAGTTTACCAAATTTCAGGCCTAAATTCAGCCGATCCTTCTTCAATCATCATCCAAGGTTCCAAGGTTCCAATTTGCAAGCTGCCTGCTGACTCTCTTCCATGCTACTTAATTTGCATGGCGTATTTGCGAGAACCTCCTTTTTCACTTGTAGATGTTCAATTCCATAGCATATATCGGTCCTTCTTGTTTTTTATCTTTCATGATCAAAAGCACAACAAATATACCTTATTATAGTGTTTTAGATCCACCATCGTACATTCCATGACAATGGTCTCTCATTATCCAATCACATGTTCCAACAATTGTGCTCCTCAACATCAAGAATATAATGTTGAAAATTCGATACAAGAAGTCGACAATAAAAAAACTGCTCCCCATCCACCCAACACAAGATGAATAACATCAAGCCCCACCACAGCTTCAGGCCTCTTCCAAGTCCAGGACATAAAAGCTGAACTCAGAAGTCTGCAGCTTCAGCCTCATCAACATTTTTGTCGAAAAATGTTGCTCCAAAGCCATGCAATAATGTAAATAAAATATCCATATATCTGACAGGAGACTTACAAAATGGCAGAACTAAATAAGCCAATGAAGCAACTAGGCAGATAAATGTTTTATGGAGTACACAAAACATAGATGGTGATGATGTAATTAAAATGTGATAAACACCAAGCTCACCTTTAGAAACCATCATCTCTAAGGAGTGGTTAATGAGTGTTGGGCTTAGTATGATACTATGAAGGCACTAAGTTGAATTGTATTGGGCTGAATGTGTATTCAAGGGTTTGATTAAATTAAGTTGTTGACGCCAGATCATCGCCCTCGAGCGTCTGCGAGCGTTCGGTCGCCTCCTCCAGCGAGCTCCTCGCGCCTGCGGGTCTGCAAACAAGTCCCGGGGGCCGGAGATTCCGGCGGGGACCCTCCGATGCTGAAGTCAGTGCTCTGGGCAACGGCCGTGAGCTTGAGGAAGATCGAAAGAGGGAAGAAGAGAGGGGCATAGAGCCGTGCTCTCTGTGGTAAAGAATGAGCGTAAAGAATATAGTGAGTTCTTGTTACATGTTGTTACCTGGTCGGGGTCCCTCTTACCCTTTTATGGATGCCTGGAGTCCATGGGCTTGGGGCGTTATCACTTGTCAGAACATTAATTGATGGCAGCACAGTGGAGCTTACCTCCACATGACGTGTCAAGTTGCAGGCCGTGTCCTGTCAGAATAGGTGGTTGCAGGGCATGGCCGATCGTTACGGTGCCTATTAGATATGTCTCCTACGTCACCTTTTTGGTTGTTCTATGCGGACAGTGATGTGTGATAAAGTTAGTCATGTGGGTCCCAAGGTACAACTGTTGGGGGGGAAGGATGATGTTGAGTTGAAGCCAACTGTCCCTCGTAGAACATTGATTATAGAGTGCTTGTATGGCACCATTCATGCCCTCAGATGAGTTTCAAAAAAGACCAATGGTGAACACTTGCATGACACTGTTCACCTGCATGACAATGTTCACTATCGAGGCCGAGGGTGTCTCGGGGTTGAGACACTGTTCATGTGGCCCAAGACCGAGAGGGGTCTCGGGGGTTGAGGGTGGAACATGTCAAGGCCGATGGGGCCATCATGGCAGCCATAAAACAGGGAAGAGAATAAGGCAATAAATGCCTACGTGGCTTTATGAGGCCATAAATGCCCTGATGTGAGAGATATGCCGTGGCCGAGGGGGTCGGGCATCGGGGGTCTGACCTCGGGGGTATGCCATCGGGCTCGGAGGTCGGCCTCGGGGGTCAGCCTCGAAAGTTGGGTTCGAGGGTCAGGCTCAGAGGTCGCCTCGAAGGTTGGGAAGGAGAGCCGAGGCGAAATGCCCGCGACACTTCATTCCATTAAATGCTCTTCAAGCCATTATGACCATTTCTGCACCATTAAAGGCTCCAGCCCATTGATCGGACATTAATGAGACGCAATGTGGCCCTTTGGGAACCCACGCACATAACGTGACCCTTTTTTTCTCTTATTCTCTTTCTTCGTTATGACGAAAGCAATGCCGTGGATGGATGTTGGGAGCTGAGGAAGAAAGGGGTCTCTAATGGCGTTGGATCAGCCACATCATAAGTTATGGGTGTACATAAGCCGGGAGATTATTTTAATTTTTTAGGTTAGTTTATGAAAGTTTTTATTGAGTCTGAACTAAGACCTGTTTGGATATGTATTTAAATCCTAATTTCTAAGGTTTGGTGAATGAAGAAGCATATTTTCTCTCAACTTTAATTTTTTCTTATCGTAGCCGCCTCGTCCTTCCTCTCATGAGCGAAGCCGGACGGAGCTTCGTAAAATCCCTGTCACCTCATCCGGAAAGAACTCCAGAAGCCGTAGGAAGAAGACCCAGGCTTCCGTGAGGACGCGTTGAAGAAAATCCTACCGTGAAGAAAGATCTGTGGGTCAACGCGTGAACTTTGTGGGACGTGAAGAGCGTGGAGTTTCCTCCCACGGCCAGCGGTGTGGTTGAAGAAAATCCCAGCGTGAAGAATGATACGTGGGGTCAACACGTGAAGAGCGTGGAGTTTCCTCTCCGTGGAAGAGCGTGGAGTTTCGTGGATGGGGAGGAACACCGAACGGGGTGTTCCAGCGGTGGGAAATATATTAAAAAATCAAAAAATAAAGCATGGAAGCCATGGTTCACATCAAGCACCTTTATCACTACGTCTATTTGATCATTGGCAATAAAAAATAAAAGCTTATGGTATTTTTCTAACGAGGAGATTTCATTTCTGTTTAACCTCAATAGTTGGTATCAGAACCAGATTTAGAAAAAAGAAATTTGAAGATCTTCAAAGGACTAAAAATTTTTAGCAAGATCTCATCAAAATTTTTTGTGCTATTTTTAGTTGAGATCTAGCTATGAGTAGTGTTGCTGCCAAATCACGTGCGATGAACGTCGGGTAGGCTGAGATTGTTGCATGTGCAGAGAGGTCGCCGTCTTCCTTCTAGAGCCTGCAAAAAGTTCCAGACCGGTGGTTCCGGCGGGGACCCTCCGACGCCCAAGTCAGTGAGTCGTAGAACAGGGATATAATTTCTGTGTAGAATTTTTAAAGAGGAAGCCAGAGAGAGTCCCCTCACATGGAGCTCGGGTCATCTTTTTATACCTGTCTGGGATCTCGTTTACTTCGTTCTGTTGGAACCGTCAAATCTTTCCCGTTGTGATGTTTCATCGAACGGCAAGTTGTTGGGCTGTTACTGGATAAGGGCCGCTTATAGCGGTAACCGTCGATCAAGCTAACATTTGCCCGTGATTTTGGTGAGCGAGGTGCTCGGCAGTAGACCTTAGATCACGGGATCCGTTGTATGAGACTGGTCTTTGTGCATGTGGAAAATGCTGAAGGCCGACGCTGGGAGTCGGGGCTGGAGGCCGGCGCTGGAGGCTGACGCTGGATGGCCGTCGCTGGAGGCTGACGCTGGAGGGCCAGAGCCAAAGTCTCAGCGCTGGGGCCGACGCTGGTGGCCGATGCTGAAGGCCGACGCTGGTGGCCGACGCTGGATGCCAGCGCTGGAGGCCGGAGCCAAAGTCTTAGCGCTGGGGCCGACGCTGAAGGCCGACGCTGAAGGCCCCGCGAAAGGGGTTTTGCTGTCACATCATTGCTTTCAAAAACCATGCAAAAGATAATACCACCCAGAGGAAACGGCCAGCCGTATCAAATGCCCCCCCCCCCCCCTGAGATGGGTGAGCGTTCACTTACCCGCGAAAGGGGTATTAATATCCTCTAGGTGGCCGGTTTTTGCGTCATTATTTTGCCTTTGTTGGGATTAGAGAGGATTTCCTTCGGGCAGCGTTACGAAAAGGCGAGTGGTATCATTGCGATAAAGTTAATGCCTCCCTTTTTATCGGTGGTCTTTTCGAGTTTTTCGCGTTGGCAGGCCGTCGAAACGCCTCCCAATTGAAGATGGACGCGTGGTCAGATCGGACGATTGTGGGGTGTCCTGAGATGGCGTCATGAGGAAAAATCGCCCTTATCTTCCCATCCTCTCCATTTCTTACGCTGCTGCCCCCTTTCGAGTCCGCCTGTGTCCATTTGTCTCCTGCCTTCATTCTCTCCCCGTGCTCTATTTTTGGCTCGAGTTTTCCAGGTTAGTTCCCATGGTTTCCTCACCTTCTTGCTCCATCTCTGGTTCCTGGGGGGGTTCCCACAACCCTTCTCAGACTTCCGATTCCTTATTAAGCCAATGGTCTACCCCTTCTTCTAACCATTCTTCACTGGAGCAGCGGCCAGTCAGTCGTCCCCTAATCGGGAGTCGTCCGGCCGGCGGACGGATTTCCGTCCGGAGCCAGTCGATGGCTGCCGGTCCTTCCAGGGTCTCCAAGGAGTCCCCCGAAGGGACTGCGTCCGCTATGTCTGCTCAAGACATAGTAAACCTAAAAGCCAGGTATAGCTTCCCGTCGGACCTTCATTTGTTCTTCCCTACCCCTAATGACAGGGTAACTTCTTCCCGTTCCGAAAGGGTTGCTTTGTACGGAGCCTTTTTTAAGGCTGGGCTTCAGTTGCCTATCCACCCTTTTATTCTCATCTCCTAGACCGATACTCCTTGACTCCCTCCCAGTTAGTTCCCAACTCAATTCGAACCATCGTCGGTTTTTTGGTACTCTGCCACTTGCAAGGCATTGAGGCCAATATCTCTTTATTCCGCAGCTTTTACACCCTTCACAAGCAACCGGGTTGGTGGTCCTTCACCCCTAGGTCTAATAGGATTCTCAAATTGTGCCTTCCTACTTCCGTCAAAGGGTGGAAGGATAAGTTCTTCTTTGCTGACATCGGTGGGGTTCGTGGAAGCTGGGGGATACCCAACATTGACGCTAATAGGGATCCCTCCATCCTTCCACGAGATCGGATGGCGTTTGGGCAGCTTCTGACTGCCGACATCCCTCGGTGTAATATGCTTTTAGCCGAGGAGAATCTTCATCGTGCTGGTTTAATTCCCCCGAGGGGTGAGCACTTGATCACTCGCCTCTCTTCTCCTCCCTTTGCTTTTCTTCTTCTCTCTTTTTTTTTATATTTTTTCTCTTTTTTAACTATCCTTTGCCTGTATAGGGATGGCGCCGACGCTTCATGAGCTTAAGCAGGCGGCCACTAGAAAGAGGAAGAATACAGGGGATGTGCCCCCGGCCGAAAGAAGGGCCATTGCTAAAGTCCCAAGGAGGGCCGACCCGGGGAGGGTTGATGCTGAGAGGCCGACGCGGGAAAGGCCGACACTGGAGGGGCTAAAGTCGTGAAGCCCCCGCGTGCAAAGGTTTTGAAGAAGGGCGGCCCTAAAAGGGCCGACGCTGGGAGGTCGAGGCCAAGGGGGCCAGAACCGTGGAATCCTCGTACGCAGGCGAGGCGGCCCATGCCCAAGCCGACGAACCTATCATGGCAGACACGGTAAGGGCCGAGATCGGCAGGGAGGTGGAACGGAGCCAACCGGAGAAAGGATCTTCAGCTTCAGCTCCTCCCATTATCCTGCTCGACCTTTCTCCCGAGGGGGAGGCGCCGTCGCCCTTGCCCAAAGCCTTAGAGACGGATAAAATTCCTGCGGCAGTAGTGACGACTCCAGCCGCTACCCTGCCCCCACGGGGGCAACAACCGAAGTGCTCCGCCAGTCAAGGAGTCGGAGGCGGCAGGCTCAGAGGCGAATCTGCCTCTGTAGGCCCAACGCCAAGGGAAGAGAGGGGCGTCGATCCTTCCTTCCAGTCGTTGTTGGCAAACCACGGCCGCTGGGCTGAACGGACCTTGGAGGAAGCCACGGTGGTTGAGGTGCAAGAATTTCTCCGGGGTCAGGGGAGAGTCACCTTCTTCTGTGAAGCATCGGTGGCGCATCTCTGGGTGAGCTTCTGCTCCATCATCATCTCTTTCCTTCCCTTTTTTTTTTCTCATCTTGACATTTCCTCCAGGCATTGAATTCTCTAGTCGCCCTGAAGAACCTCTGGACCTTGAGCGATACCGCTATCGAACAAGCGCGGGAGGAGATGTTGTCCCTCCAAGTCAAGGCGGAGAAGGCGGCAATGGCTCTGGAGGATACTCGGGCCACCCTGAAGGGTGAAATCGATGTCACCCGGCTAAGAGCCGAAAAGGCTGAGTATGCGCTAGAGGTTGCTCAGCGCCGCGCAGCCAATGAGCTAGATAATGCTCAGGTGGCCGAGGAAAAATAGAAAGCGGCCGAGGAGAACCAAAGGGCAGCCGAAGAGAAGCTGAAGGTGGCAGAATTGGAGGTGTGTGTTTTGAAGACCCAATTAAGTTCTGCCTCTGCTGAGACAAATGCAGCCAAAGAAGCCACCCGCCAGTACATAACCAAAATTGCAGATATGGAGGCGGCAGTGACAGAGGCCCAGAGGGGGGCCATTGAGTCCGAGAAAAAAGCTCTCAAGGCTGAAAAAAGGGTTGCCGAGGCCGTAGAAGATTTTAAAAAGTCCAAAGCCTTTGACAAGGAGGTGGCCGAGTCAGCGGCGCTTGCTTATGACGCCGGCTTTCAAGACTGCAAAGATAAGATCCAGGAGCTCTACGACCTAGAGGATATTGAGGGACTGAAGCCTGATGACGTTCCTGAGGATGATGTCCCGGCTTCAGATGACCATTAATAGCTTTAGTTTCTCTTTTTGTATCGCTCTAAGTCCGACTTAGTTCGGCAATTTTGTAACCTTTTAGCCATCAATGAATGTTTTAATCCCTATTTCACGCCTTTGGTTATGATTAGCTTTAGTTGGGTAAGCTGTCGTGAATCACCAACCAGTAGGGCTATGTCAAGTAGGTTACGCGAAATGGGACCATGAACCGCGATATTGTCCCAAGTGCTAACACAAGGCCAACATTCGGTGGTGACGCGGGACACAGGTCTTTATTGCCGACGCGGAGTTGGTTTTTGGCGCCGACGCTGGGCGCCGGTCTTTGACTGCCGGAGCGATCCGGTCTTCACAGAATTGGTCTTTGGTGCCGATGTTGGACGCCGTCTTTGGTGCCAACGCGAAGTTGTTCTTTAGTGTGCCGACGCTGGGCGCCGGTCTTTGGTGCCAACGCGGAGTTGTTCTTTGGTGCCAACGTGGAGTTGGTCTTTGTTGCCGACGCTGGGCGCCGGTCTTTGGTGCCAATGCGGGGTTGGTCTTTAGTGTGCCAACGTTGGGCGCCGGTCTTTGGCTGCCAACGCGGAGTTGTTCTTTAGTGTGCCGACGCTGGGCGCCGGTCTTTGGTGCCAACGCTGGGCGCCGGTCTTTGTGCCAATGCGGAGTTGGTCTTTATTGCCGACGCTGGGCGCCGATCTTTGGTGCCAATGCGGGGTTGGTCTTTAGTGTGCCGACGCTGGGCGCCAGTCTTTGGCTGCCAACGCTGGGCGCCAGTCTTTGGCTGCCAACGCGGAGTTGGTCTTTGTGTGCCGACGCTGGGTGCCGGTCTTTGGTGCCAACGCGGGGTTGGTCTTTAGTGTGCCGACGCTGGGCGCCGGTCTTTGGTGCCAACGTTGGGCCGGTCTTTGGTGCCAACGCGGAGTTGGTCTTTGTGTGCCGACGCTGGGCGCCGATCTTTGGTGCCAACGCGGAGTTGGTCTTTAGTGTGCCGACGCTGGGCGCCGGTCTTTGGTGCCAATGCTGGGCGTCGGTCTTTGGTGCCAACGCGGAGTTGGTCTTTGTGTGCCGACGCTGGGCGCCGGTCTTTGGTGCCAACGCGGAGTTGGTCTTTGTTGCCGACGCTGGGCGCCGGTCTTTGGTGCCAATGCGGGGTTGGTCTTTAGTGTGCCGACGCTGGGCGCCGGTCTTTGGTGCCAACGCTGGGCGCAGGTCTTTGGTGCCAATGCGGAGTTGGTCTTTGTGTGCCGACGCTGGGCACCGGTCTTTGGTGCCAACGCGGAGTTGGTCTTTGTTGCCGACGCTGGGCGCCGGTCTTTGGTGCCAACGCGGGGTTGGTCTTTAGTGTGTCGACTCTGGGCGTCGGTCTTTGGTGCCAACGCGGGGTTGGTCTTTAGTGTGCCGACGCTGGGCGCCGGTCTTTGGTGTTAAACATACTCATTTGAAAATAAGAACATGTTGATCATTCATGTATCAAACAATTTCAAATTAATGACGATAGAGTTCTATTGATAGTACCGGCGCAAGTTGTCGGCGTTCCAGGTGCGAGGGAGCGGTTTTCCGTCTAGTTCTTCGACTTTGTACGCCCCATGGTGGAGTGTCTCCTTGACACAGTATGGTCCTTCCCATTTTGGTGCTAGCTTGCCCCCCTCTATCGGCTTTGATACTTCAGCTCTTCGCAGAACGAGGTCTCCCGGACGGAATGTCTTGGGTCGCACCCGAGAGTTGTAGTGCTTGGCCACTTGACGGAACGCTGCCATGCGAAGCTGTGCTTGATCTCGCAATTCTTCCACCAAATCCAGATCGGCCCTCAGCTGGTTTGAGTTGCTTTCTTCATGGTATAATTCCGTCCGGGGACTAGGAGCTCCTATTTCCACTGGGATGACCGCCTCGGTCCCAAAGACCAAGCTGAAAGGGGTTTCCCCAGTAGGCGCTCACGGCGTCGTGTGGTAGGCCCACAGCACACTGGAAAGTTCTTCCACCAGCGCCCTTTGCAGCTATCTAGCCGAGCCCTGAGTCCTTGGAGGATGATGCGATTGGTCACCTCGGCTGCGCCGTTGGTTTGGGGATGCCCTACTGAGGTGAATCGATGATGGATGCCCAGGCCATCGCAAAATTCCCGGAAGGCTGTATTATCAAACTGTCGGCCGTTGTCTGTAACGAGGGTGTGCGGTAGCCCGAACCGGCACACCACAGATTTCCAGAAGAAAGCCCTTACTTTGGCTTCCGTGATCTTAGCAAGAGCTTCCTCCTCGATCCACTTAGTAAAATGGTCGACGGCCACCACTAGGAACTTACGTTGTCCGGAGGCAGGAGGGAACGGTCCCAGGATGTCCATGCCCCATTGTGCGAAGGGCCACGGTGTAGCTAGAGGGGTCAGCTGAGACGCTGGTTGATGTTGGATGTTGGCATGACGCTGGCAGCTGTCACATCTCTTAACGAGTTCGGATGCATCCTCCTTCATTGTCAGCCAATAATACCCCTGACGTAAGCTTTATATGCAAGAGCCCTGCCCCCCAGATGGCTTCTGCATATCCCTTCGTGTATCTCCCGCAGAATATAATTGGCGTCGGTGGGACCGACACACCTGAGAATAGGGTATGAGAACGACCTTCGATAGAGCTTTCCCTCCATAATGAAAAACTTTGGGGCCCGTCTTTTAGTTTCCTAGCTTCGGCAGGGTCTTCTGGAAGGGTGCCCTCAGTAAAGTACGGACATAGGCGTCCATCCAGGAGGGCTCCTGCTCCACTGGTAAAGTTTCTCTTGGTACATCAATACTCGGGGCTTCTAAGTGCTCCACATAAGCCTTTCCCAACATCCCATCAGCTGAGGCGGCAAGACGGGATAAGGCATCGCTCTAGCATTCTCCTGTCGAGGAATGTAGCTGACGCTGAAGTGAGTGAAGGGGAAATCGGCGAGTGCACCATTTCTAAGTAGCGGGCCATGATGGGATCCCTTGCCTCGTATTCCTTTGTAATCTGGCCGGCAACCAGTTGGGAGTCGGTGAATGCCCTAAGGCGTTTCACCCCAAGCTCTCGAGCCAACCTCACGCCGGATAACAAAGCTTCATATTCCGCCTGATTATTAGTGGCTGGAAAGAGGAAGCGAAGTGCACATTCGGTCACAACCCCATCCGAGTTGGCCAAGATGAGGCCTGCTCCGCTCCCTTGAGAGTTCGATGCCCCATCCACATGAAGGACCCACTCATCATCACTGGTTCCGAGGGGCTGAGTGTCCGTAGGAGGTTCTTTAGGTGGTTCCATTCCCAGGTACATTCAACCAAAAAACTGCCAAGACTTGAGACTTCATGGCCGAACGAGGGCGGAAAGATAGATCAAACTCCCCCAGCTTGAGGGCCCACCTTGCCAGCCGGCCGGAAGTATCTGGGCGAGCTAGAACTGTCTTCAGAGGCTGGTCTGTGATCACCGCGATCGGGTGGGCTTGGAAGTACGGCCGCAGATGCTGGGCAGACACGATCAATGCAAAGATGATTTTTTCCATATTTGAATATCGGGTCTCTGCATCATGAAGCACCTTACTCGTATAGTATACTGGCCTTTGTGTGCCATCAGTGTCCACACGGACTAGCACAGAGCTAACAGCTTCAGGAGAGGCCGCGAGGTACAGAAGGAGTTCTTCTCCACCCGTCGGCTTGGCTAGCAGTGGCGGGGTAGATAAGAATTCCTTTAACCCTTCAAACGCCTCCTGGCATTCTTTCGTCCATTCGAACTCGTTGACTCTGCGAAGCGCCTTGAAGAAAGGTAAACACCTTTCAGCGGACTTGGATAGGAAGCGGCTTAGGGCGGCTACTCTCCCCGTCAGGCGCTGTATCTCCTTCTTATTGGCAGGAGGCCTCATGTCCAAGATAGCTTGGACTTTGTCCGGGTTCGCTTCGATCCCCCTCCGGGTCACCATGAAACCCAAGAACTTCCCAGCTGTTACCCCAAATGCACACTTGCGAGGGTTTAGCTTCATCTGGTACCGACGAAGGCTGTCAAAAGTTTCCGCTAGGTCCGCGATGTGGTCGATGGCATGGACGCTTTTTGTCAACATGTCGTCCACGTACACTTCCATGTTACGTCCTATCTGACCTTCAAAGACCTTGTTCATCAGCCTCTGGTAAGTGGCTCCCGCATTCTTTAACCCAAAAGGCATTACCTTGTAGCAATATAGCCCCTTTTCAGTTATGAAGGAGGTAG
Organism: Calamus simplicifolius; assembly: GCA_900491605.1. Taxonomy (NCBI): domain Eukaryota; kingdom Viridiplantae; phylum Streptophyta; class Magnoliopsida; order Arecales; family Arecaceae; genus Calamus; species Calamus simplicifolius. Next base: position 960,633 of record UESW01003901.1, on the reverse strand, counting down.
CTTCTTCATCCGTCGGATTCATCCGGATCTGGTTGTATCCAGAGAAAGCATCCATGAAGCTAAGGACCTCATGGCCGGATGTAGCGTCCACCAGTTGATCGATTCGAGGCAGGGGAAAGCTGTCTTTAGGGCATGCCTTGTTGAGGTCGGTGAAATCTACGCACATTCTCCAGCTTCCGTTGGTCTTGCGGACTAGCACCACATTAGCCAACCATTCGGGGTAGTGGACCTCCCGAATATGGCCCGCAGCCATTAACTTGCGGATCTCCTCGTCGATAGCTTTCTGTCTGTCTGGAGAAAAGTTTCTCTTTTTCTATCGGACCGGCCGACACCTTGGCTTGAGGTTAAGTCGATGGGTGATTACTTCTTCAGGGACGCCCGGCATGTCTGAGGATGACCATGCGAAGACGTCAGTGTTGGCATGCAGGAAAGTAAGAAGTTGATGGCGTGCTTCCTCTGGAGCGATGCCCCCACCTGAACAGTCCTTGCCGGGTCATCACCCAAGGGGAGGGTTAGAAGGTGCTCTGCCGGCTCTCCCCTTCTTCCAACTCCCTAGGATCGAGTGACTCAGAGGCTGTCGCTGACGCCGTGTTCAGCGGGCTGGGAGACAAATGGTAGCAAGGTGAAAGTGGGCTTTGCTCCCCCTTCATTTCTCCGACCCTTCATTGGTGGGGAACCTTACCAATAACCTCTTAGTGGAGATTACGGCATCCAGCAGATTCAACCCTGGTCTTCCCAAGATGGCGTTATAAGCCAGTGGACCCGGACCACCAAAAAGTTTATAACCACGGTGCTCTGACATGGAGGGGTTCCAGCCGTGACCGGGAGGGCAATTTCGCCCTCGACGTTCACTGAATCTCCAGTGAAGCCCATTAGCGGTGCAGCAATGGGCCGGAGCAAAGATCTTGACAAGTTCATCCGAACAAAAGCCTCATAGCTCAAGACATCCACCGAGCTTCCACTATCAATTAAAATTCTTTTTACAGGATGTTTGGCTATAGTCATGGACACCACGACGCTGTCGTCATGTTTATTAACTACCCCATCTAGATCCTTCCCGAAGAAAGGAATTACAGAGTCTACTCCCTCTCGCTGCCTCTTCGAACCACCATCCGCTCCCCAGGAAATCATAGCTATGGTCTTTTCAGTTGGAGCATTATCTACACCAGCCGGGCGACTCGGAGGCACCGGGGGGCCCGACGCGGGGGATTTCCCCTTCGAACAAATTTACCCAGATGGCCTTGCTGAACCAGCTCCTCAATGGCCTTTTTTAGATGGCGGCAGTCCTCGGTGTCGTGACCGTAGTCTCGATGGTACCGGCAGTAAAGCTCCTTGTTGCGGGGGGCCCCAGACTTCAAGGGAGCCGGACGCTTGAAATAAGGTTCCTCCTCGATCTCCAGCAGGATGTGAGAGATGGGAGCCATGAGGGGGGTGAATTGCTCCTTGGGTACCAGTGTCTGTGGTCGGCGATCTGAGCCACGTGGAGGCTCGGGCTTTCGAGGTCGTGCGCCGGCGTGATCAGTGGGCGGTGGTTTATTACTGGTATTCTTGTCAACTTCCCTCCTGGAAGAATCCGCCTCGTCGCGCGGATGTACTTTTGGGCTCGGCTCAGAAGCTCAGCATAAGAACTCGGAGGCTTCTTATCCAGGAATACGCGAACCTGGATGGGCGAAGTCCTCGTTTCAGGGCCAAAGTGGCTACGGAATCTTCAGGTTGTACACCTCCAACGCCGCCTCCTTAAATCGAGCGACGAAATCCTTCAAGGTCTCGCCACTCCTTTGCTGAACAGCAAAGAGGCTATCTGCCACTCACGGGATCTTTCGACAGGCATCAAAGTGAGCCAGGAAAGATCGCTCGAGCTGCCGAAATGAGTTGATGCACGGGGGCAAGCGGGAGTACCACGCGCGCCGCTTTCCGGAGAGTGGCCGAAAGGCGACGCATAAAAGGGAGTCCGTCGCTCCTTGGACCTGCATAAGGACCTTGTAGCTCTCCAGGTGGTCAAGGGGATCCGTCGTCCCATCGTATGGATCCAGTTGGGGGAGACGGAACCGTGGCGGGACCGGCTCCTTCATGATATGACGGGAAAGCGGGGGACGGCATTCATAAGCCGTCCCGTAAGGGTCGGTGATCCGGCGGCTGAGCTCGTCCAACTGTCGTTATTCTCGTCGAGCCTTTGCTCGGCCCGACGGGTGGTTTTCCGAAGAGTGCCATCTTGGGATGAATCAGAGGAAGGAGCTGAAGAAGATCTCCGGCGCAAAGAACGCGCCCGCCTGGACTCTCTTTTCCCTAGCCGGTGGTGGGAACGACCGGAGTGGCGAGAGGGAGACCGCCGCCGCTTCGAGGTCCCTTGGTGATGAGGTTCGGGGGGTGAGCGGTGGGAGACCTCAGGCGGGGTCCCTCCTTGGTGAGACTGAACTGTTCCCCGCACCCCTTCGTCCAGCGTAGGGGATTGAGTTACAGCAGCCAAATAATGTTCTTGCAGCCCCCGGACCATCGTCGTCAGATCCTGGACCTGGTGGGCTAGAACTTCAAGCTGGTCGGGTTGGCTTGTCAGTGCAGGGGGCGGAGCATGGAGATTGGCCTCCGAATGCTCAGCTCGTGGAATGCGCCTGGCTACCTGACTGGAGGAAGCCTCTTGTGCTCGCGTAGTCACCATCGTTTCCTTTGCAAAATTGGAGGGGTTCTAGGGAGAACTTTCGACCCGGTCTCCCCCTTCCTGGCGCGCCAATCTGTTGCTGCCAAATCACGTGCGATGAACGTCGGGTAGGCTGAGATTGTTGCGTGTGCAGAGAGGTTGCCGTCTTCCTTCTAGAGCCTGCAAAAAGTCCCAGACCGGTGGTTCCGGTGGGGACCCTCCGACGCCCAAGTCAGTGAGTCGTAGAACAGGGATATAATTTATGTGTAGAATTTTTAAAGAGGAAGCCAGAGAGAGTCCCCTCACATGGAGCTCGGGTCCTCTTTTTATACCTGTCTGGGATCCCATTTACTTCGTTCTGTTGGAACCGTCGAATCTTTCCCGTTGTGATGTTTCATCGAACGGCAAGTTGTTGGGCTGTTGCTGGATAAGGGCCGCTTATAGCGGTAACCGTCGATCAAGCTAACATTTGCCCATGATTTTGGTGAGCGAGGTGCTCGGCAGTAGACCTTAGATCACGGGATCCGTTACATGAGACTGGTCTTTGTGCATGTGGAAAATGCTGAAGGCCGACGCTGGGAGTCGGGGCTGGAGGCCGACGCTGGAGGCTGACGCTGGATGGCCGTCACTGGAGGCTGACGCTGGAGGGCCAGAGCCAAAGTCTCAGCGCTGGGGCCGACGCTGGTGGCCAACGCTGAAGGCCGACGCTGGTGGTCGACGCTGGATGCCAGCACTGGAGGCCGGAGCCAAAGTCTTAGCGCTGGGGCCGACGCTGAAGGCCGATGCTGAAGGCCCCGCGAAAGGGGTTTTGCTGTCACATCATTGCTTTCAAAAACCGTGCAAAAGATAATACCACCCAGAGGAAACGGCCAACCGTATCAAGTAGCAGCATAAAAATAATTTTATTATGCTATTTTTGGTTGAGATCTAGCCATGGGTAATAGCATAAAAATAGATTTTGAGAAGTTTGATGAAAAAAGAAGTTTCTCCATATGGAAAGTTTGGATGAAGGACCTTGTGCAGCAAGGTTTAGATATGGCTTTGAAGAAAAGGCCAGATGGGATAACGGACTAGATGGAAAGACAGACAAACAATGGATGTTGTTAGATAAGAATGTAATAACCCGTCGCTATTGATGGTCCTTATTTTATTACTAACGTTTCACTAATTAAGAAGTGATAATAGCCCCCCCCTTAAATGTTGAACGCTTGCTTGATGGGAGCATGTGGTGAAGGGAATTGAGTATAAATAGGGAACCCTTCCTAAGGCTTTCAACATGGTTATCGAAAGAAAAACCTAATAAGCGGAGGCATTGAGTCCCTGATCAAGAGCACATCCTGAGGGCATACACCATCAGAGTGCGATGGCTCATTGATTGGAAGAACTCAATCAAGATCCATCGAGAGGAGGAAGATCAATCAAGATCTATCGAGAGGAGGAGGAAGATCAATCAAGATCCATCGAAGGAGGAAGATCGAGATCCCTAGAGAGAAGATCAAGATCCCGTGCAGCTGATTCAAGGAAGATTGAATTCCTTACCCTCGTCAGAAAGAACATTAATAATAATGGCTGGAGGTATTTATCGATCATAATAAATATATTGATATCGTATTTCCGCATATTTGATATCGTGATCAATATATTTAAATTAAGTCTTACATTTGGTATCAGAGCTTTTTAAACCTCTGCCATATTTTGTGAGTGTTTCAATCAAAGTTTCTCTTTTCAAGCAATTTATGCCGCGTGTTTTCCGTTTTCAGTTTTTCGGATCTCAGGTTTCGGTTTTTGCTCAGTTCTGATTTTTGTTCATGGAATTGAGTAGAAACTATCAAACCTATATCAGATTCCGATTTTTTGCGGAAACAAAACGTGACCTCTTTCTTTTCTATTAAAGATTTCTTTTTGGCATTAAAGGTTTTCCGGATTTCTTTCTGGTATTAAAGAGATAGCATTAAAGAAAAGAAGAGAAAAGAAACGTAGCATTAAAGAAAAGAAAAACTAAAGAAAGGAAATGCAGCGGAAACGTGGCTTCCATAACCACATGCGGTGACATATTAAAAAGAGAGAAAACATGGTATGTTTCGATTTTCGCTTTTCTCATGGTCTTTCCGTTCTCTCACGGGATTTAAAATCTGGATTGGTTGAATTTTAAATACATTTATTATCTATTTAATGTTTTATTAAATCATGTAACATGATTTATTTTTATCATTTGTTTCTTGAGTTTAAATTTTTGTATTAAAATACGCCTCCTGAGTCTCTATGCCTACAGTGTTTTGCATAGACTGGCCCAAGGGAATAATGAGCTACGACCAGACGTGTTTTAATTAAAAAATTTTTTTTTCTTAAGATGATAATTTCAAAATTTATTAAATAGATAATTGAAATGTTGTCTCTAGTTCTGCATACTAGATTTATTCTATGCATGAATTTGGTAGTAGTGTGAAATCACAGTGCAAATCCTTTCAAAGTCTGATTGGTCAGTTGGTGTCTAGAAAGGTAAAGAGATTGTGGTTACTTAATTGGTTCCGTTGACTGACCTAAGGAAAGCAACGGGGGGACCCCCACTTCTCTTTCACTGGCCTGGCCAATTTGACTAACTCAGATCTTGATTTGAAAATGTTACGTTGATTAAGATCACTACCTAATAATCATGCTAAATTGGTTAATCTATATGCATATAATGGAATTCAATGTCATGTAATCAATATGATTTTGATTAATTGAGGAGTAGCCACAGCATCTTTGATTAATCAAAATTATATATTGAGTTGCAAAGATCACATAAGGTTAGATGACATTAATTGTGACTAATTATATTAATGTAATGAATCTTATCCCACAGGAATTTTTGTTGCACTAATATAATTAATTAGGATGCGATAACAAATTATTTTCTTAATTACCCACAGGAATTAAGAAAGGAATATAATTTATTAGTCACATCATTAAGTTAATGAGTCTATTTGAGTATAATAACTTAGCCCACAGGTAGTTATTGTATGTTATTGATTCATGTTATTGCATGTTTACATTGGTAAAACATGACATCAAGTTATATGCCTCAAATTCAATTACATGAACATGATTTTATTTTTATGCAGCTATTTTGCCTGTTAATATTTCTGATATGAAATGTGACGTTTCCGATTTAAGTGGTGATAATTATAAATTATGGAAGGAGAGAATTCTTCTTCAATTAGGTTGCATGGATATTGACTATGCTATTAGGAAGGATGAACCACATTCAGTTACATCTACTAGCTGCATATGAACGATGGGAACGGTCCAATCACCTCAGTATGATGTTCATACGTACTAAAATTTCTGCTAGTATACGTGGTTCAATTTCTGAGTGCAAAAATGTCAAGGAACTTCTGAAGGCTATTGATGCACAATTTGAGTCTTCAGATAAGGCAATGGCTAGCACCTTAATGACAAAATTATCATCAATGAAGCTCACTACGGTTGGAGGTGTGCGTGAGCACATCATGAAGATGAGGGACATTGCGGCTCAGTTGAAATCCCTAGAGGTTGAGATGTCAGAATCTTTCTTGGTGCACTTTATTTTGAGCTCACTCCCACAGCAGTATAGTCCCTTCAAAATATCTTACAACACACATAAGGACAAATGGTCAATTAATGAACTTCTGACCATGTGTGTTCAAGAGGAAGGGAGGCTGATTTTAGAAATGGGAGAAAGTGCACATTTAGTCACTCAGAGAAAGACTAAAGCTCCCAAAGCCAAACGCAAAGGAAAGGGTAAAGTATCCATCCATACAGAAGACAAGAAGGAGTCCAAGTGCTTCTTTTGCAAGAAGAAAGGGCATATAAAGAAAGATTGTCTCAAATTCAAAGCTTGGCTTGACAAGAAAGGTACTCTAACCTCATTCATATGTCATGAATCCAATTGGTTATATGTCATAACACATGGTGGATTGATTCTGGTTCTATAATCCATGTTTCAAATACCTTGCAGGGTTTTCTAAATCAAAGAAAACCATTGGAAAGTGAACAAAGCATCTATTCAGGAAACAAGATGGGTTCACATGTGGAAGCAATTGGGACGTGCAGACTTATTTTACATTCTGGTTTTGTTTTGGATTTGGAAAAGACATTTTATATTCCAAGTTTCTCTAGAAATTTGATTTCAGTGTCAAGGCTTGTACCAGCAGGATACTCCTTTAATTTTAATAAAAGCTCTGTTGATTTATTTTATAAATCTAAGCTTATTGGGAATGGTACATTGTCAGACAATCTTTTCCAAATTAATTTGAAAAATAATACCACCTATGTTGGGGAGATTGTTGAGAAATTATTGACCCAATCTTATTGATTTTGATGATTACCAAAAGCCATGAGTATATTAAAAGATGCAATGAGTTTATTTACATGAGCAATGAATTTATTTAGAACAATCAATGAGTATGTTAAGTATGACTTTAATCAATTTGAAAGTAACTTCAAGCTCCATGTTTAAGCTTTCAAAAAGAAATTTTTATACTTCATATGTCAATCAATGAGTTTTTGGAACATTTCTTGAATTGATTCCTAATGACAATTTTATTGTATTCAAGTCAAAAATTGATTTAAAATGAATCTGGAACGAATTTCAAGTCAATCAGAAAATTCTCTGATTTTTGATACGTTCCGGAGCCGACTCTAGAGTTTCAGAGTCGACTCCACTCAGTATACAGAGATTCTGATTTTCTCGAGTCGACCCCTGTGATTTCAAGAGTCGACCCCCGATTCTGTCGAGCCGACTCCATGACTGTGTGAGTCGACTCCGCTCAGACACCAGAGGTTTTTTCTGAGCACTTCGCGAGTCGACCCCTAACTTTTCATGAGTCGACCCCCGACTGTCAGGAGTCGACACTTATTTTCGATGAGTCGACCCTTTGACTTTCTGAATATTTCTATTTTTGGTATCGCGTCTTCGAGCCGACTCGCGGAAAGCAGGAGTCGACTCCAACAAATCTGGGCATGATTTTTCTGAATGCCAACTCAGCGTCAACGGTAAGATTTTTCAATAACGGCTATATTTCTTTGTTTCTAACGGCTATATTTTTGCAGAATCTATAAATAGAGAAGCCGTTTTCAAATCAAAGACATACAAATAGAGAGATATACAATCAAGAGAGAAAAAGAAAAATCGGAAAAACAGAGCATCATTTGAAAAAATCCGAGATTCAAAAATAGAGTGAAAGAAAAGTGTGAAATCAAAGGAAGCTTCGTCTGTGCTCAAGTTCAACAATCCAAGAAAGCTTCAGAAGAAAATCCAAGAGCTATTCAAGAGCAAATCAAGAGATTTTCAACATTCAAAGAAAGGAAGAAAAAGCTCAAATCAACTCCAACGTTCAGTCCGTGAAGAATCCGAGCTGAGGCCCGATTCTACACTTCAAAGGAGTTGAGAAAAGAAGAAAAGAAGAAAAGCTCAAAAGCCAACCAACTACAAATCAGGCTTTTCTAAACCTTGTTCATTTATTTGATTATCTGCTCATTGAGGAGCTGTGTACTTGAAAAACAATATTTCTTTATTTGTGTCTAGTTCAATCTGGGGGATTGAACTAGTGGAGGTAGTCTTACCTCGGTACAAGCTTGGTATAGCTTGTGTTAGGGTTTTTGTGCTGGTGAGCCCGAAAACCGGCTGGGTTCGTTGTGATCCCGGGAAAACAACAAGTTTGAGTTGTGAGCTTGTAAAACAACTCGGCTGTAATCAAGGAAGATTATAGTGTGGACCCAAGTGAATCTTGGGAGTGGACGTAGGTGTTGGATACACCGAACCACTATAAAATCTTTGTGTTTGCCGTGCTTCCTTTATCTCTATCTCTATCTCTATTTTATTGATTGTATTTGTATTTACATCTGCATTCACTTTCATTCACTAAGCAAACATTTTCAAAAGGTAAATTTTTTAAAGAACCCAATTCACCCCCCCCTCTTGGGTTGTCATCTGGGCCAACAATTGGTATCAGAGCTAGTGCTCATTAGATTTTGATCACACGATCAAGAGCTAAAGATCCAAATGGCAGCTCAAGTTGGATCATTTGCTGAAGGTCATTCTACGAATAGACCTCCACTGTTTAATGGTTCAAATTATTCATATTGGAAAGCTAGAATGAGGATATTCATTCAAGCTTCTGACTATGAACTATGGGGTGTTATAATTAATGGACCTAGTACACCCACACATGTTATTGATGGCACTATTGTTCCTAAGCCCGAAAGGGACTGGAATGATAATGATAGGAAGATGGCACAGCTTAACGCTAAAGCCATGAATGTTTTATATTGCTCTTTAGATGCAAATGAATTTAATAGAATCTCCACATGTAATTCCGCAAAGGAGATTTGGGATAGATTAGAGGTTACCCATGAGGGTACCAACCAAGTAAAAGAATCTAAAATTAATATTCTTGTTCATAAATATGAGTTGTTTAGCATGGAACAATCTGAAACCATTGCATGCATGTATACTAGATTTACAGATATTAAATGGTTTAAAAAGTCTTGGTAAGACATATACTAACTCAGAACTTGTTCGAAAAATTCTTAGGTCACTACCAAGATCATGGGAAGCAAAAATGACAGCAATCCAAGAAGCAAAGGACCTCAACACTCTGCCCTTAGAGGAGCTTCTAGGATCACTTATGACCCATGAGTTGACAATGAAGCAGCATGTAGAGGAGGACACAAAGAAGAAGAAAGTGATTGCCCTCAAAGCTGCAAAAGAAGAAGAGAGCAGCAGTGATGATGATGATGATGATGAAGAGACTGCTCTCTTAGCTAAAAAGTTTAAAAGATTCATGAGGAGAAAGAAACCCTTCCACAAGAAGAAATTTGGAGCAAAGTGGGAAGGAGAAAAGGATAAGAACAAGGACAAGGACAAAGAAAAAGAGAAAGACCCCTTGACTTGCTATGAGTGTAATAAACCGGGGCACTTTAGGAATGAATGTCCTAAATTAAAGAAAGCCTACAAAAAGAAAAAGAAGGCTTATGTGGCGACTTGGAGTGATAGCGAAGAATCTTCTTCCGAAGAAGAAGAACAAAAGGAAGTCGCAAATGTATGTTTTATGGCGGACGACAACGATGAGGTAAGTTCGATAACCCTTGCGATGAGTTTGCATTTGATGAATTATTTGATGCTTTTAATGAACTTGTCGGCGATTTCAAGGTTTTGAAAAAGAAATACAAGCTTTTGAAAAATGAAAATTTAACTTTCATTAAAGAAAAGGAAGATCTTAATAATGAAGTTAAGAAACTTAAATCTGAAAATGAAATTTTGGTAAAAGAAAAAGAATTAATTTCCAATGAAAATGATAAACTAAGGAAAGAGGTTGAAAAATATAAGAACATAGTTGATAAGTTTACCTTAAGCTCAACTAAATTGGACATGTTATTAAATAGTCAAAAAGCAGTTTTTGACAAAGCCGGATTAGGGTATAACACTTTAAGAAAACAAAAATCACTGAAAAATATTTTTGTGCGTGCTGGCCAAAGTAATTTTACATGCTTTAAATGTAATCAAAAAGGACATAAATCTTATGAATGTAAAATTCTAAAACCTAATAAAAACTTAAATATTAAAGGAAAGAAAATATGGGTTCCGAAAGGAACAATTTTGTTGCTACTAACCATGAAGGACCCAAGAAAGCTTGGGTACCTAAACATAAAGTTTGATTTCATTGCAGGAATGTCTTGTGGCCAAGAGATCAAAGAGAAAGTGGTATCTTGATAGTGGCTGCTCAAGACATATGACGGGTGACAAAGAAGAATTCATCACCCTTGAAGAAAAGAAAGGAGGAGTTGTTACATTTGGCGACAATGGCAAAGGCCAAATCTTGGGGTTTGGTAACATTCAAATAACTCCCTCCACATATATTGAAAATGTACTTTATGTTGATGGTTTAAACATAACTTAATTAGTATAGTCAATTATGTGACAAAGGTTTTAAAGTATCATTTGAATCTTCTATATGCACAGTTGCTAATCCCATTGATAATAGCATTGTTTTTATTGGAAATAGAAATGGCAATGTATACTTGATTGACTTAGACAATTTGTCTACTAATAATCATTGCTTAGTTGCTAATAATGCTAATATGAATGAGATTGGTTGGTTGTGGCATCGAAGATTAGGTCACGCAAGCACACACCTGATTTCAAAACTAATTAGAATGGATTTAGTAAAAGGACTACCTAAAATAGATTTTGAAAATAACAAAATATGTGATGCATGTCAGTTTGGAAAACAAACGAGAAGTTCTTTTAAATCTAAAAATGTTGTTTCAACTTCTAGGCCATTAGAGCTACTTCACATGGACCTTTTTGGACCAACTAGAACCACAAGTCTAGGAGGAAAGAAATATGGTCTTGTGATAGTAGATGATTACTCTAGATTCACTTGGGTAATGTTTTTAGCTCACAAAGATGAGACTTTCTCGATATTCCTGAAATTCTTCAAGAAAGTAACAAATGAGAAAAACACTACCATAGTGTCTCTAAGAAGTGATCATGGAACTGAATTTGAAAATCACTTATTTGAAAGTTTTTGCAATGAAAATGGTATTAATCATAATTTTTCTGCACCAAGAACCCCTCAACAAAATGGAGTAGTTGAAAGGAAAAATAGGACTCTAGAAGACATGGCCCGTACCATGCTATGTGAAAGTAAACTCCCGAAATACTTTTGGGCGGAAGCTATTAACACAGCATGTTACATCCTAAATAGAGCATTAATAAGACCTATTTTAAAGAAAACACCTTATGAATTATGGCATGATAGAAAACCCAACATTAAATATTTTCATGCATTTGGTTGTAAATGTTTTGTTCATAATAATGGTAAAAATAATTTAGGCAAATTTGATGCTAAATCTGATGAAGGAATATTCTTAGGATATTCAACAACTAGTAAAGCATATAGAGTATTTAACAAGAAAACTTTAGTTGTTGAAGAATCCATTCATGTAGTTTTTGATGAATCTTTAGCAACTCGTTCCAAAAGGATTTGATGATGAGAAGATACAAACATAATTGAAAAGATCTTGAAAAATTAAATATTGATGTATCTTCAGATCATGAACAAGAAGCTAAAGATAATGATTCACCTAAGGATGATGATACTAACACTAATCATAATGATGTAGATCTACCTAGAGAT
>UESW01003901.1:927752-944585 GCA_900491605.1 Calamus simplicifolius | reverse complement strand
CCCACGTGTTTGTTACAGTGAACGACTACGTTGATGTAATTTACAGTGGGCTGTTGTATTTTGATGTCTTTATTTCATGGGAAGTCGTTCTTTGCTCTGGGGCATTTTTAGCATGCTCAGATATGAAAGATCATATCCCCAGAGAAAGAGTTATTTCTATTTGTTTGATTGTGTTCAATTTTAGACTCAGGTGCAAAGAGACACGGATTAACTAATAAATTAATTAGATAGGATTTTTTTAAACCTTTCTCACATTTATTTCCTATATGGATAGAATAAAATTGATCTCCAGGTGGCCCCACGAACAAAGAAAACGACTGCTACCATTTGGGCTTCTCGGTCTGGTGGCTTCCATCCAACTCCCCGTGAGCTCTTTGGTACCTCAACGCTAAAAAAAGGAGAGACACGGATAAACTATCAGATTTTAGTTTATTATATCAAGTTTCTTTAATTTATTAGTTAACTATGTGATGCGTTTATTATGTATGTATAGCAATAATGTACCTCTGGGAGATGCACTTTAATAATGGTTGAAAAAAAAATGAAAAACTAGGAAAAGATGCATCGGTGTGTTTTGGTGGCCACCATCGGATTCGTTCAATTCTTTTGACATGCATGCATTTTTTAATGATAGAAAGTTTGATCCATATCGTAAACAAATTTAAAGAAATATTTATTGAGAGGACAAGCTCCTAGATTTAAGAAAAAAATTATGAGCCATTTTTTTAGTTTTCTGGTTTTATTTGCAGATTTTATAGCTTAACATTTTGTTTGTTGGTTGATTGAACTTTTTCTAAAGGAGTTTTTGTTGTAAATTTTTTTTTCTTAGGAAATGTATATATTTAGTTTTACGGACGGTTAAATTTGTTATTAGTTATTTTTTTTCCCTTTAATTTAATTCATTGCTTCTTTAGCTTTGGCTATGAGAGATATTCAGTCTTTTTTTTTTCTCAAAATCTTTATTTATTATTTTCATCTTTTTTAGATTACTTCTTATATCTGCTTCCATCATTGCTACAATGGAAGCAAATCCTGCTGCTAGGAGAAGAACCGTGGCAGTTGAAGAGAAGAAATCAAGGCTTTATGTGCTTACTAAAGGAGGAGTTATGAGGATAACATGATTGTTAATGGAAGGATCTAAGCCATACAAATAGGGAAGAATATGTTATTGAGAGATCTAAAGACTTGTCACGGCTGAAGAAAATATCCTCCACCATTTCACCACGGCATAAAAGAGCTATTCGAAGCGGCGAAAAGCAAAGTGACAAACTGTTCTTAGCATTCTAACCAAAATTTGTCTGCTTCTAGCAGCTCTTTTATGGCTGGGGCAGACAGTTTGGAGATTGGCTGGTAGTATTGGAGACAATACTAACTCACCATTTCTTGCTTTGGATTATGAGGGTCAGCTTTCTAAAATTGAGGCATCTTTAAAGAAAATAGCTAACATGTTGCAAGTTCAGATAGAAGCCGTAGATCAGAAAGATGGAAATGAGCTTGGGATCATGGCAAGGGAACTTAGAAAGCAAATTGAAGAGAAAGTAGCAATGTTGGAGAAGGAGTTGAAGAAGTTGGAAGTTAAGACTGATGGATCCCAAAGCAAGGGAATTTAGAAAGCAAATTGAAGAGAAAGTAGCAATGTTGGAGAAGGAGTTGAAGAAGTTGGAAGTTAAGACTGATGGATCCCAAGCAAGGGAACTTAAAAAGCAAATTGAAGAGAAAGTAGCAATGTTGGAGAAGGAGTTGAAAAAGTTGAAAGTTAAGACTGATGGATCCCAAGCAAGGGAACTTAGAAATCAAATTGAAGAGAAAGTAGCAATGTTGGAAAAGGAGTTGAAGAAGTTGGAAGTTAAGACTGATGGTTTAGAGAATTCTTTGACTGAATTCAAGGACATGGGTCTGCTTTCAAAGGAAGAATTTGAAATATTTGGGATGAGCTTGCTAGAAAACTAGATGGTAGTGATAGTGATGTTCATTTGGACCAAATTATGTCTTTTGCTAGGGATCTTGTTAAGAAAGAGATTGAAAGGCATGCAGCCGATGGACTTGGAAGGGTTGATTATGCTTTAGCTTCTGGTGGGGCCAGGGTGGTCAGTCATTCGAGCCTCATGGTTTTCAGAAAGTGAACAGTTGGCTTCGTCCTTTTATAATGGGAAATGGAGTTCACCCTGGTGCTCACAAAATGCTGGAGCCAAGTTATTGGGAGCCTGGCCAATGTTTTGCCTTGCAAGGAAGTAGTGGGTTTGTTGAGATTAGGCTTAGAACAGGGATTATACCTGAGGCTGTCACATTGGAGCATGTATCTAAGGTAAGTTTTTGCTTCAATTGTTCTTTTCATTTTTCCTTTATAGCTATATTTTGAGCATTTGGAACTTAGCGCTTGTTTCTTTTAACTTTTTCTTTCCTATTAATTCATATAACGCCTAACTACTGCTGATGCCTCTTTTTATATGGTATTTGCGCAGAGCGTGGCTTATGATAGGAGCATGCCCCCAAGGATTGTCGAGTCTCTGCTTGGTTTGAATCAGATGATGATGATGACCCATCCAGCCAATCCAAGGTGTACCGCTTGAGTGAGTTCTCTTATGACCTAGAGAAGAGCAATGTGCAGACCTTCAATGTTGAGACAGCTCATGAGTTGGGTGTGGTGGTCAACAAAGTGCGACTAGACTTCACCTCCAACCATGGGAGTTCAGGTCATACGTGCATCTATCGCTTTAGGGTGCACGGCTATGAGCCAAGCTCCTTGGCAGCTATATCTTCTAATCTAATGGCTTTATAGGGAGCTGCAGTGCTCGTTGTGCACTGAACCACCCATGCATCCTCAATTCCTGGTTTCATTTTTTGCACAAGTAGTCTCATCCTTGCTACTGCTTAATTCGTCAATGGGGGGGACTGTAGGTACTTTCAATTATTTTTGTTGGGTTCTCCTATCTTTTTTCTTTTCCTACTAGCATGAAAGGTAAGGTATTGAATGGTGTCGTTTACGCTCAACCAGCACATGAATGAAGAATATATCTGAAATTAAATCAATTGATTCATACCTACTGTAATCATTTTTACCCTCCAGTTCAAGTGATGGTTGATACAATATATTTATTTGTTTAAGCTATCAACATATGTTTGATTTATCATGATCCTTAAATAATAATAATAATAAATTATAAGATAATTCCTTCTAAACAAATGTTATATTCTCATGCCCTTTCTTTATTTTTTTTTTCCCTGTTGAGCACCACTATAGGCTCTCTGCCCTGAATTAGGATTGTTTCTATTCATGGGGTAAATTAGGATTGGACCCATCGAATAGCATTTCATATTCTGCAACACAGCTCAGTAACCATCTGTTCAGCTCGTACAAAGATTTCCTCGATGAGTCAATGATGAGTGAAACTTAATGTTCTGCTCATGTGCTCACAATTGCAACTAACAAGTAATAAGAATAGCTGTCACAGGGTACTGAACATAAAAGCAAACTTGAAGGGACAAATTTGCATTTTCTGCTGCGTGGGTGTCCATTATTTCTACATGAAAAAGTTCAGAGCTTACATCCAGCATGGAGGTAATAGAAGACTGACAGACATTAGAGTGTTGTCTACAGTAGGAACAAGGCGTTGCAGCATTTATTCTCAAATAAGGAAAGGTTATGCAGATAGGATGGCATCCTATCAGCAACGGTCTGCACCCAAACAACACTTATCCAAATTATTTATGTACGTGCAATCACTTCCCCCTTTATCATATGGTACTGGCAAAGTAACACCTGCTAGGTTTGTCTGAATGATGCTTATTAGACCTTTGCACTCAGATCTTGCAGACCGCAAACCAAATTTGCTGGTACTGATACATCCGTCATCTTTGGATAAGCCAAGTTCAGATCTGGGCAAGAAAAGGAAAAAACATTCAACTTATGGTTCAAGAAAATAGGTGGTAAAATAGTTCAAAACTAAAACAATGAATTCATATCAGCCCAGAATCATATAAGCACTCACTTTCCATGATACCTTTGATTGTATCCTACAGAAAACATACGAGGTAAAGTTAGTAAGGATTAACATTGGCAGCAAAGCAAGTGCATGCAAGATATAATTGCTATTTTTCACATTTGAAAAATCACCGCATGAATCTGGTTTCAGTCTTCAGATTAGTATCATTCAATATCCACAATAACCAGACAAGGCATCCCTTAGGAATTGTTCAAAAAAGTTGTCATAAATGCAAAAAATCAACATTATCTTCAGTACCCAAAAAAAAAAGAAGAAACAAAGAATATTTATCTAGTTGGTCTTTTGCAACAAGCTACACACAGGAGACAACCTTGCAAAGAAGGGATGGCCAATGAGCTCCAGCTGTGTGCTCTATAAGCTAGTCAAACCAACAAATCACCTATTTGTTCAGATGTCTATTCTCAAGACAAATCTTGGAGTCACTTGCCAATGCAGTGGGACTGAGTAGGATGCCTTCTAATGTTCTGAAACTTCGGTTGATACGGAGAAGAAAGAAAGTACCAGCTATAGCTAGAAAATACTGGGATCAATTGATCATATCATTCATGTGGCATCTATAAAATGAGAGAAATTCGAGAATTTTGCTCAAGAAAAGCTCCTCTCAATCAACGGTCCTCCATAGGACCATAGCCTCCTTCACTATGGGGGCAACCTCTGCCCCAAGAAATAGTTAAGCTCCCACAAAAGATTTTATAATCTTCTTTCTTCTATTTCTTTCTCATCTCTCTTGTAAATTCCATGATTTTAACAAAGTTTGCTCATGGAGGAAATCCTATTCCCTCATAATTCCTTCAAAAAATTACCGCCCCCAACCTGTGATATCACGATCTCAGCAGCCAGTGATCAGGCTTTTAAGCCATGCAGCTAATTGTTAAAACATTGTGCAGATAGCAAATTCCAAGATCCAAACTTAGGAGCATACTTTTATCCAATTCACTGTAAATTTCTTTGCATTAGGCTGGTCCTCCGTTACCTCTCAGCACTAAGCTACACAAGATGCTCTAGCTCCTCAACACTACAAATGCCATATAGACTTAAACCAATATAAATATTGCACAAAAAGATTAACTGATTTGGTGTTCATCAGCATTATTTTTTTTCTCTACAGTGACTTGATAGATAAATACATACTACATATATGTATTTGCGTATCCACATATGAATGTTTTACATATACTTGTAAAAGAAAGTAAACACATTAAAATAATTTGAAGAGGCAAGAAAATCCAATAAACAACCAAGTTTGTGTCCAAGTCTGTTAAAAACAAATGAGGATACAAATTTAAGCATCCAATTAATAATCATATCCATATTTCATATTGCCAAACAAAAATGGATATAAACTAAATATACTTATCCCAATCCATTTTCAAGCTAGTGAGTGCCCTACATAAGGTGGAAATTGGTATTAAAAAGCCTTGTCCCTTTCTAATGAAAAGTACCTGAGATCTAAGGCCTCCACACTAAAAGAAAATGTAGAAAAAAAGAAGAATGTAGAAAAGAATAAGAAGTAAAGAAAAGGAAGTTAAAAGAGGAAGTCGAGGGATGTTTTATTAATTTTGGCTTTTTCCTAGAGTCTAGTTTTCCAAGACAGCCTTTGGTATTGGGTCCCAATATCTTATGCACCATTTGGCATAGATGAAGGCCCAACCAAGAGACGAAGAGAACCCTGAGATCCTCCAAAGATGCAGCTAAGTTCAAAAATGCTGAACATATGGATATTCCTAAGATTTTTCATAACAGCGTAAAAGGATCTTTCCTATTTGACAAGAAGTTTGAGATCTACAGGTGAAATTTAAAGAAGTGTTTGGCTTTCTGCAGTGAAATTCTGAAGGTTGATCTGATGTCATTTTGAAGTTCTATGAATAGATGTAATTTGTTGATCATTGGATGGCCGGTTCAATGCATCTTTACAACAAGCAGGGAGCAAGTAAAAGAGGGGGTTGGGGAAGGAGGACTACAATGAGGGGTTTGAGACTTTTCCATAAACTAAGACTGAAACAAGTGCCTGCAAACCCTTCCAATCGCTAACAGTAATAAACTGAGTATAAGATGACTGTGACTCCCATAAAGGCCAAGGGCTCAGAATAGAAATTCTATAATGTGATCGACAGTTGTTCATGCTTTAAAGTGTTCTCATTGGACTGATGGTTTCAGAAGGATGAGCTTTATGATAGGTAGTTAGGTGGATCAAGGGGCATATGATGCAGGATCACTTGTGGGGAGCGGGGAGAGAATTGCATGAGAGGACACTTGAGTTAGGATAGTTTAGGGTGTGAAGTAGTTTTATTTCTTGCTATCCAAACTCCTGAGAACAGGACTGGAAGTAAAAGTATCAGCAAATGCTAGGCCAAAAAAAATTGTTTTGGATTTTTGGGTGAAGAGCTGGTAAGAAAAAGGAGCATAAGGAATGTAAACCTTAGTTTAAAGGTCTGTTGTAGATTTTGAACCAAAATATAGTAAACATTGAGCATAGAACCTTGTAGAATGCAGCAAATCACCAAGAGAGGAATCAACATAGATCTTAGAATAAATACATTGATATGTTAATCATATAACTCATATTATGGAGATATAGAATCTGTTGGCCGAAATCTGATAAAAAAATTAAGCAACATCAACAGTCAACAATAAATAGAACAAGAATAATATAGTATAAAAGAAGAGGAAAAAAAGAGAACAAACCTTGCCGAAGGAGTTTTCCCTGTTCCTTCATAAAATTCAGCTCACCATATTTTTTTCAATAGCTTTTTCTGGACTCTTTATAGGTGTTACTGATCCTCTAGAAAATACCTATTTTGTGCCATTGAGGACTCAAAAATGTAGAAAGAAAAATGTTATAAAGTCCTGCTAATTATCAGCTTTTTGACTCTTACCAGGACCCCTAAAAGATCACAGTTATTGTAGCATGTACTGTTCATGCCACTTCTCTATCTAAAATGTGTCAATTTATAAAACACATTGCAGACTTACAGCATTTTTAAACCAAATAAAACAAAAAGATTCTTGGACTACTGATGCGTTTTGACCATTCTATGGACCCGAAAGATGCTCCAGCATCAGGATGCCAATCTGAGATTTGATGATCAGGTGGGTAATTGGAATAAAATGAAATGAGATTCATGGGCAAACACATATTTAGCATCTAAAATATTAACTTTGTGATCAGAGGTGACTAGAATATATATATATATATATATGAAAATCATCAGACTATTTCACCCAATAATTTGCTGCATATCAAGGTCCAATCTTTGCAGCACACAAAAATATCTAGCATTGAGAGAATTGGTGATTCCACAGGGTTATACTACCTGGCTTTAACATACCATAAGGGTTTTCAAATTCCCTGAATCTACACTCTGTTGTCAATATTGAGAAATATACTGATAATTTCATCTATTTAATCTAGAATTACCTTGAATAGTTGCCATAGTACAGAGTATGTTAGAACTTCTGATAGTGAACATTGGATGACCTTTACAAGTTGATTTATGGTAGGCACAGTAGAAGCACTTTTAGTGTATCAGAAACTAAGAAAGATATTCAATTATTATACCTGAAAATCTGTCCTTCCACAGCCACATATCAGCAAGGCATCACCAGTAAAAGCCATCCTGGGATGAGGCTGATTGGATCCATCTCCTGTTACATAAGTAACGCAGCCAACGGTGTGACCTGGTGCAGCACGGACCTGCAAATTTTAAAGTGTTCCATAAATGAAGTAGTGAAGATACATGATATAATCCAAAGTTAGCTGGATTGAAATTCATTCATGAAATATTCTCCCAATTGTGCGAATTCATAAGCATATTTTAACAAAGATCATCATCAAAAACCAAAACCTTTCTCAAATGACTTGGCAACTGGCATGACAAACTTAAATAAGGGAAGGGGGATGGAGAGAGAGAGAGAGGGAGTATTCAGCAACTTGCCCTAAATATAAACAAACAAAAATACTTATATATATATATATATATAAAGAGAAAAATTATCCCACAGCAGTGAATAAGGGACTGATGACAAGAATTTTGTCTCCTTTTTTTTTTCATTTTGGCTGGAAGAGATCTAATAACTAAATTCTTGAATATGAAAAAAAAAGATACATGATAAAATCAAAATAACAAGACACTGAAATAATAGCAACAATATCTTTCATTTCTTTAGACTTGTGTAATCACTTCAAGAAGATTGATCAACTTGATTTAAGGCCTCATATATATATATATATATATATATATATATATATATATATATATATATATATATATGTATGTATGCATATATGGATTTCATGCATTGCTTTGCATTTCAGTTATTGCACAGTTGAACAAAATGGATCAGCATGTATGCAGGCATGCAGTCAGAACATTTAAAAAGCCAGCAGTTTTTTCAAGTAAATGTTTTACAGTCATAATAAGAAATAACAAGAAGCTTGTACATGAACCTCTATGATTATAACTATATGATGATGTTAACTCTTTCATAGGATGCATTAGTGTCCAATGAGCATCCGAAAACATTGAAAATGAGCAAGTTTGTATTGCACTCAATTAATGAGAATATATCACAACCAATAATGGCCCTACCTCCAGAAAAAGATTGCCAAAATATATTTTATCACCATGTTGACTACATGATCTACTTTTGCGTTGCTAGCTTTGGAAATGACAGACTTCACACCTGGCATCTTACCCTGCAAGGAATAATTCCCGTTTATACATAAAGATCTTGGTCCCATGAATCTTCTTTAATTTATTTGATCACAAATACATAATTCAATTTATTTGACAAACAAATAATTAAATTGCATAATTCAATTTATTGGACAAACAAATAATTAAATGGATGGAAAAGAAGACATGACTAACCTTCATCACGCCTGTTCCAGTGACATGATCTGCATGGACATGAGTATTCATAGCATAGATGAGTTTCAAGCCCAGTTCTTTTACAAGAGTCAGATCTCGGTCCAAATAATATAAAAAGAAGGGGAAGAAAAAAACAACCAACGATAGTTAAGCAAATATCTCCTCCACCCCTACAATTCATAAGAGAATTCATCCACCATTACTCGAAATGCATAGCTTGACGACGTGGTGAGGTGTGAATTACTAGCAAGAAATGCATAAATTCACATGCCGCAGCAAAATCAAACTCAAGAAACAAATCATCAAACACTAATAATAACTTGGATCGAAGCCACACATCGATCCACTCCATCTGAGTGGTCGCAAAGAACCAAATGCGCGAAGGAAATAACAGACTAAAGAGATTCGAAGATGGCGGCCTCACCACGGCGGGCTTGTCGGGGTGGCCAACATCGGCGAGGAGATAGGTGTAGGTACAGGACTCCTTCTCGAAGAGCTGGCGGAAGAGGAGCTTCGGTGCCTCTGCGACGGTGCTGTAGGCCGCCATTGTATCCGATCGCAGCGGTGAGCCAAAGAAGGAAAGAAGTGGATTGTTTTATTGGAGTAGGAGAAGGGAAAGGACGGAGGGCGGCGAGAATAGCAGAAGAGAAGAAGGTGATGGAATCGATGCTGTGGCATTCTCAGCTTTGGTATCATATATAGAGAGAGAGGGAGCAGGAAACGAGTGAAGCTTCCCTCCTCTTTAGAGAGGGGTTATCCAATGAAATGACTGCAATTTTTTTTTTGAATCTTCTTTAAAAAATCAATGGGAGGCTAATGGAAGCGACGAGCGTCGATAGCTGAATAGGGGTTGAGGACGGGGATGGGGATCGACGCTCCCGCCGCAGTTTTTTTTAAAAAAAATTTTGGAGCGCTATGCGTAGATCGGATCGACTTGTGAGTTGTGACCCGTCTAGAAGGCGATCCGTTTCTAGAGAATTTGGAAACAATTTTCTTGACGAATATTTTTTTGTTGGTGTCGGAATAAGTGCAAGACCAAATCCTATTGACATGGTAACCGTATGTGTTGATATGTATGTTCCATAAGAAAAAAATTGAGATTTTTTTATAATTAAATTTTTTTTATAATTATTTCTAATTCATCAATTCTTATCTCTTTCGAAAAGAATAATAAAATAGAATATAATATATATAATGTTAATTTTTAATTAAAAATGGTAATAAATATATATTATTTGTTATGTTTATGTTAAATTATTATATTTACGTTAGAAATTAAAAGTAAAAAAAAAGATATCTGTTTCGATCAATACATGTCTCTTGCATGTAATAATAAATAAAAATAAGTAACCTTTTTTGAATGATAATTTCAAAAAAATGTATTTCTATATAAAAATATATTCATAAAAATATTTTAAAAAATATTTAACTACAGTAAAAGCTTTTTCTTTGTATATGGACTCATGCGATTAACGTGATATCTGGGTTGACATTAGGTCGGTAAAAATTATGCACCCACCCAAAAACTCAAATTATATAAAATATTTACTTTAAATATCTTTTCAAATGATGAATGAATCTTATTTATTCAATCCCTTGCTACTTATCCCAAAAATCCTATCTTCTCCCGCATACTTTAACTTCATGATACTTAAATATTGACTGAATTTTTATTTTTGACATTCTCAATTATAAAATATTTAACATGTATGTTAATTGTTAAGAATTATCACTTTTTAGGTTAAAATAAAAGATTTTTGAATAAAGATTCATATTTAGTTATAATTTTTGTTAATTTTTTATCTAAATATTAATTATTATATTTTTAATTATAAAATAATCATCAGATGTTTGACTTAAATGATGGACCGATATGTTTAGGACTCAAATCCGAACCGTTAGAATTGATAGTATATCTTGATTGGCATCAAATCGATCGATATATTAGACATTCATTTTTTTTTTATAATCCCAACTTGATTTGATGTGTATTATCCATGGATTGCATTTGAGTTGAGCAATTGTCATGCTCCATTCTAAACTAACCTACAACTTATATGTATAAAATCTTTTATTATCATAAAATAATTTAATATACTAGAAATTTGAAAAAATTATGAAGACAAGATTCAAAACTAAATCATTAATGTCAGCATCTAATTAATTTTCTAATTGATTGAGCTAATTAATTTCTCATGTGTTTTATTTCTATTTGTTAAAAACCAATAATAAACTTTTCTTAAAAATTTATTTTATTATGTCATATCATATTCTAATGGAGGTTCTTCATTCCTAATCTAACACTTAGAGCAAGGTGTTATGAGTTATTAAATTTGAACTTATAATCGTAAACATTAAAGTAACTATTTTAAAATGATCAATCTGGAGTGAGTTTGTGCATGTAGTCTCCTTTATGAGATGAATACATACTAAAAGTGCTTCCATGTAATAACCCAGGGTACCATCCAAATAAACTAACAAAAAAATATTATTTAGGTGTACATAAAATTTATGTAGTGCAAAATTGATATAAGATTAAATACTCTCAAGTATGAGTTCTTAATAACCCAAATTTAAATCCAATCAATTCAATTATAACCACAAATGATATGATTGATCAATTATCAGCCTTAAAAGAGTTCATATGTAAATATTTACTAATCCACATGCATTATGATCTGGATCAAAATTAATATTATTTATAATAATTAAGAATTTTATTAAAAAATAGCTAAATAAATTAATTCTTTAGTCCACATGATCCCCATCACGTCCCTTCAAATAAAACGCCAAGCTTCAGTGACGAGCCCACTCGACAAAGCTAGTTGGCTTCTTGTGCGGGATCCCTAGCGTGAGTGGGCGTGAGATTTATCGTCCCTCCGACGGGTGGTCGACAAAATGCGACGGCTTCGGCGATGTCGACCAAGGTGATGACTTCGGTGGCAAGAAAAGGATTAAAAAAAAATGTTTGGGACTAGTTGGCGCATGATATCTAATGAGGTCGGGTAACATCTAGTACTGATTGCGAACTGTTAGTACTACCTAGTAGTTAACTAGTAGTACTAGAATAATAAAAAAATAATATGATATGATCTAATAACTGATAGCGGGCTCAGCTCTATAAAGAAAATATTTTTATCTTTAAAGTTAAATACATATTATATGACTTTTTAATTAATTTCTAATTAAGTAAACGAGCTAGGAGCGGCATGTGAGCCAGGCAAAATGTACAATAACTTGACAAAGCAGCTATTTTTATTCTGAAGTACTTGCGCGCATTAAGCAAGAAATGACTGCACTAGCTTGGACCTTGCCCCGATAATAGAATTAGGGAACTTCTGCTGCTGGTTGTATGGGAGGACTGGAATCAAATCCTGCCGTAATTAGGCTTAGAGATCAAGAGCACAATGCATTTTATAGTGGTTGAAAAGATTGGGAGAATCAATTGGTGTTATTTTTCACATATGATTTTATACTGAATGAAATCAAAAAGTCATTGATAAGTTTTTTATTATTTTAATTTAATCATTAGAATAAATATTAAATACTTTAAATATATTAAGAATTAATACTTTTTATGGATGTTTGTAAAAAGAAATCTATAGATGAAAAGAGCTTGATTTTTGGAGTTCAATGATGTACACGCACTCAAATTAGGACTTTGTTTGTCCGAAAAGAAAAAAGAGATGATTTCGCATGATTTTGGGTTCAAACTAAGGTATATAATGTTGAACGGATGACTAGAAATTTTTTCATGATATCTAAATGATTTTGAGCCCGATTGACTCCAACTTTGACTAGGAAAGCCCTAAACAAGCTCTATAAAAGAACCTAAGGCAATAGTCAAGGAGGAGGAGTTTTCTCCAAAGTTCTTTTTATTTTTCTTTTATTTTATTTAGATCATTGTATTTAGGCCTAAAGGAGAAAAATTATGGAGGAAATGCTGGTGGCAGCAATGCATGACTAGATTCCTTCAACTTGGGATGATGATGACGCTTGTAGCCATATTCTATATTTCTTTTTTCTTAATTTTTATGCAATAAGGTTTATCCGACTAATGATTCACCCTTTCAAAATACTATAAAATCCATACCACCTACATACTTCCTCGCAATAGTATCAAAATATATTTTTATCTATTGAATAATAATTTTAATGGATAAAATTATAATTTTTCATTCAAGTAATGCTTTGGTCCATTTACTTATTTACTTGATTACTACTCAATCTATTGATCCAATGTAGCGTATGGAAATAATGCAGTACATTGGTATAGGTAATATTAGTCGGAGCTCAACATGTTGCTTAATCAATCATCAACTTTGATGCTAGGAGATCAATACGCTATACAATGACATAATGAGCATATTTAGTATTTTTATTTTATTTTAATCATTATTCTATAATATAAAAATGATAAATTATTGATCATATAATAATTTTTTAATATTAAATACCAATAGCCTAGGCAAATTTTGACAGATAATAGTCATTATAACTATTATAGTGGTTAGTAGCAATTCATAAAGGGGTTATCATAATAAGATCACAGTACTATTAGTATCTTAGGGTATAAACCACTAGAGAAGTAATATATGTAAAAAAGATGATAATTAGAACCGTAATGGAAGATGACAATGGATACTAGAAATAAATCATAATGAATTGTAAATATCAAAGGTGTAGATAACATAAAGGACTGTAGGTGCAAAAGGTATAGCTTTATGAAATGAAAGATAGAATTTATATGGCTAGAGAAATATAGCTCCTCCTATCTAGAGAATTTATTTATTTATTTATTTTTTCCTTAGTTGTGTGAGAGCTTAACAATTGGTTCGATAATTAATTATAATTTTTTGTTTAATTATACATTTACTTCTTTTTTTTTGTTTAGACACACATCTTGCTTTTTGAACATAGTTTTTTTATATTTCGCAAAATATGCTTAAGTATATCTGGTATTAGGATTAAACATTGAATGGCTATTGAAATCAAGTGATAAAAATAAATATTCTGGGACTAAACGCAAAGTGATGGATGGTAGAAAAGGATCAATAAATGAGTATCAATTATCCTTCCAAGTATTAGGGACATGTTAAGAGGTCATAATTAGCTTCAAAATTCATATTAGTCATGCTTAATCGCAGTAATACTAAAATCCACTTAAACCATGTTAGACTAAATGATATATTTTCTTATAATAATATCATAATAGTATAAAAAATAAAATAATATTACAATATAATGTTATATTCTTTAGTATACTAGGATTCTTATGACATAACAACAACGCAGCATCAACAATAATATATATTATAATATTATAATATTTATTTATATATTTTTTTTAATATTAATTAATAATTATATTATAATATATTATTAGAAAGTATATCATCATTAATCTAATAATGTAATAATAATATATAATATTATTAGATATCAATTCATCCACAGCTTCAATTAATGAATTCTGTAACTAAATTTATGGAATACTTGCATGCTTATTATTTGGGAAGGAGTTTCGTGATTACATTTACGAGCTTAAATATCGTGCCATGTCTTAACACATCCACACATCTCTCTCTCAAGTGGAAAGAAAATATAATAATATTTTATACATTTTTTTTTCTTTCTTTCTTTTGATTTTAATCCACTTCGTTATATGATGGAATTTGTACGTATTGGAAAGTAATTAAAGTTTTTTTTTTTTTTTGATTGGAAAAAATCCTCTTCATCTGAGCTGTAAAACCAACCGTATCTAAATATAGTTGGGCTGGGCAGAGTGGGGTAGCTCAGACTCGGGACCGAGAAGTTATCTAGGTTAGCTTGTAACCATAAGCTCAATGTGTATTTTTTTTTATCTTTTTGTTGACTCCTACTGGGACACATGAAAATTTTTTTAATTGTCAAGAGAAATAATTAAAAATATAATTATTTATAATTTAAATATCAATTTTATCCTGATTAGAGCAGAGTAGAGTAGATGATATTCATCAATAAACAATATAGTAAAGTGGAGAGGAAAATTAGGGAGTGAGGAAGTGAGGGAGTGATGGCGAGAAACCAAGCCGGAACATATACAATTTTTACTCTATAGGCATCCTCTTGGTTCGTTCCATACCACTCTCTCTCTCTCTTTTCCCCTTCCAATTCTTTTTCTATCTAAAAAATAATTACAATTATCATTAACAGTTTATAATGAAACTTTAATTAACTCTATTTGAAACATGGGCATGCAAAACAGAAAAAAAAAAAATTCTTGAAAGCAATTCATCATGCATGGAAAGAAAATATTTATTTCTTTTGTTTGGGTTGAATTTGTAAAACTTTGCTTTTAATCGTATTCGGCCACATAAAGTTCAGAAACGGAACGTGTATGAATAAAGCTTGCAATTTTTTATTATTAAATAGCATTAATATATCAATAGAAGAGTTGGGTGGCTATACGTGATAAACCCTTTTTTTAGTTAATTTCTTTTCTCTTCTCCCTTTAGATGTAGATAGAAAATATTGATAATTAAAAATTATATATATAATAAATATAGTTAAAATAAGAAAGTTAAGATAAATATATTTTAATTGAAGAAAAAATAAAGTTATTATAAAATATAGAGATAAATGTAATGTAAATCTAATTTTTTTTAATGTAAACCTATAAATACATCAATGTATATAAATGGTATGGTATATATAGAAAAAAAATATAAATTAAAAATTATATTTAAAAATAATTAGTTGTAATTAAAATATATTTTTAAATCAAATAACATGAAAAAATAATTAAATAATTTTAGATTAATATTTTGTTATTGTTGCTTGTATAGATTTTTGCAAAGAGTGTAAAACCCTTAAAGATTGTACGAAGATCTACATACAAAGGATTAGAGATCCCTAAAAATAAGAGAACCCAACTCTATGGCCACGAGACATCCGTGGCACCCCCTTGGCGGCTAACTGCTACTTTCAGTGCTTGAGAGGCGACCCTCCCGATATTAATATGAGAAAAAGATATCTTTAAAAATAATTAAAAGGAAATCTTCTTGGAGCATTTACGTTTATAGGAAGGAACAAACCATTATTGATTCATCACTCCAAGGGCATATGCGAGATGGGTGCATGCATGGAAGACTTTATGGTCACGTAAATAGTTTCAAGTAATATTTAAAATTTTGATGTGTAAACTCATCTTTATCTTCTCCCTTTATTAAAAAAATAGGAATCCAATTATCCTTCGAGCATTTAATTTTCTTCTTTCTTTCTTGTTTTTTTTCTTTTTTGTTTTTGATAATAAGAGATTGAAACCTTTGTTTAAGAGAAAAATAAGGAGATTGATATCCCACAAGATTTAAACATGTTGCTGCTGAAATCTGTTCTCTGATTCGGGCGATCGAGCTCTGGGACGGGCTCCCTCCTGGGCAGACCTGCAAAACAGTCCTCACGCGAGAGGTATTGGGGGTGGCCCTCCGTGGAAGACCCTCCGACGCTCAAGTCAGCGGGGATCAACAATCAACAAACAAGAGGAGAAGGCTTTCGCCGAAGAGTCTCTCGAAGGGTGGCCTTTCGAGAGCTCTGAGCATAGCGCTAATGGAAAAATGAGGGAAGCCAAGGCAGAAGGGGAGTGTGCCAGTAAGCAAGTGCGTATAGCTGAGGAGTCAGTAGATGACTCTATTTATAGAGGATCACCTGATTCTCTGGGGGCATCGTGGGTCCAAAAGTTGTTAGGATTTGAATCCAGTTTGTTATGAGGTCAGTAAAATTCGCATCTTGTTGGTTAGAAGATCGACGGCTGGGAGAGTTGGTTGATGTCTCGAGATTTGGCAAGTTTATAGGCTCCAGGGTTCTAGGCCACTCTCAGATATGATTTCTGTTTAGAATCTTACGAATTTGAACTCTCCCGCACTGAATTCCGCAGAGGTCCTCGAGTGCTCGGGTCTAGCTGGGGCATAATAATGATT
>UESW01003901.1:862600-923172 GCA_900491605.1 Calamus simplicifolius | reverse complement strand
TGTTATCCCGACTTGCGACTACGGAATCGATGAGTTCCGAGCAAAAGTTTCCCCTAAAAATCTTGGAAAAACCTAGCATCGCAGAGGTAGACCGAGTGATGCGGATTGAGGTCGAGCCATCCTGGTTATTAAAGTATCTTAAAGAAGGATTGCTCTCAACCGACCACAAGGAAGCAAGGAAGCTAAGATTGCAAGCTACCCACAATGTGCTGATCGACGATCAGCTGTATAAGCGGTCCTTTTCCATGCCACTGCTTAAGTGCCTCCGCCCATCCAAAGCTGATTATGCTCTTTGGGAAGTACATGAAGGAATCTGCGGCAACCACTTGGGGAGTCAATCTCTGTGCCACAAGGTACTGCGCTAGGGATATTACTGGCCTACCATGCAAAAGGATGCCGATGATCTCGTCCGAGCCTGTGACCCGTGTCAGAGGCACTCCAACATCCAAAGGCTCCCCTCCGCTAGCTTGGTCCCTTTTCCTCCGCTTAGCCATTTGCTAAGTGGGGGATGGACATCCTTGGCCTTTTTTTCCCTCGCCACTGGACAGAGAAAATTTCTATTTATTGCCATCGACTACATCACCAAGTGGGTCGAGGCCGAAGCAGCAGCCCAGATAACCGAAGCTCGGGCTAGGGACTTCGTGTGGAGATCCATCATTTGTCGCTTTGGCCTCCCGCATACCATCATCACCAACAATGGCAAGCAATTTGATAATCCAAGTTCTGGGAGTTCTATGAGGATCATGGCATCAGTCATCGCCTCACCTCAGTGGAGCATCCGCAAGCCAACAAAGAAGCCGAGGTAACAAACCGGACCCTACTTCAAGGGATTAAGACTCGGCTCATCAGAGCCCGAGGCAGATGGGCGGACGAACTTCATCATGTTCTATGGGCCTACCGCACTACCCAGAGAATCCCCACTGGTGAGACCCCGTTTCGGATGGCCTTTGGCACGGAAGCCATCATCCCCGTGGAAATAGGCCTCCCCTCTCCGCGAGTGGAAAGCTACTCAGAAGAAACTAACGACGAGCAGCTCCGAGCCAATCTCGACTTGGTGGAAGAGATTAGGAAAAAGCTCGAATCAAAATGGCCACGTACCAG
This sequence comes from Calamus simplicifolius, assembly GCA_900491605.1. Lineage (NCBI taxonomy): Eukaryota > Viridiplantae > Streptophyta > Magnoliopsida > Arecales > Arecaceae > Calamus > Calamus simplicifolius. Next base: position 922,071 of record UESW01003901.1, on the reverse strand, counting down.
CAAAGAGTGGCCTGCTACCATGCCTCTAGAGTCAAGGGCAAATCCTTCTCACCCGGCGATCTTGTCCTCCGAAAGCATCCGTCTCCAAGCCGCTGGAGCAAGGAAAGCTCTCTCCAAATTGGAAGGTCCTTATCAAGTGGCGGAAGTCATCAGACCTGGCAACTACAAGCTCCAGGACTTGAATGGGAAATCCATTCCCCGGATGTGGAGTTTGGACAACCTCCGCATATATCATCAATAGAGTATGCTCTCTATAGACTCGCCCCATTTACAGTTTTGGCATCTTGTTTTATGATCCGCGGCACAACCGCTACGGTCATTTCTTCAAAAAGTTGTAATAGAAAATAGATGTCGTTCACATATCCATTCTCGGCATACCGAGCTATCTCCTTGAGCCAAATCTCCGTCCCTCGGCTGGGCCGAGCTCTGAGCCAGAGCTACATATCTTGATTAGGCCAAATTATATCCCACGAAGGCTTAGTATGGCTGAGTGCTCCCGGCGCAGCTGAGAGCCGTGTGATCTCCAAAATGTCGTTCGGATTTGGGTAGCTTACAAGCCCTGGCCAAACCCAACGCCAGAGAAATATCGTTCGGATTCGGGTAGCTTACAAGCCCCGGCCGAACCAAATAATCTCCAAAATATCGTTCGGATTCGGGTAGCTCACAAGCCCCGGCCGAACCAAACAATCTCCAAAATATCGTTCGGATTTGGGTAGCTTACAAGCCCGGCCGAACCAAACAATCTCCAAAATATCGTTCGGATTCGGGCAGCTTACAAGCCCCGGCCGAACCAAACGTCAGAGAAATATCGTTCAGATTTGGGCAGCTTACAAGCCCCGGCCAAACCCAACGCCAGAGAAATATCGTTCGGATTTGGGTAGCTCACAAGCCCCGGCCAAACCAAACAATATCCAAAATATCATTCGGATTTGGGCAGCTTACAAGCCCGGGCCGAACCAAACGCCAGAGAAATATCATTCGGATTCGGGCAGCTTACAAGCCCCGGCCGAACCCAACGCCAGAGAAATATTGTTTGGATTCGGGTAGCTTACAAGCCCCGGCCAAACCAAACAATCTCCAAAATATCGTTCAGATTCGGGTGGCTCACAAGCCCCGGCCGAACCAAACAATCTCCAAAATATCGTTCGGATTCGGGTAGCTTACAAGCCCCGGCCGAACCAAACAATCTCCAAAATATCGTTTGGATTCAGGCAGCTTACAAGCCCCGGCCGAACCAAACGCTAGAGAAATATCGTTCGGATTCGGGCAGCTTACAAGCCCCGGCCGAACCCAATGCCAGAGAAATATCGTTCGGATTTGGGTAGCTCACAAGCCCCGGCTGAACCAAACAATCTCCAAAATATCGTTCAGATTCGAGCAGCTTACAAGCCCCGGCCAAACCAAATGCCAGAGAAATATCGTTCGGATTTGGGCAGCTTACAAGCCCCGGCCAAACCCAACACCAGAGAAATATCGTTCGGATTCGGGTAGCTCACAAGCCCCGGCCGAACCAAACAATCTCCAAAATATCGTTCGGATTCGGGCAGCTTACAAGCCCCAACCGAACCAAACGCCAGAGAAATATCATTCGGATTCGGGCAGCTTACAAGCCCTGGCCGAACCAAACGCCAGAGAAATATCGTTCGATTGGGTAGCTTACAAGCCCTGGCCGAACCAAACAATCTCCAAAACATCGTTCGGATTCGGGCAGCTTACAAGCCCCGGCCGAACCAAGCGTCAAAGAAGCATCGTTCGGATTCGAGCAGCTTATAAGCCCCGGCCGAACCAAACAATCTCCAAAGCTTAATTCGGATTCGGGCAGCTTACAAGCCCCGGCCGGATTAAATAATCTCCAAATATCGCTCAAGGTTCGGGCAGCTAACAAGCCCCCATCGAAACCAAAGGATAAAAACCTTGACAACAACGAGTGATATTCTTGATCCTCAGCAACAACCGAGTGATATCCTGAGGCTCCGCCCTATTCAAGTAATCTCTCCAACGCCCTGACACAACGAAGGCATCCTATTATACCTTGGTAGAGGCAAACGACCTCCCACTATTCGATAGCAAAAACATGCCACGAGTGTCTTTCCCCGAAGAAACACCTGCTTCATTCTGCGAATAGGATCATGCTTACCTCATGACTCCACAGGACCGCCCAGGTCCCTCTTTGACTCACACATGGATATACGTGTTCTCTACTGAGGACCGAACATTGGTCTTAGCAAGAATAAAGCAGCAATAGCGCTGCCGAAATATACTGTGACATAAGAAGCATAATATGGGAGCAACAACTCTCAACACAAAAAAGAAGCAGGTGCTAAAGAAAGAAGGAATGAAAACTTTCTTTATCTCCTCATAAAAAGAAAAGTTATAACATCCTGAAAGGAGTTACAAGTGCATCAAAGCACAAGAAATAAAAACAAGTAAATAGCTCGGCCGAACTACTTCAGTCAGCTTCGGTTAACAATGACGCTTCGGAATCCGACCCAAAAGATCATGCGACCAGCCAGCTCGCCCTGATAGATAGCAAGGCCGGCTTCCCACGGGTCCTCTGGATGAATTAAGAGATCCAAAAAGAGGCGCAGACCTGTGGATGTTGATGCTGAGGAAGCTTCCCCCTGGGTGGAATGTTGGGCTGCAGGCCGCTGCCCGATTGAGAGAGATAAGGGACCATCAGCCCCACACTGCTCTCAACTCCCTCTTCACATGGCGGAAGATTCCCCGCACGGAGGGCTAAGCATCCAGCCAGAGGGAGAAGGAAAAGTCCGTGCATGCTACGGGGGTACATGTGCACTTCCTACCCTGCGACCCCCGTAGCAAACCATAAAGGACACACAGGAAGCGCATATGTGCACTCTCCATGTGATCTCTACGGACCTCCTGTGCGCTCTCCATATGATCTTTGAAGCTCCTCCCTTGAGGACGAGCTGCTCTCCAGCGGCTCCTTCGTCACCCCGGCTATCCGTAGGAAGGTGGCTTACAAAAGGAAAACTCAGTCCCTCCACTCTCAGCTTTAGGGACGCAGACATCATGAAAACTTTCACAGCTCACAGAGAAAAAAATTTTGGGGATGGCCTAGCATGGCCCCTTCCCTTTTTATAGGCAAAATGGACCGGGAACAGCTGTTAAAGCAGTAAGCCCCAAGGTTTAAAATGCCCAATCCACGCTGCCACATGGCCTCCCAGGATGAAAATAGCGCCCTTCGATGCGTGCCAAATGCGTTGTTCAGCCCATGACGTACGCTGAAAGATTTTCTCTGATCCCAGATCACAGGTCTTAAATGCAAAAAATTGCCCGCTGATCTTAGAGATACGGGCAGACCTGGAAAATCGCCCGGTGAAAATGACACCCTCCAATGGCAAACAAGCGCTTGCGTCGTACGTCGAAACGACCCACCTTGGAAAAAGTCAACATAATAAGTGTCCCTGGAAAATGCCGAGGTGACCTTTCGCAAACCATAGAGCTGTATTATCCTTTTCGGCAAAGAGAAGATCAGCTCCTTGGAAAAGGCAAAAGCATTGGCAGAGTCATAAAAAGGGCGCAGAAGCCAAGTACTCCTCAATAAACATACCTCGGTATTCCTTCCTCCGGCTCAACTGCCCATTGCATCTTGACGTAAGCCGAGACATTGCCTTGCGTTTTAACCCAAGGCCAAAACTGCCTCCATACTTAGAATAAACCAAAGTATCTCCTTTCCGTTCAACATGACTGCATGTGATCTTGTACTTCTGTCCAGTCTAAAGTAACTACTTTTATCTCAATGATAACGGGACACGCTATAAGCCCCAACATATACCCAGAATGCGAAAGCATCGGTTAAGGTCGGAGTGCATGTCCTATGAATAAAAGCCCCACGTATACCCAGAATGCGTAAGCATCGGGTAAGGTCGGAGTGCACGTCCTATGAATATAAGCCCTGACCTATACCGAGAAGGCGTAAGCATCGGTTAAGGTCGGAGTGCACGTCATAGGAATATAAGCCCCGGCCAAGGCCGAGTGCATCTTTTGTCAAAAACCTCGACAAAAACCGAGCGATATACAACGCCCCAACTGAAACCTACGAGCCCCATTTACCTCGGTCAAAACAAGGATGCTGTGTTGGAGGTTCCTCGGGAGAATATTTCGTTCCGTAAGATTCGGAGGATAAGGAAAAATACTTCCGAAATAGCAACAAACAAGGAAGTTTCAAAAAAAACCTTTCTCCGTTCATTACAAGAGGGGAAAATCAAAGAAAAATAAATTAGCCCTCACAGGGCTTGCTACTTTCTCTGAATGTCGTTGAACTCTCCCTGCGCCGCGGAGCCGAATCAGCCAATTGCTGTCGAAGGGATGCCACCTCCCGCTCTAGCCTACTATTGGCTTGGCGAAGGAGCTTGATCTCTCTTGCCGAGATGACCAGGTGTTGCTCAGCCATTCTCTACTTGCTCGCGGTCACGAGTAACGATGCCAAAACCTCCCCGTCAATAGTTATTGTGGTGCGGCCCCGGTGGGGCACCCCAAAGCTGCCAACAACGCTGCTTGGCATCCCAGTTGACCTCCCTCCATTCTCGGAAGCCATCCTGTTACTGCAAGCTTAGACAAGCCAACAGGAAATCAGCAGAGGAAATGGTTAACGATGGCGTACCACCCACCAGTATTTAAATTACCTCGGGCAAGCGTCCCGATCACCCGAACCGTCAGTTCCAACGCCACTACCATAAAATCTTGCCATGCGTCATCGCTTCCGTGGCCACGTGCGGGAAGCGAGGAATCATTCCCCCTTTACCGAAAAGGATAAATAAATGATGGCGCACCGGTAAACACCCTTCTTCTTGGGACCAAACTCCCTTCGAAAAGCGCGCCCGCCTCTTCACCTTGCGCGGGCCGAGTTACCCAACTTCGGCTCTAACCAGGATACCTCTGCAATCCTTGGCCATCACATGCCGAGCTATCTTATCTCTCGGCCTAAGCCGAGCTATCACGTCACTCGGCTTCATCAGAACTATCTTATCTCTTGGCCTAAGCCGAGCTATCACGTCACTCGGCTTCATCAGAGCTATCCCTATACCTCGGCCTCGACCGAGGCATTTATTTAAACCCGAACTAAGTTGGCCGAAGAACGCGAACAAGTCATAACTTGTTCGCAGTCGAAAGGAAGTCTGCAACAAAGAGATTGGCTAAAAAGACAAGCAAATGGGGGCCGAGGGCCCGTTCATTGGAAACTTCAGACCAAATTACATGTTAAAAAAGCAAAAGTACACAAATAACTCTCAAGGGTCAGGAGCTAGATCAGTTCCGGCAATGCCCTCAACAACGCTTGGGGAAGCCTGGCTCGTTTCGCCCACTTCAAAGGTTGTAATTTCCTTGGCGACGGATTTGAAGCATTCTTCAGGGGCCGCGGCCTCACTAGCATCCAGAATAGCGTCGAGGTCGACGTCCAAAACATCATCGTATTAAGCCTCTTCAGCTCCTGGGGTACAAGCCTCAGAAGTTTCAACATCCAAGAAAGAGAGGTCCCATTCTGGATGCTCCTTGGATATCTTGTTTCGAACATCCTCCACACCAAGCTGGAAGGCGTCGGCACAGATTGCATCTTGTTCACCCCTGAGTAGAGCGAGCCGCATCTCAGCTTCAGCAACTTGATTTCGAAGTGAGGTGATCTGCCCCTCAGTTTCAGCAGTTTGACTCCGCAGTAAGGCAATCTGCTCCTCGGTCTCAGCGACCCTCCTTCGAGCTCTGAGCCCCTCCCTCGACTGGATGCCAATTCCCCTTGCAGGGTCCATATCTGGCTTCGATTCTCCAGCTCTGCCTTCTTCATCTGCAAAAACAGAGTTAGCCAGTGCCACGGTGAGCCAGCAAGGGAAGCCAAAAAGGGGTAGTACCATACCTCCTCCTCCTACCAGGATAACTTCTGGGTCAACTCCTTGACCTCGTCAAAAGCCCTCAATTTATCAGCCTTAACCTGCTCGATTCTGCCCTTGAGATCACTGATCTTTGACTGCCTACTGTCAGCTTCTCCCCAGGCTTGGGAGAGCTTGCTATCGAGTTGGGTTAACTTTTCCTAGTGCCATTTGATTATGTCGTCCCTATCAGCTACAGCACGGTTGAGTTGTCGTACCTTCTCCTCTAACTTGCCAAGCATCTTGTTCAGGCGATTTCTCAACTCGACGGCTTCTCTTCTCTGCCTGCCTAGGCTTTCACTAAACTATTTCTTGACAGTCTCCATTTCTCCAGCATGCCTAGACTTGATCTACGATAACTCCAAGCATGCATCATCGTACCTCGCCAGGAGCCCTCGTAGCTCTTTAACTTCGAGCCTCAGATTGGACGCATAATCTAGGGCGGCCTGATGCAGCACCCTCATCTTCGTCAAATTCTTGTTGGCGATACCCAGAGCTTGTTCAAATGTATCAGATGCCTCCACTCATGATCGAAGCTCAGTGCTGACTCTCCTGGCCTGGGCGCTGGCCCCTGTCGCCAGGTTCAAGCACCAGCACAGTGCCCTGGTGATCAAAGCACTCTGCAGAATGAAGCACAAGTGAGAAGAGCGCGGCCAAGCTAACCAGAAAGCACTCACTACTTAGGAATAATAACTCACCCGGAAGATGTAGGACCTGGCTAGCCCCATGAGGGTGGAATTATTGATCTCGGAGAGAAGATGGGCTTTCGTCACCACATTCCGCTGGCCAAATGCGGCATCAACCAGGTCTAGGTCTGTGAACTCATTCACCGAGGGACCTGCACCCAAGTACAGTGCTGACCTCATTAGGGCAGCAAACGCCGCCTCGACAGCCGATTACGAGCTACCGGGCTGACCATTCCCGTCCGAAGGATTGGTCCAAGCGACCTCCGACTGAGAAGCCTTTGACCTCTCGGCCTCCCTCAGCAGAATTCTAACCTGGGATTCCTCGGATAACTCGGCCAGCCTAGGCGCCAGTTTTCCCGAAACTTTGGTGGAAGAAGCTTCGGCTGCAAGACCTTTACCTTGCTCTCTCCCCTTGTCCGAGCTCCTTCCCTCGATCATGGGAACCTGCTCCTCCCTCGCAGGCTCCACCAATGCCTCGGTCTGTTCATCAATTTCCCCAACCACTCCAGGAGGAAGTTCTCCAGCCGTAGCCTTTTGAGCCTCCACTACAGTCGCCCAACGTCGCCACCCCTAAATCCCTCCTGTCCTCCTGCCAAGGCCAGAGGCATTTCCTCGCTCGGAGGAGGGCCCTCAGGGGCACCGACCTCCACCGTGCCAGCCATTGGCTCACCTTCAAAAGAAGGGGCTCCCAGACAAGCCAACAGAGTTTCATCCGGGCTGTCTACTATCTTCATCACTAGAGGACAGGGGACCTCAGCAATCCTCTCTATATCCTCCTCTGCTTTCAGCGCCTCCGCGCGACTGCTTCAACCTCTGGCGAGTGCTCCTTGGAAAGATGAACTGTCTTCTCGGGCTTGCGTTTCTCCCCTCCGCTACTCTCCCTCGGGCGCTTGCTCAACCCTTTCTTTATGTGGCCCGATAGTTTAGACTTCTTGGCTGCGGCGGTTCGTTATAGCAGAGGGAAACATTGGTTTCACTTCCTTGAAAATGGGGCAACTTTGTTAGGGATGCAGAGATGCATCCAGTGTTGTCAGCGCAGGAGGAGAGGGATTTGGACATCCTTCGCAATGGCCAAGTGTTTTCGGCCAATGACCTATTATCGGAGGGAGCCCTTTTCGCAGCCGGGCTCAGCTCTCAGGACCCGCAAGGTGAGTTCTCCCTGTTACCTTTTTTCACTGTGTGTTTTCCTGATGAATGTGTTTGGATCTGATCGTGCGTGTTTCGTTCTTTCAGCCAAGAGGTCGGCACTGTCGAGCCTTGCCAAGAGGAAGAGAGGAAAGCACCCAGGGGAGAGTAGCGGCGGGATAGCGGCAGGCCCGAGAAAAGGGCCCATACCTCCGGAAGAAGCCCGCCGGACACCGGAGCGGTTACGACAGGAGTGCCGGGGGCGAAGGAGGGTTTGGGGAGAGAAGCCATGATCCCTTGTCCTCCCGTGTTAGAGATATCGGATAGCTCAGATGAGGCTCCGTTGGTTCGTCTGACCGCGTCCCCTATGAAAGAGGAACCAGCAACGGATCTGGCAAAGGCGGTCATTTCTGCGGGGCCTTCCATCCCCGCAGGATCACCACCGGCTCTAGCAGGAGAGGGGGGAAGGGACAGCTGCAGCCAAGGAGGTTCAGGGAGAGCCCCCTCTTGGTCTCTCTGCAGGGGAGTCCGGTAGTAGTGAAGCCAGGTCGCTCGCGGTAGTTCAGGAAGCGGGCCAGATAGAGGCTTCGGTGGAGCCTGCAGGGGAGGCGCAAGTGGTAGGCCGGGCCGAGGCCTCGGGGGTCCTGTGGCGGAGACACAGATGGTGGTGACCGGGAAAGGTGCGTCGGAGGAGGGGACGCAGCAAGGTGGGAGTCCCGCATTGGGAGCTCCCTCGAAAAAGATTTTGGGGAGGCTGGCGCTTGGGCTAGCCGAATTATCCGAAGAAGTCCAAGCCAGGGCCTTGATAGAAGAGGCTGGAAAGTTGGGGGCCTCTCAGACGGAGGTCGCCCAGGTTGGTCCCTTAGGCGGGGACGGTCAGCCCAGCAGTTCGAGCGCTGGTGTTGAGGAGGCGTTTTCCGCCTTAATGAGGTCGGCCTTGCATCCGGGTGCAGATCCTTCGGCGGACAAGTTTGCAGATTTGGAGCTGGTTGATGCTACGTTCGGTCAGCAAGGCATGGCTGAAAGTGTCCATCTCCTTCCCGATATCGACAATACGACCCTGATGAGGATGACTCGGGCCTATGCCTCGCGGGTGAGTTATTTCTCTTGTGCGGTGGATGTTTCCTGATTGACCCCATCGTGGGTTTTTATTCATCTTTGTCTCGCAGAGCATTTTGCTTTCTCGGGCGATGTGCTGGCGTTTGAGTTTGGCGACGGGGCCAGCATTCAGGCCAGGAGAGACAATGCCGAGCTCCAATCACGATTGAAGGTGTCTGAGAAGTTCGAAGAACTTATGGCTATGAGTGATAGAAGTTTGAAGGGGATAAGGGCGGCACACCAGGTCGCCCTGGCCGAGGTGTCCAAGCAAAAGCGTAGAGTGGAGGAGTTGCAGGAACTCCTGGCGAAGAACGACAACGCGTGCTTGGAGCTGGCTAGAATTGAGTCGAAACATTCCGCGGAGGTGGCGGCGATGCGGCGGAACATAGTGAAAGCTTGGGTCGGCTGGGAAGGGAAGCTGCCGATGAAAGAAAGCGCCTGGCCAGAATGCTTGGCGAAGTGGAGGAGAAGCTGAAGCGGCGCGATGGCGAAATTGCTCACTTGAGGGAGGGCGCTAAATGGCACCAGGGACAATAGCTCGGGTGAGCAACGAGTTATCCCAAGCCCGGGAGGAGGTCGAAGCCAAACAGTTGAGAATCAATACTCTGCAGGAGAGAGTCGAGCTGGTCGGGGCTGACAGAACAAGAGCCAGGGGTGAGGCTGAGGAGCTGGCCAAGAGGTTGGCCAGACGAGAGGAGGAGGTACGATCTCATTTTGCCCCCTTTTTAGTTTCTTCTACTGGTCTCTTGTGATGCCGATTGACTTTGGCTTTTTCAGATGGCCAAGTTAGAGTTGGAGATTCGGGCTCTCCAAGGTGAGCTCGTGTCCAACCGCAATAAGAGCTCAGAATTGAGACGCGGGCCGGCGAGTTTGAGGAGCAAAACATCATTTTGCGGGCTCAAGTTGCGGAGGCTGAGAAGCAGGCTGCTGAGGCTAATATGCAGCTCGCCATACTCAAGGGGAAGCAGGATGCTATCGGCGTTGACGCCTTCCAACTTGGGATAGAAGAATGTAAAGATAAGATATCCAGTGAGCATCCAGAGTGGGATCTCTCTTTTCTGGATATGAAGCTCCCGATGATGGTGAGTCCGAAGGAGAAGAAGAGGATGAATATGTCGACGTCTCCGATACCGATCCTGGTGCCGCCCCGGGTCCCAGCGAAGCCGCAGCTTCTGATGGACGATCGCAAACTGCCGCTGGAGGGGCAAAGGTATTAGAGAGAGGTGAACCTAGTCACACCTCTGCGGATGTAACTGAGAGCTCCTCCAAAACTGACGTGGCTCCTGGACCTTAGGAGCTACCCTGTATTTCGCTTTCTGAAAGTCTGTCCGATGTTTCTCAATGGATGAACCCTCTATTTTCATTTAATTGTTTTTCTTTGTATGGCCCTGTTGCCGCCCAGTCTTGCCTCAATCGTGAGCGATGTGTTGGCTTAACCCAAGGCGGGGCGATAGCCCTGACCGGCGAATCGACAGGTGATCTGGTTTGGCTCATGTCTTAATTAAGACTCAGGAAACGAAACTGGATGGTTAAGACCGATTGATAAGGTAGGTCGGTTTGGGCCGACAGGCGAAGCAAGATAGGTCGGCTAGGGCCGACGAGCAAAGTAGGTCGGCTGGGGCCGAAGCAAAATAGGTCGGCTAGGGCCGACGAGCAAGATAGGTCGGCTAGGGCCACAAGCAAAATAGGTCGCTGGGGCCGACGAGCAAAATAGGTCGGCTAGGACCGACGAGCAAGATAGATCGGCTAGGGCCGACAAGCAAAATAGGTCGGCTGGGGCCGACGAGCAAAATAGGTCGGTTAGGGCGACGAGCAAGATAGGTCAGCTAGGGCTGACATATGAGGGCGGTTGCTGAAGTATTTTTCATTTCCTTGGGTCATTTCAGTTTGTGTAGCCCTCGTGCTTATTTTGTTATTCTGTCGGCGCCCTGCCATTTTGCAGGCAAATCGGTTTTTATTTTACCAAAATTGATGATACGGCGCTGTGGGGAACATAAAGCTGCTCTAGAGCTTTCTGGAAGGTGCTCTTTTCCCATGCAGGTCGTTTTGGTGTGCAGCGCACGTAGCCGTTTACCATTGGAGGACATTATTTCCGTAGGACGATCTCCTGAACCTGCCAGCTTCCGTAACGCTAGCGGACGATCCCCTGCATTTAATGATTGCGATTCGGGATCAAGAGGAAATCTCCGTATATGTCATAACTCAGGCGGTGGGCTTGGCGCGCATTAGGGCGCCGCTTTCATCCTGGGAGGCACGTGGAGATATGGGCCAGGTGTTCGAATCTCGGGGCTTACAGCCTTGGCGATTGCTCCCGGTCCATTCTTGGCCTATAAAAAGGGAAAGTGGGGTAGTGCTAAGCCATCCCCAAAGTTTCTTTTCCACTAGAGCTTTCATCATGCTCGTTTCTCTGTTGTTGCGAGTGGGAGGACTGAGCTTTTCTCTTGCAAGCTTTTTGCCTCCGGATAGTTGGGGCGATGAAGGAGCTGCCGAAGGATGGCTCGCCCTTAGGGGATGAGTCCCGGAGATCATATGGAGAGCGCACATGGAGGGCGCAGAGATCACACGGGGAGCGCACATACACTCTTCCAGTGTGACCTTTGTGGTTCCCCTTCGGGGACGCACGGTAGGGAGTGCATGCGGGCTCCCCATGAGTCGCTTGAACTTCTCCTCCTCCCCGATTTGGATCCCTGGGCTCGCCGCCCGGGGAATCTTTCACCACATGGGGAGGGGGTGAAAGTGTGCCGCCGCCGATGCCTTGTCCTTGAGCCATGGCGAGGTGGGGGCGGTGCATACTCGATTTGGGAGAGCGTTCCGACGCCAGGGTCCGCTGGCTCCCTATCTGCTCGCCGGGGGTCCCTCGGTTGGGTGGTCTGGGATGGCCACCCAAATATCTCGGTTGGGTCACCGAGATATCATTATTTACTGAAGCTGGCCGCAACGATTGGTCCATGTCGCCCGGCTATTATCAGCTCGAGCTGACTGGATGCGGCTTAACTGGTTCGGCGGTCGGATGCCGGAGCACCACGGTCGCCTAGGTCTGCTTTGGAGCAGTTGCCCGAGTTTTGTATTTGTCTTTATTTTATGCATTTCAATGCTCTTGTAAAGCCTTTCAGGCATTTGTAACCGGTTTTGGCAATAAAGAGAGTTTCATTCTGTTTCTCAATCTCTATTTCTTCTGTGCCAAGTTTATTGTTGCTGTTGGGCATGGGTGCCTCGCTCGTTCTTAGCGAAGATCCCGCGCTATCCGAACTAATCAAGGTTCTCAAGACAGTTTAGGGATCATTCGGCGAAATACGCTCCTTACTTCGGTCCGAAGTTTAGTATTTTGTGCTTCGTCCTTATCGGAGCTCGCATCCTTGCAGGTCGCTTTGCCGAAGTTCAGAAAATTTGTGCTTGGCTTCACCAAGGTTCGGAACTTGTAGCTCGACCCAGCCGAGGTTCGGAGAGGTTTTACTTGGCCCTGCCAAGGTTCGGAGAATTTGTAGCTCGGCCCAGCCGAGGTTCGGAGAACTTTTACTTGGCCCTGCCAAGGTTCGGAGAATTTGTTGCTCGGCCCAGCCGAGGTTCGAGAATTTGTTGCTCGGCCCAGCCGAGGTTCGAAGAATTTTTACTTGGCTCTGCCAAGGTTCGGAGAAATTGTAGCTCGGCATGGCCGAGGTTCGGAGAAGTTTTACTTGGCCCTGCCAAGGTTCGGAGATTCAGGGCTCGGAGAAATGACTTAGCTGCCACTATGAGCCATAGTGTAAGGTCTCTATGACGCTTTGTGAGGGGGCACCTGGGCGAACGAGCGGTATGTTGTCACACTCCTTTATTTATGACGTTACCCTTCCCGAAGGGACAAGTCATTGGCCAGACGCCGGATCTCTTCCCTCTGCGCTTCCCGAAAAAGGAGCTTGGGGAAGTGCTGGGAGTATTTATTACGGGGGGCGGCAGATCGGAAGGTATTCTGCTCGGGGAGATTCCCGATCAGTCAGTCCGCACTTACCGATCTCACTCGGGATGGGGTGCGGTGCCTCGGATTCTGCAGTCATTAAGGTGACGACACGTGGCAAGTTCTCATAGGTCGACGTGACCGATTGAGATACCTGACGAGTATAAATATGACCGAAGGGTGTGGTCTTAGTCATCCCTTGGTTTAAGTCGTGAAATAGTGTCAGACCATGGCCTCTCAAGGGCGATCCTCGGAAGAGTTGCGTGCATCTCTCAACGGTTTGCTGTATTCGGAGAGGGGGCGCCCCACCATCACTATCGACGGGCTGGGTCTGGCGTCGACCCTTGCGAGCTAATCAGCAGCTCGTAAGGGTCGTCGAGGAGTACATGGACGTGTCGACCAAGGAGGTGGAGGCCCTGCGCCGGGTGGTAGACCGGCAGAGGGAGGAGGTCGAATCGCTTCGCCAGCAGGTTGCTGATCTCACCGAGCGCCTGGAGGATCTGCTGGCGTCTGGAAGCGACTCCGACCCCTGATTTAGGGCCTCCGTTACTTTGTTTTGTGCTTTTGCTTTTCTTGTCTCTCTTTTTGTGTACTTCCCTCTTTTCAAATTAATGCAAAGAGGCTTTGTTCAGATAATCTTCCTTTTTCAAGAGTCTTTTGCTTTGTCGGCATGGCTCCACTGGTTCACGCGTCGAAATAGATGCTTTGATCGATGGGTTATAGGGGCGTTACCCAAAGATTTTAGTAGCAGAGGGGCATTCCTTGGCTCTGCTCGGGGCTTTTGGCCGATTACGCGGGGCTTAATGGGCCCTTCCTTTTGTGTGTCAACGGTTTTTTGCTCAGCGTGCTTCGTTTTAAACCGGCGGAAATTTGGGACTATTTGGAAGTCCCTCGGCCTTAATCGGGGCCTACGTACTTCGGCTTTCAGCCGGTGTCTTAACTTGAAGAATTTTTACTCGGCCTTGCTGAGGTTCGGAGATTTGTTTTACTTGGCCCTGCCAAGGTTCGGAGAATTGTTGCTCGGCCCAGCCGAGGTTCGGAGAATATTTTACTTGGCCCTGCCAAGGTTCGGAGAAATTGTTGCTCGGCCCAGCCGAGGTTCGGAGAATGTTTTACTTGGCCCTGCCAAGGTTCGGAGAATTTGTTGCTTGGCCCAGCCGAGGTTCGGAGAATATTTTACTTGGCCCTGCCAAGGTTCGGAGAATTTGTTGCTCGGCCCAGCCGAGGTTCGGAGAGTTTTTACTTGGCCCTGCCAAGGTTCGGAGAATTCCTGTCTAGACAAGTAGCTCGGTCGTGCCGAGGATGGGTAAGCAGCATCTATTTCTTTTTGCAACTTTTGGCAATGTAGTGCATAATGATTTGCATTGAAAAATGTGCTGACAGGAAGATATAATGAGGCATATGAAAATAAACTCGGAGAGGACGTACCCTATTGATAATATTTTCGGAGATTGTCCGAATTCCACGTCCGGGGAATGGATTTCCCATCCAAATCCTGTAGCTTGTAGGTTCCCGGTCCGATGATCTCCGCTACTTGGTACGGGCCCTCCCAGTTTGGCGCCAGCTTTCCTTGTTCCAGCGGTTTGGAAACAGAGGCCTTTCGGAGGACAAGGTCGCCGGGCAGGAAGGCTTTCCCTTTGACTCTGGAGGCGTGATAACGGCTACCCTTTGTTGATAAGCGGCCATTCTGATCCGGGCCTTCTCTCTGATCTCCTCTACCAAGTCGAGGTTGGTGCGGAGCTGTTCGTTGCTAGCTTCCTCTGAGTAGCTTTCCACCCGCAACGATGGGAGGCCATTCCACAGGGATAACGGCCTCTGTACCGAAAGCCATTCGGAATGGGGTTTCACCTGTCGGGATTCTCGGGGTGGTGCGGTAGGCCCATAAGACATGATGCAGCTCCTCCGCCCACCTGCCTTGGGCTCTGGAGAGGCGAGCTTTGATTCCCTGAAGGAGGGTCCTGTTGGTCACTTCGGCCGCTCCGTTGGCTTGTGGGTGCCCGACCGAAGTGAGGTGGTGACGGATTCCATGCTCCTCACAGAACTGGCAAAATTTAGAGTTGTCAAACTGCTTACCGTTGTCGGTGATTATAGTATGCGGGAGGCCGAATCGGCAGATGATGGACCTCCACACAAAATCTCTGGCCCGTGCCTCGGTAATTTGTGCAACTGCTTCCGCTTCGACCCATTTGGTGAAGTAGTCGATGGCGACAAATAGAAATTTCGCTGTCCTGTGGCAAGCGGGAATGGGCCGAGGATGTCCATCCCCCATTTGGCAAAGGGCCAAGCGAGGATATGGAAACTAGTTCGGCGGAAGGGAGCCTTTGGATGCTTGAGTGCCTCTGGCAGGGGTCGCAGGCTCGGACTAGATCGTCCGCGTCCTTTTGCATGGTCGGCCAGTAGTAGCCTTGTCGCAGCACCTTGTGGCATAGGGACCGGCTTCCCAGATGGTTGCCGCAAATCCCTTCATGTACTTCACGCAGGGCATAATCTGCTTCGAACGGGCGAAGGCATCTGAGCAGCGGCATAGAAAAAGACTGTTGACCCAATTGATGATTTTGATGATTAACAAAACTATTTGAGTATAACAATTGAAGGCTCTAATGATTTTGATTAAGTTTTTCAGATTATAAGTCGATTGAATGATCAAAATCAGGAGTTAAATCGTGTTCTGGATCGAATCTAATGTCTAGGTAAGATTGCAGACATTAGAGTCGACTCCGAGAATCACAGAGCCGACTCCAGTATCTGGCACGGAAGTTAGAGTCGACTCCGAGACTGTTAGAGCCGACTCTCACAGAAGAAACAGAACGTTGATTTTTCTGGCCCCGACTTAGAGTCGACTCCGGGTCTGTTAGAGTCGACTCCAGAAAAGTTTCTTGTCGACCCCAGAAAAGTCAGAGACGACTCCAGAAATAACGGATTAAAGTGTTCGAGTTAGAGCCGACTCCAGAAAAGTTAGAGTCGACTCCAACCCACCTGGAACGAAAAATCAAATTGCCAGATCAGCTCTAACGGTAATATTTCTATTTTACTTTATTTCTAACGGATATATTTTGTTACAAGGTACACTCCAACGGATAGTTTTCTTCCAAAAATGGCTTGAAAGAATCTATAAAAAGGGAAGACTATCATTCAAAAAAAAGAGAACAAAAAATGGAAAAACAGAAAAAAAAGAAGAAATCCCAATTCAAAAATCCGAAAAAGAGAGAGCCTGAATCTCAAGAGAAAAACCTTCTAGCTCAAATCCACTCCACTCCAAAAAGCTCAAGAGGAATCCAAGGCATTCAAATCAAAGTTTTGGTGGATTTCCCAAATTGGAGAAAGAGGATCAGTTTCTTGCTTTTCAACCCTTCTCAACTGCTTCAACTGTGAAGAATCGGAGCTGAGGCTTGATTCAATCCAGCAAGGAGAAGAAGAAAAGAAGAAAAGAAGAAAAGCTCAAAAGCCAACCAACTACAAATCAGGCTTTTCTAAACCTTGTTATTTATTTGATTATTTGCTCATTGAGGAGCTGTGTATTGAAAAACAATATTTCTTTTGTTTGTGTCTAGTTCAATCTGGGGGATTGAACTAGTGGAGGTAGTCTTACCTCGGTACAAGCTTGGTATAGCTTGTGTTAGGGTTTTTGTGCTGGTGAGCCCGAAAAAACCGGCTGGGTTCGTTGTGATCCCGGGAAAACAACAAGTTTGAGTTGTGAGCTTGTAAAACAACTCGGCTGTAATCAAGGAAGATTATAGTGTGGACCCAAGTGAATCTTGGGAGTGGACGTAGGTGTTGGATACACCGAACCACTATAAAATCTTTGTGTTTGCGTGTCTCCTTTATCTCTATCTCTATCTCTATCTTATTGATTGTATTTTATTTTTGCATCTGCATTCACTTACTCACACTAAGCAAACAAATATTTCAAAAGGTTTAAATTTTTTAAAGAACCCAATTCACCCCCCCCTCTTGGGTTGTCATCTGGGCCAACAATTGGTATCAGAGCAAGTGCTCATTAGATTTTGATCACACGATCAAGAGCTAAAGATCCAAATGGCAGCTCAAGTTGGATCATTTGCTGAAGGTCATTCTACGAATAGACCTCCACTGTTTAATGGTTCAAATTATTCATATTGGAAAGCTAGAATGAGGATATTCATTCAAGCTTCTGACTATGAACTATGGGGTGTTATAATTAATGGACCTAGTACACCCACACATGTTATTGATGGCACTATTGTTCCTAAGCCCGAAAGGGACTGGAATGATAATGATAGGAAGATGGCACAGCTTAACGCTAAAGCCATGAATGTTTTATATTGCTCTTTAGATGCAAATGAATTTAATAGAATCTCCACATGTAATTCCGCAAAGGAGATTTGGGATAGATTAGAGGTTACCCATGAGGGTACCAACCAAGTAAAAGAATCTAAAATTAATATTCTTGTTCATAAATATGAGTTGTTTAGCATGGAACAATCTGAAACCATTGCATGCATGTACACTAGATTTACAGATATTGTAAATGGTTTAAAAGTCTTGGTAAGACATATACTAACTCAGAACTTGTTCGAAAAATTCTTAGGTCACTACCAAGATCATGGGAAGCAAAATGACAGCAATCCAAGAAGCAAAGGACCTCAACACTCTGCCCTTAGAGGAGCTTCTAGGATCACTTATGACCCATGAGTTGACAATGAAGCAGCACATAGAGGAGGACACAAAGAAGAAGAAAGTGATTGCCCTCAAAGCTGCAAAAGAAGAAGAGAGCAGCAGCGATGATGATGATGATGATGATGAAGAGACTGCTCTCTTAGCTAAAAAGTTTAAAAGATTCATGAGGAGAAAGAAACCCTTCCACAAGAAGAAATGTGGATAAACTGCATTAAGTTAATAAATAACTAACACAGTGAACTAGAATATAATCCAATCCCGTCTGTGTCCTAGATAATTCGATCACACCTGATCAGTACTCTCAATCCCTCAAGAGATCTACCCTGAGCAGTACTTGAAAAACACAAAGTCATAATGTTAGTATCCATAATCATATGAAACTCATACACATGATTGCCCAGGCAATGGATCACAAACATAAGATGTGGTCACGAATAATCTTCCTTGAACACTCATACCAGTCCATCTTTATCCAGTTGACTTCCTAGATTGTCTCATGTGGCCGTATCAATTCCATGACCCTGGAGGGCAAGGCTAAGGAAGTCAACCTGAACTCCAACTTCATGATATAGGTTCAAGTCCAAGGACACACATAGTTGTAAGGCTCACACAGTAACGGAGAGGGTATATATCACGTTACTCCTTACAAGGTCGTCTTAAGCACATGTAACATAATACATGTTACGGTGGAGCTCCCACTCAATGGGCCATGTCATACTCAAACACCGTACGAACACAAGTCCAAGCATCACAAAGTTGCTTGACTCGAGCACTTACTAATGCTCCTAGTTCGGCTACAACAGGCTTAGTACGATTTAGTTGACATATCAAATGCATACATCATATATGCATTGTTCACCGTACTCGACTCTCTTGAGTCTCATCTCAGNTGTTCACCGTACTCGACTCTCCTGAGTCTCATCTCAGTCCATACTGAGGCGACTATTATTATAATCTATTCAGTTATAATATATGTAGCCCATTTTGCAACTTATGCATTCTGCAACTCATGCATTGCTACTCAAGCATCTATAATGGCTACATTAGTCTCATCCTGCCCACTACAAAGTGTCAGGGCGATCACCCGTGTGAGTGGCTGATCTAAGCCTGTGACATTTATACACATATGTGCCTATAAATATGAACTCATCATAATAATGAAAATAAACATTTCATAAACTTTAACACATAGTCATTGATGTCCATACAATCCCTGTCTGACAAAAAACAGACACAAACTCCTATATAAGTCTGAAACATATCACAGTCTGTCACACTCTATACAGACCTAGACCCCTCACATGAGCCTGGAACACATCCCTAGGAATAGGCTTCGTCAGAGGATCAGCCAGCATCCTGCCGGTGGAGATATGCTGTAGGATAACTTCTCCTTGCTTGACCATGTCTCTAATGAAGTGATATCTGATGTCAATATGCTTGGTCCTTCCATGGTACTTAGGATCCTTAGCATATTGTAATGCTGCCATACTGTCAGAACTGATCTGAATAGCCTCATGTGGAGTAGCAGATATCTCAAATCGCCTCAAGAACCTCCTTAGCCATATAGCCTCCTGGACAGCAGCCGAACAAGCAATATATTCGGCTTCCATGGTGGACAGGGCGGTACAGCTTTGTTTCTTACTGCACCAAGTGACAGCTCCACCTCCAAAAATAAACACATATCCGGTGGTAGATCTACGCTCATCTCTATCACCAGCCAATCAGAGTCACAAAAACCCTTTAATCTCAAATCTCCACCCTGATAGCATAGGGTGAGATTGGCAGTACCACGAAGGTAACGAAAAATCCTTTTAACTGCAACCCAATGAGCAAGTCCTGGATTACTTTGATATCGGCTAACCAAGCCGACTGCAAAGCAAATGTCAGGGCGAGTACACAACATAGCGTACATCAAGCTCCCTACTGCACTAGCATAGGGGATCCTGCTCATCTTTTCCCTCTCCTCATCAGTTTTAGGGCACTGATCGATGCTTAAAGTACAGCCCTTCTCTATTGGGGTATCAACGGGTTTAGAATAGTGCATTCGGAATCGTTCTAAGACTTTCTCAATATACGTTTCTTGTGACAAACCAAGAAACCTCTTAGCACGATTCCTTAGGATCCTCACTCCCAGCACAAAAATGCCTCACCCATATCCTTCATCTCAAAGACAGAGGACAGCCACTCCTTAGTGGCATTGATCACACCAATAGAACTCCCAGCAATTAGGATATCATCTACATACAACGCCAAGATCAGAATCCCATCTTCTGATTTCTTAATGTATACACAGTGGTCTTCCTCAATCATATCTAAGCCAATCGATGTAATGGCTTCATGAAACTTGAGGTACCATTGCCTAGATGACTGCTTGAGACCATATATGGATCTTCTAAGGCGGCACACTTTGCCCTCCTGTCCTTTGGTCACAAAGCCCAAGGGTTGATCCATATAGATCTCTTCATCCAAGCATCCATTAAGAAACGCTGTTTTAACATCCATTTGTTGTAGCTCCAAATCTAAATGGGCTACAATAGCTAGGATCAGGCGAATGGAGGCAAATCTCACCACAGGAGAAAATGTCTCCTCAAAATCTATACCCTCCATCTGGGTATAGCCCTTTGCCACTAGACGAGCCTTGTACTTATCAATTGACCCATCAGCCTTACGCTTAATCTTAAGAACCCACTTATTTCCTATAGATTTGCGCCCAGGCGGAAGGTCTACCAAGTCCCACACATGATTCTTGGCCATCGATACCATCTCGTCTTCCATAGCAGCTTGCCACTCACTATGAGCAGGTGAATCGAGCGCCTCTTCAACAGAAGCAGGCTCATCTGGATCCAACGGAGTGCAGAGAAACACATTCCCTTCGATTTCAAAATATCGTCGTGGAATATGACCACGTTTGCTTCTCCGTAACTGTGGATCTGGACCCTGAAGACCGCTCTCAGATGGTGCATCAACCCTCATAGGTGAGCTCCTACTAGGCTCAGCAGATGGTGCATCAACCCTCATAGGTGAGCTCCTACTAGGCTCAGCAGATCAACCCTCATAGGTGAGCTCCTACTAGGCTCAGCTTGTGCGCTCCTTCTGTCTGGTGCGACACTCCCACTGGGCCTAGCATTCCCACTATCTGTGGCGATCTCTGAGATAGGTGGAAAATCTCCTCCCTCGCCAGAGATAGTGGGAAGGTCCTCCTGTAACTCATACAGGGACAGGTCCTTTCTAATTTCACCAATACTCGGGAATTCATTCTCTAGAAAATCCACGTCTCTGGACTCCACTTCAGTCAACCCTCCATCAGGATGTGCTCCATACATCACGTAACCCTTCGAATTCTCAGGGTACCGGATGAACACCTTTTTGCTGGCTTTAGGACCCAGCTTTCCCAACTTATGGGAGGCATTGTGAACAAATCCTGCTGAGCCCCAAGGGCGCAAATGATCCACAGAGGGTCGCATGCTATGCCATAGCTCATATGGAGTGGAGGATACCGTTTTACTAGGTACACGGTTAAGGATGTAGGCAGCAGTCAACAACGCATCGCCCCAGAAACTAATCGGAAGATTTGCTTGCGCCATCATCGACCTAACCATGTCTAGTAAAGTCCTGTTGCGACGCTCGGCAACACCATTCTGTTGCGGTGTCCCAGGAATGGTAAGCTGCCTGCGTATCCCCTTTTCCTCACAGAGCCGCTGGAATTGCTCAGATAGATATTCGCGACCTCTATCAGTCCGGAGAGTCTTCAAAGACCTCTCCTTTTGATTTTCTACCTCAGCTAAAAATCGTCTGAAACAATTCAGCGCTTCATAGCGGTGGGAAATCAGGTATACATACCCGAATCACAAAAAATCATCTATAAATGTGAGGAAATAGGAAGCGCCATGTCGCGCCTTGACACTCATGGGTCCACAGATATCAGAGTGAACTAGCTCTAATGGATGAGAGGCCCTAGAAGCCTTACCAAAAGGCTTTCTTGTTGCCTTTCCTGCTAGACAAGACTCACACACAGGTAGACTTATCTTGGTAAGAGGGCCCAATAGCCCAGCTTTAGCCATTCTTTCCATCCGATCTTGGCCCACATGACCAAGTCGGGCATGCCACAGAAAACTATCATTGGCAGGAATAGAAGCACAAGAGAAAGAGGGATAATAAGCACTCATTTCAACATCCAGTCTAAAGAAACCTTGTGACAAATATCCACAAAAAGATAAAACACCATCAAGATAGACTGACATACAGTCACCAGAAAAATTAAAAGTGTAACCAAGTGTCAACAGGGCAAGAACAGAACAAAGATTACACCGGATAGTTGGAACATACAAAACGTCATGTAGGATCAACACATGTCCACCACGAAGCGTAACACGATATGCTCCTACTCCCAAAACCTGCTCACGCAGACCATTCCCAAGCATGACAAACTGGGTATTGACAGGTATCCGGTGAAAATCCACAAACCCAGCTCGATCTCGCACTATATGTTTGTTCGCTTCCGAATCTACAATCCAATCGGGGAGAGTGTCAGCAACTAATGCATATGAACAAACATAGAGAGAGCTTAATATGGAGCTTACCTTCTTTGGCTCAGTGCAATCACGAGCAAAGTGGCCTTTTGCTCCACAGTTGTAGCACTTAATCTTTGTCACATCTCTCTTGCCCCCTCGACGTCCTCTCTTAGGTTTGGCCACATTTTTCCCTTTATATCCCTGAGCACTTCTGTTACGTGCCTTTACCTTCTGTTTGTTCCTGGGCCTCGAAGACCCATCAGTAACCACATAGGCCGAAGGAAGGGAAGTCTCAATTCGATCAGCCTCTAGCTCAAGGTGACGAGCAATATCCTCAAAAGTCTTGATGTGCTCACTATGAGTCATCAAGAGCTTCATCTGACTCCACTGAGGGTCAGGTAGTGAACGAATCACTGCTAGGACCTGTTGCTCATCAGTAAGTTCAACTCCAGCAGCCTTCATATCCCTAATCATGTTTCCCATCACACGAAGGTGGGTCGACATGGAATGATCGGGATCCTTGACATACTGAATGAATCTAAGGTTCAAGGCACGTAGCCTTGTCGCCGAAGTTTGACCAAACCTTATCTTGAGCTGGTTCCACATATCCTGAGCAGTCTGGCAATGCTCAAAATTGCCAATAAGATCATTGTGCATGCTGCTCAACATAGTAAAGCGTGCACAACGATCTTTCTTGACCCAATTGTCATAGGCTTCCCGATCAAGGCGATGTTGCTCAGTAGTGCCAGGCGCTGGTGGTGTCATACAAGTTGTCAGGGTTTCCAAGACTTCTAAGTCATTCAGCAGGTATTGGATTTTCCTATGCCACATATCATAGTTTTGTCCATCTAGCTTCTCACCTTTGTTGAGATCAGCAATAACAGATTTGGAGGCCATCACTCTCTGTTGGTCAAGCAAGGTATGGACATCAGGCACATATGTTACTGTTAGTGAGGAAAAAAATCAGATTTCAAATGTTCTATCTTATGAATGAGATCGAAAATTTCGCTATGCTCATAATCATCACTCATTCAATAAGATGGAACACAAAATCTGATAAGTTTCCATAGAACATATCTATGTAATCCACTTTTTAAATTTTGGAACAAATCCGCATGTCAACTAAAAAACAACATATATATTCTTTATGCACCAAGCATAAATATACATGCAGAAGACAAACACCCCTAATGCATAAATTAGTATATTATGCCAAGCAGAAAAAAAATGCATAAAACACATTTATACACTAGGCATAAATAAATTTATACACTAAGCATAAATAAATTATGCATACAGAAATATTTATCGGAAATAAATATGATTGTAACTGTGCATAAAAAACTGCAATTGGGGTGCATATAGACGCTCTCAGGGACAAGGGAGAGTCCCATTCGTGGCAGCTGGGTGATGTTACATTCTTTAATGAAGATTAACTTAGTGCATCACAATTACTAAGCTGTAAGCTGGGCCCATCCACGGCAGGTAGGTGGGGCCAGAATGGGTCGGATTTGCATCTAGCTGGCTTTGGTTTGAATTTTCTGCATATTTATTGTTCTCTGTGTGTGTGCGCTGCGGCTCCCTTGGCCGCGAGACCAAAAGTTCTTGGAAAAACGAAAGCAATCCTCACGTTAAAAAGTGGATGGCCTTTCGGATTCTTTAATGGGAGGAAAAACGATACAAAATGAATTTGATTCATTAAATCTCTCGATCCTTTCTTTCCAACGAAGGAAGGAATGGAAAACCTTTGATTCATTAAATCTCGTAACTCAGCGCGAGAGGTTTGGACGCCTGTTCTCCGAAAAACATGCAAGCAGTGCTTTTTATTCTTTTTTTTTTGTGTTGCAGAATCGTAGAGCGCCAGCTGTGGAATCAAAGGCTTAGGAGATAGGCAGCGCGCAACCATCGTTGCCAGCTCCTCCGCCTTCCTTACATCGGCCACCGTTCAAAGTATGGTGACGACCAAACTCGCTCTGATACCAATTGAAGGTACCGTTGAAGGTGCCAAAGATAAAGGACATACCTCAATATTGGCAGCAGCGGAAACAGCAGCGGAAACGGGATCGTCGGCCGTCGAGGGCTACTAGAGTCCTCAATGCATCCACACCCCTAAGCCGCGGTGCCGTAGGAAAGAGGAGGAAGAGCCTTTGTGTCCTTCTCTCAGAACACCTTTCCTCTCCGAAGACTTCTATATCACAGAAGACACCTTCGGTCTCTCATTTTAAAGAGGGCTCTCACAGACGGATAAGCCCGAGGCTTATCTTCCGAAGAGTCTGCTCCTATTCCGAAGAGTCCCCCACTTATGGGACTCTTCGGATTCCGAGTGGACGCATTAATTAGCACCCAGGCCAACAATCTCCCACTCGTCCACATAGGAATAATAACCTCTTTTCTCTCAACATGTAGTGCGGTGGGGTGTGCGACCCGACGAAACTCACACACAGTGACACATAGTGGATAAACTGCATTAAGTTAATAAATAACTAATGCAGTGAACTAGAATATAATCCAATCTCGTCTGTGTCCTAGATAATTCGATCACACCTGATCAAGTACTCTCAATCCCTCAATGAGATAAGTCGTTGTAACGATTCGAGCCCACGGGCCCATTTCGTTACAAGAAAGCAAGACGGACAAGGTTAACACCAACTTAGGTCATCACAGTTCAAAAAGAAATCCAATTGGTGCCTTATCCTTCTTGCTTAACCGGTTATAAACCAATCAATCAATTCCTAATTTTTTAATATGAGACTATTAGAAGAGCATCACAGTCGTCATCTTTGATTAATACAGCCCGGCACGCTATATCTCTGTTTTCAGTGGCGTGAACAATCTACCGAGTGGGAAAAGGAAATTAATTGATGCAAGTTACGTACAGTTACGCCGTTTTATTATTATTATTTTAATTCATTTGGAAGGGAATATAGCAAGGATTATGTTAGATTATAGTGTGTTTCTTTTCTTTCCCTTCAATTGTAAAACGAATCTGAGCTTCTTCAATTGCCTCCAAATATAGATCTAGGCTATTCTATGCAAGATCAGGTTACGCCGAGTGCCTGAATAAAAATAATTAAGACCGGTTCAAGATATTCCAGCCGGGCTCAAGCTTCTCATAGAGCCTCTTACAGAAGAAAGAGGCACCATAATGTGCTCATTATTAGAAAACAAAGAGGTAGCTTGAAAGAGCGAAGATACGGCAAGAGTCTCAGGGATCAGCCACGCCACAGTAGGCATCCAGCTGACACTTCGCCTTCATGCCCTCCTCTGAGACGCAGAAGCGCATGTAGCTGCCGTAATCGAAGGGCTTGAAGAGAGATGGGTGCTCCTCGTCTACCAGCTCCGGTGGAGCCTGGATCACCGCCTCATCATCCTTTGGAATTGAGAACAAGATGGCCGAGTATCTCGTGGCGTCTCCACCCACCACGATGCGATGCAATGGTGAATACACTATGCCGTTGGTCCATGCCTGGCGCAAAATTTCATAGCCTCAAAATTTGTAGTTAATTAGTAATCATGTATGTGTATGTGTGCGCGCATGCATACATGCATATATATGGTATTATGATAGATGATTAATTAAGCATGGAACAGCTTAAAATGAGTACACGTGGGTCTGTCTCAATTTAATTAGTATAATCAACGTCTATGAAGTAACTTAAGTTTTCATTTAATTTGGACTTTGGGTTCAATGAGGATTCATTCCCCAGCATAATTTCCAACAGATAATTATATCATGAGGATAAGAATTTATTTAAGATTTTTAATTTATTATTTATTTATTTAATTCAGTATATCAACTTATAATTTTATTTCATTAATTTTGTCTTTTATGATCATCAACAATGGATCATTTTATTGGTATGATAGATGGAAAGGAATACTTAATGGAAAGTAGTGGAAGGTGAAAATTAATGTCAAGTATGGAAGTGGAATTAGAAAATTAAAAGCCTATTTCACCCTTAACATCAATAAAATGTAATCTATCTTTTTAATTTTTATGTTATATCGAATCATCATTAATGATCATTAAAAGTATATTAAAAATTTGATGCACTAGCATATTCGATTGAAAAGAAAAAATATATAATAATTTAGTTTAAAAAAATTAAATAAATGTAAGTACTCATCGAGTAGTTAAATCATCTAAGCTAAAAATAATAATAATTTAAAAAAGGTATGCTTCGAGCAGGGACTGGCTCCAGCACCAATACGTCCCCACTCTGCCATAATATTTTGTCCTGTTGTCTGGCAGATGTGAAAGCGTAGTTAAAAATGGCAGGCTCTTGGAAGCAGACAACGGAATGGGTCCAAACGGTGACCGACGGTGGGTAGGAGAAATTAACTGAGAAAGAAAAGAAGTGCATACCCTGAAGGCATCCCCGGCGATGATGATGAAGGATGCCGGCGAGGGTGTGGCAGTAATCCACTCCCCATCCTTTGTCTCCGTCTCGAGTCCATCGACTTGGTTCTGGCACACGATGGCCAGCGTGTTCTTGTCCCTGTGAGGGATCAAACCCAGCTTCTTCTTCTTCTTCTCCTCCTCCTCCTCCCCTCCCTGAGGCGCCCCGTACTCCGAGATCCTGAGCAAAAACCTCGTGGACTCCGCGTCAGTCACGTAGTGCTTCTCCACCCCGAGACTCTCCAAAACCATCCTCCGGATCGTCTCATCCAACCGCATCACTTGCTCCGAGAACGACTGCAAAGTCTCACTGCCCAAGTACGTACGTACACCAAAAGGAAATCAACTAAATGTCTAGCAGTCACTGAGTGAATGAAAGGAAAATATACGATGTATAAGGGTGCGTGTGGTGTACCAAAATGTGGAGTTTCCACCGGGCCACATGAGGCTGGTGAAGCTCTGCGCGGCGGAGGGAAACGGCGCGTCCATGACGGCGAGGCTCTCGTAAGAGAGGTAGGGAATCTGGCCGATGTAGCCATGGAAGGGCTTGTCGGAGACGTTCTGCAGCTTGGTCTCGAGGGGAAGGGCGAAAAGCTCCCTAATGGCAGTGCCAAAGATGGAGTCGCGGAGCTCGGAGGTGACCCGTGGGTAGACGGCCTCGAAGCAACCGTAGGACTCCATGGCTTCCATCACGCGAGCTCGGACCGCATCCCAGCTGCGCGTTCCCGGGTTGGCCGGGTCGACATCGGAGAAGTCGATCCTGGGGAGTCGACGGCGTTGGCTTGCAGCGCTCTCCGGGCTCATCTTTGTTCCAGGCTCACCGTGCGTCCATCTCTCACATTCCATTCAATATAAATCCCATGTAAATCCAACCTTCTCTGGTGATCATTGAACTGAAGCCTGCCACGATGCGCTTTGGTTGTTGGAATTTAAATCTCGGTGATCCAGCAAGAAGCACGGGCAGCAACGTGTTCTGCTGCTAGGTGGGTCCAAGATGCCAAACTTTTCTTTTTATATGGAAAGGAGGCAAATATCTTTTGCAATCTGCCATGAAACATTATTGTTTAGACAAAAATGTCACATGATGGCTTTGATATTCGCAAGTCAACAGTTTTTCAGTCACCATGCTTCAAAGAAAGGGAACATAGCCATTCAACGTAATTAAGATATGTTGATACAGATTTTCGTTTTTCGATTTAAGATCCAGATGATAGCGCACGTTGAAATTTGATAGCATTCTATTGAAAAAAAAAAAAAATGATGAGTGATCACGGTAAAAAAATTCTTTGATGCTTAAGTAAATAAATGACCTTCAACTATAAATAATAAAAAAATTATAAAAACTAAGCAGAGGCTCACAGAGTTACCTAATTTTTGAAGAGATATTGTGAAAGTTAAAGATGACAAAAAACAATTTATCGTATATTTTATTAAAAAAATTTGTAATCCTATAAATTATGAAAAAAAGAGTCATATCAGGCTTCTATTTTGTTTATAAAGGATTGCTTTGAAATTTTTTTTTGAAATCTTCATCATTTCGTGATCTGATAGCCAATATTTATCATGGGTCGAAGACCGATCAAAAAAAAAAAAAAGGAAAGGAGGAGGGTCGATCGAAGAAGAAGGTAGATCGAATGACTTCCAACCGTTAAAATTTGTTCGCTCTAGTTTGGAAGTAAAACTGATGGTTGGCCAGCTAAGGCTCGAGCGAAGCTTGATGAGCTGAGGATTGAGCGAAGATGCCAAGTTAAAGATCGATGGCGCGTGCTTCGATTTTCGAGGGTTGGCCACGGCCTGCATGTGGACTTAATTTATCTGCCCACGTCCGAAGACTTTTTTACCCCGCATCAAGATCCATAATGATATGTATCGTTCGTTAGTGTACGTCTCTCTCTCTCTCTCTCTCTCTTTTCGTATAAGTATTTCACACCTCCACTCCCAACCATCCCTCGACAGGCTGATATCAGCTAATTAGAATCGTACCCAGCCTCTTGAATGACGAAGAACAATCGGTAAAGGCAATTAGGATGAAAAAAAAAAAAAACTTCTCGAGTCCTTGCTATCCCCTGCCTGGTTCTTGATCACCCAATAGCTAGGATATAACAAGGTGTATTTTGATGGCTCGGCTCCTATCGATTCACCTGTGCTAAGTTTATGATTCATGATCATTTAGGATGAGTTATCAGGGCTATGGCAATATCAGCGTCTACTACATCAGTTTCTATTGTTGAATCAATGATGGTGTGGGTTAGACTCGGAGCAATTTTGAACATCACCGATATTCACTACATCCAGTTGGAGAATAACTTAACCACTGTGAAATTTTGATTGCCAATCTTTCATTGGAATGTAACTATTTGCGGATGCTCCTTCATACCATCTCAGCCTTCCCAACAATTAGTTGCTGGAGATTGCTGATCATTTTGACTGACTAAGGCGCTTCTGGTCTCTATTTATATGAAATCACAACACTTTTAACAGGGTTGAGTACCGCTTGACGAGGTTTACTTTATGCACCAAATTTTCAAAGCTAATCACATCATACTTTTTTTTTTTTTTTTTTTTGATAAAGACGAGCGATCATACTAGTCTAGTATGAGTCAGCCCTGATACATCGGATTGCAAAATTTGAAATAACACAGGAGGACATGGTTCATCCATCGTCCATATCCTATATCCTACATGCTGAGCCACGATCGTCGCTGCCCAGTCAGCAGCCATGTTGGCTTCACGGAATACATGACAAATCTGGGCAGTATCCAAGTTCTGAAGCATGGTCCAAATATCTCTTAAGATCGGATTGGTGGATACATCAGGAGCTTTCTCTTTCCGTATCCACTGAATGACAGTCATAGAGTCTCCCTCAATAACAAGCCTCTGGGCTCGGAGAGTCTGCACCGCATAAGAAATACCAGCCCATGCAGCGCAAAGCTCAGCCATGGGAACAGAGAAGTCCAGAGACCCAAATCCACCCGCCGCTATCATATTACCCTGTGGACCACATATGATGAAGGCCGAACCAGCTAGTCTACCGCGAACACTCCCATCAAAGTTGATTTTGACAAAACCTGAAGGAGAGGGCTCCCAAGAAATAAAAATCGTACGACGGTTCGCTGCCGTAGCAGCAGGGGAACCCCAGAGGCCAGAGGTATCAAAACCAACAGAATGAAGGGCACGGGCACAATCCACGGACATTGATCTAATTTTCCTTATTAGCTGATGAGAAGAGATACATTCCTCCGAAAAGATAATCTGGTTCCTTGATAACCAAATCTGGTATGCAGTAATCGCCCAAAGGCCACGTTTGTGCTGAGGAGCCATCCGGAGATCCTAGAGAAAGATAGGACGAGGAGAACCGTAGACATCCACTCTGTACTCATAGCCCATCAAATACCAAATCCTTCTAGCTCTAGGGCATTTGAATATAGCATGATCGGTAGTCTCGTCCTCCATACCGCACAAGGGGCAGGTTGACTGGATAGGGAGACCCCTACGGGAGAGCATAGCACTCGTCGGTAGGCAGTCCCACAGAAACTTCCATATAAAGAGCTGAACCCTAGGAAGAGTGGGAAGCTTCCATATCCATGCAGCATCCTTTATACTCTGAACCCGAGGCCTGAATATCTTGACAAGATCCCTGAGAGGGGCCCTAGGAAGGGAGGATCTCTGCCAAAGCCTAACATCTGCGGAGGGGCACAAGATAAGAGGGATCGATAGAATCCGCTGAGATAGATCCTTGCCAAATAGATTGGTCACCATGGGGGTGTTCCAGGAGGGGGGGACTGATGAAATCAGATCCTTAACCCTCGTATCAGTTGAAATATCAGTGCTAAAGAATGAGGGCCACCGGGACAGTGGAAGCTCTGAAATCCACGAATCCTGAATGGCATCTATAGAGTGACCATCACCAATCATCCAAGAGATATTCATTCGAATAGAGTCGCCAACCTGGCACACCTCCTTCCAAAAGGAGGAACTGCCCCTGGACGACGAAATGAGCTCTTCTGGCTTCCAATCACCATATCTAGCCCGCATGACCGAGCTCCAGAGACAGTGCGGCTCTAAAAGGAATCGAGAAGCATGTCTGGCCAGTAAAGCTTGGCGCCTAACCACCAAGGATTGGATCCCGAGACCACCTTCATGAATAGGCATACATATCTTGTCCCAAGAAAGAAGATGAATACCATGCCCGTCTTGCATAGAAGCCCATAAAAAATCTCTGATCCATCTCTCAAGCCTCCTCAAACAAGTAGTCGGGATGGCCGTATTTGATAACATATAGAGCGGAAGGGAAGAGAGAACGGACCGAATAATGATGATCCGAGCCATCATAGAAAGATCAGTGACATGCCAACCGTCGATACGCTGACGAACCCGCCTCTCAAGGTCCACAAAATCAGAGCATCGAGGGCGTCTACCAGTCATGGGGATCCCCAATACATAAAATGATCAGTCTGAGTAGTGATACCCAATCGATCAATGATTGCTTCACTAGTAAGTCTGGATGTCTTCGGACTAAAGCAGATAGAAGACTTCTGAAGATTGACCTTCATCACATCATACTTAAAAGGAGATTCTAGAAATATACTTTTGACCTTGGAAAGAAATCTTTTCTTCTGTTCCTAGACATTTAGGTGGCATTTGGATCAAGATGTTATTATCTAAAATCTTATATTATTAATAATTAGATTCTTAAAAATAAAAAATTACCATATTTTATTATAATAATAAAATATAATAATCATTTTATCATGTTCTTAATTTTATTTAAATCTCATTATAGATCTTTTTATAAATATTTTTTACCTTTTAAGTGTCTCCCTCTTATTTTTACTAAAACACGAATGCCCATATAAAAATCAAGATTTTTATAATTATTTAATATATTATAATATTATTAAACATCTCATTATATAATATATTAATACAATATGTAAATATTTAGTGATATATTATATAGTAATTTAATATACAAAAAGTCATTAATATTAATAATTCAAAATTCAATATCTATATATTATTATATGAATATATAATAGTGTCTAAAATATTAAATATTATGTTATTATTAAATATTTAAATATTATCTAATGTAAATTAAATATATGATTAGATTAAGTATTATTAATTAGTCTAAACTACAGTTTTAACCTTGAATTCAGGGGATGTGTTACTTTGATTCATAAACTTTAAAAAAGTTGCAGAAATGATTATGTACTTTCTTTTTTGTTTTCTTTTGATCCTATCGTTAAATAAGAGAAATACCGTTTAGTTCTATTCTATGTGATAGTATATGTGGCATCCATAGTGACAAATTAAGTTAAAATCATCTGTCAACCTGTTAATTCAAAATTCAATAACCCATTAATAAAAACAAAATTTCTTCTTTACCACATTCTTCCTTCCCTACCCATGCTCTCCCCTCCCCCCCTCCCCCCATTCTCCTCCCTAATCGTTCCCGCATCTTTCCACTCGGGGCTGCCATCACTGTTGCCATTCGCCTTCCACCCTCATCGATCGCCATCCATCTTCCGTTGCTTTCTTTTAAAGTTCCACCATCCCCTGCCTGCAGAATAGGCTTGTTTATGCACTGCTAAGCTAAAGATAATATCGAGCATAAGAATTTCTTCAATCCAAAAAAGATAAAGCTGTTACAATCAACTTTGCACTTAAATATAACTCGTTCCATATACTTTGCGACTGTTCCAATATCACAACCTTCCTCCTCTTCCTCATTCCTATCGTCGCTTCCATGGTCACTCCCTTTGCACTAATCACAAGCACCTCAAGATGTCGAAGGAGAAAAAGAGCAGGACCCTAGCCCCTTTCTCGAAAGAGATATGAAAGCTTCTCTCAATATCAGCAGTGGAATGGTAATGGTTAAGATGACATCATGGAAGAAGGCCGGCGAGGCTGTCAAGAAGGCTGTGTGAAAGAAGTCCATCATGGATGGATTTTGAAAGAAAGCGACGAAAGGCAATGAGTAGGAGGCAAATGGCAACTGGTAAGGGACAGGAGGCAAGCAGCGGTGGCGATCAATGGGATGCCAGAGGTGGGCAATGGCATCAAGCAGGGGGATGCAGGAAAGAGAGAATGGAAGGAGGGGACAACACAAGTAAAGGAGGAAGGGGTAAAAAGATTTTTTTTTATAATGGGTTATTGAATTTTAAGTTAACAGATTAACAATTAGTAATAAATTTTTAATTTAATTTTGTCATCATAGATGCCATATCGGACGAACTAAATGAGATTTTTCTTATTTAACGATAAGACCAAAGGGAACAAAAAGTGAAGTATAAGGTTATTCCTGTAACTTTTTGAAGTTCATAGATCAAAATGATATATCTTCTAAATTCGAGAGTTAAAACTATGGTTTAGCCTATTAATTATTTATTGAATGCTAAATGTGTAATTTAAAATTACTAAACTTTAAAAATATTAAATATTCATCTTTCAAATAAAAATCATATTAAGATGATTTATGATTATATTAAATTATTACTAATAAATATTACCGCTTAGGTTATCATATCTAATTGCTAAATATGATATTTTGTATAGTAATTTTGAATTTAAAAATACATTATCATGATCCAAATGATCCCTTAAACTATTATATTATGTTTATACTCCTTTGAGATTCATTGTATGCATAAAAGGACTAATGGTGCCGTGGAATGGACGACTTTATATGGGGCTACCATTTTCGTATAGTTTGTTGGAAGCGTCTTACGTCTCAGTTGCATCAATTTGAGAGGCTTGCCATCAGGCTTGATGGATATTCCATACCATGCATTTTTTTTAATTTTTTTATTTAATTTTATTTTTTTAATTTGGTTGAGAGGTAAAGAGAATGGTGAAGAGGAAGATAGAGCCAAGCTCTTCTTTCTTAAAATACGTTACGTACCCCAGTTACCAAGGTTTGGAGGTGATCCTGTTTGGCCCGTACTCCTATCAGGGATCTTCTCAGGATTTACAGATCTCAGCCCCAGCAGTCGTTGGATATAGCTTGGATCTGGCATCTTCCCATTTATCCTAGGGTCCATCTATTTATTTGGAAGCTTGCCCAGAATTGTCTTCCGACTTGCTCAGTGCTCTCGGAACGGGGATTAGGAATTCAACCTACGTGCCCGCTATGTGGTAGCGAGGATAAGACAGTTGATTATGCTATATTCTCCTGTTCCAGAGCTAGACAGATCTGGTAGACTTCTGGTGACCGACCGTGGGAAGACAGTGCTGCTTTCAGTGTATATCCTTTCTGGGCTTGATTAGGCAGGATATGGGGAGAGGTATCATTCATAGAGGTACGACGAGGGCCTATATTGCTTATCAAGTTTGGTTATCCCGAAATCGGCTTGTGTTTACCAATGAGTCTGCCCCTTCTCATAGGGTTTTCAGGACAGTTTTCTCTTTATCAGCTAAGTGC
Organism: Calamus simplicifolius; assembly: GCA_900491605.1. NCBI lineage: Eukaryota > Viridiplantae > Streptophyta > Magnoliopsida > Arecales > Arecaceae > Calamus > Calamus simplicifolius. The sequence goes on along the minus strand of UESW01003901.1, from coordinate 888,357 downwards.
ACTCTCCATCATGCTGTTCTTGATTTTGATAGTCTGGCCTCTGGAGCTCCCATGCTGCCTCGACAACGCACCGGCGTACGGTCTTTATATATTGGGAGCCCCTCCTCTAGGGTTGTCAAAATCAATTTTGATGGAAGTGTTCGCGGGAGATCCATAGGTTCAGCTTTCGTGATTCGAGGGTCGGATGGTGAGATGCTGGCTGCTGATGGATTTAGCCTTCTTGATTCCTCGGTGCCGCTAGCTGAGTTGTATGCTGCTTGGGCTGGTATTTCCTGTGCTATTCGTTGCCTGGGTGCCGAAGCTTTATTATTGAGGGGGACATTATGATTGTGATCCGTTGACTTCGTAGGACTACAGTGATCATCTGCCCACCAACCCCTTAATGTACGACATTCGTTCTCTTCTTTAGGGTGCTTTCTGGTTCAGATTTGGCACATCTATAGGGAAGCCAATTCAGCGGCAGACTGGATCGCTGTAAGAATAGCCCATCACTCAGGCTTTGGAGCAGGAAAGTGGGAGATCCTTATCCTCTTGTTTTAATCTAAATTTGTACTCTGATATTGGAGTTTGATTCACCTAAAATGATGTGATCATTCGTTTGGAAAAAAAAAAAAAAAAAGCGTTACGGATGGGGGTGACGTATGCTCTCTATTTATTTTTTTTGTTTCATTTGCTTTGCTGTAGATTATTATGGATGTTTGTCCATACGGCCAGGTTTATGGTCAACATTAAACCTTTTTGAACCAAGTATAATCAACCAATTTTATTTTTGTTTGAAAGATTTAACTTTGATTTAAGAGCAAAACTGTTTCAATTATCTTTATATTCTCAATCTCAATTCAACTTATATTCGGAAGGTTGATTCCTTTAATTATGAAAACTAGTAATATTATTATATGTAAAAAACAAAACTCATTTTTCAAGGACAAAAATTGTTACATGTAAAAAATAAAAATTATTTTTTTACATTTAGATGAATATTTTAATTTGAAGATATTAACCTAGAATATCATATGCATAAAATTTTTAAATAAACGTTATGCCCACTAATCAATTTACAAGTCAAACTATTTTATAAGAAAGTTATCATCAACTATTTCTTAAGATATAGAAATATTAATTAATTTTTAATAAAAAATGGTTTTTATTCAAAAAATCGCAATACAAATATCATACCAAACAAAATTGAAGCAACTGGTGATTAATTACACTCTCAACCTTGCATCTTTTGTTATTTTAATCTTACTTATTTCTAAACTGAATGCAGCCTGATGGATAATGGAAGAGCTAAGGACATATTAGGCAAAATAAATAAAGGTTTTGAAGAATAAAAATTGTTTTGGTGCATATAAATCTGTTCCAAATTGAAACTCAGAATAGAGATTTGATAACAGAGGTTCAAAATTGAGGTTTTAAATAGCCTTCGTTCAATGAAAGTTTTTTCATGCATTTTATTCCTTTAGTTGATGTTCCTTTAGCAAGAAATATAATATTTAAAAAAAACCTTAGGTCACAATGCGATGGACTGATTAATTGCATTGACTTTGCTTAAATCATTGATATATTCCTTTGTAATTAAGGTTTTGTTTCCTTTTATCTTTGAAAATGCAATAACTTTGCCAATGCACGTAGAGAGTAGCAATGCAAGTCCAATACTTTAAATTGGACTCTCCTAAATTTATGGTAAACACTTAAAATTTTTTTACCTATTTTTATCATAATTCTTGATCCATGGTCTTGTCATATTTTAATATTTTGTTATGGATATCTTTGATAGTTTGCATTGATGTTGAAAATTTTTCAGATTTCAATCAATTTTTGCTTTAATGATTTTATATTTTTGTTGACTTGGCACTGTACGATTTTATGAGTTTTACTAAAAACTTATATTCCACGATTAATTGAAGATAAGAAAATTTTGTTCAAAATTATATTCCAAAAAAGACTTAAACTAACCAAATGAGATAAAATAGCCACAATGCCTACTACTATAAATAAATATTGGCAAATGGAAAACTAACAAATGAGAAACTAAAAAAAAAGAAAGATATTTTTTTAAATTTTAGTGTTTCCCTTTAAAGAAATAAAAATGGCAATCTTGTCAACTAATAAATACTTTTTTTAAAAAATTTAATATCATCTCTTTTACTCATTTTTATTTTCCTATTTTAAATTATTGTATATATATATATATATATATATATATATGTCTCTAAATTATAAGCTAATTAAATTATTATAAGTTTACTAAAAAAAATTAACATGGTATCTTTTTTAACTTTTATTAGTTTTCTATTTTCAATGGACTTGATTTATATATCTATCTTCAATTATAAATCAATTAACTTATTCTAAGTCCATAAGAATATAAATTTTAAATATTTTAAATTAAAGTTCTAAATGATTTTTGTAATTTTATCTAAATAAAATGTTATGTTTTCCCTCAAATATAATTTATTTTAAGCAACAAATTATTTTTTTCTTACATTTTTTATTTAATAATTCGTTTTCTTGATTTCTTTTCCGGAACGCTGGAATCGGAGACTATCATTTTTGACCGCAAAAGATATTATCTTTGTTTGGACGGAACCCGGAAGTTCCGTCGCCGGAACTACAATTTTTATATTCGCCATTCCACGCAACCGCCAAAAGAAAAATTCGAGACGGGGGAGACTAAATACGAGAGCGATAGAGAGATGGCTTCACTTTCACCCAGGGCCATCATCGCTCCCTCGAGCTCTTCTTCCTCTCTCCACGATCCCCACGTCCCGCTCGCTCTTCGCCCCGCCCCGTCTCGTGCCAGACGATGGCGTGCGAGCCCGCGGACGCGATTCGAACGGTGAGGCCGGTCACCATCTCCTACTCCGAGCTGCAGGTCAGTCCGATTCAATCGCCCTCTCGGATGAGGTTTTTCTTGAGAGTTGAGACTGATGTTATCCCAAATTGGTTTTCTTGACGGGTTATGATGGGTCAGGACAAGAAAAGGGATTTGTCGGCCAAGATCGAACAAGGGTTAGGACCCAATGGACTTGGAATCCTTTCAGTCTCTGATGTATGTAGCCGGTTCTTTCTTCTTTCTTTTCTTTTTTTAATTTTTCTGATTTTAGGGATCGTTGATGTCAGGCAGAAGCAATCCGGAAACTTTCCAGGATGGAATCTTGTTTTGGATTTGGAGCTGTATCTCATTCTTTTTCTTCTTTTAAGTACAAGACGTCTTAATTTGAAAAAGGAACATAGCTTTTACGTTGTAACATGGCCACGAGAAATGGTTGAGCAGAAAAGTTTTGCTCATGTATGATTTCTTAATATTCTTTGTGGTATTTGTAATGAGTATGATCTTGACGTCAAGGGAAAAAATAAAACAAAACAAAATAATAATGTGAGGCATGACGGGGAGCCTTAAAAACAAAATTTAATATGGAGTAGAGAAAATATTTGAGTGGGAAAAATCTTTGCTATCTTGGATGACTCTTTATAGTGATGCTGTAAGAATGACATTGATGATGTTGACAAAAATCCACATCTGTTATTATTCATGTCAATTAGTAATTATTTAGTGATGCAAGGTTATCTTATCGTAGATTGATTTGAACTCTGCAGTTTTGTCCTTCATTGGCTATATATGTTGTTTAAACTTATTTGTTTTGACTTTAGGTACCTGGGTTTCCTCTTTTACGTCAAAATCTCCTACATCTTTCTCCAGGTAGGCAGTTTCAAATTGCACTATTAAATAGCTCGATTTCCAAGCCTTTTTCCAGTACAGAATTCTTGTGAGAAGAAGACTAATCTGCTTGCTTTATCATTTTTCTTTTCAAAGAGTAGCAAACCTACCCGATGATGTAAAGAAAAAGCTTGAAGATCCAGACAGCAGGTATGGTGTGGGTGTGGTCTCATCTAGAAACATGCTTTCAATTGCAAAGGTATATGCACGCAGGCATGTTGAAATGGACAAGAATTTTGTCACAGATCAATTGCATCATTTGTTTGTAATTAATAAGAATAACTAAATGACAATGCAAATAAGCAAAAGACATGAAAGATTGACTTTGCTACTTAATCTATTTATGAACAGAAGTGCTTTATATCAACCTGATGAGCAAAAGCTCTAATAATAGGGCCAATGAAATGGCCGGTATGTTGATATCATATGTTAAGCAACTGTTATTTTCTTTATCTTTATCCTTCTACACTTTTGGTTTCTTATCAACTTACAGATGAGAGGTTTTTTCATTATTGCCAGATTTTATTTTAATTTTAAAGTGCTGCTTGGTATAAAATTGTAAACATTATACCTTTTTTGTTGTATAGGTATAATTTTGGATGGAGTCATGGGAAAGAGAAGTTGGAATCTGGTAAATTTGGTAAGTTCTGTTTCTCTTTTAATTGCACTGGCACTATTAGATGCAAGGTTTATAAGAGTAGTGCAGAAAATGAACTTTGAAAATTAAACTTGCATTTAAATTTTCTTCATCTTTTTGTTATGGAAATTGCATGCCGTAGCTTGATATTTTGTTCTTGAAACCCTGCAAATAGAGAGATGTGCTATCATGCAAGTGAGAAGGAAAGTTTGGAGGCTGTTCTATAACATGTTTATTCGGTCATGTAATGTACTGATTTGGATGTTAGCCTGCTTAATAAGAGATTGAGATTTTGTCTTGAAATGACAGAGATCCAGGTTGACTCTTCTCTGATCCATTCCATGCAGATACATTTAAAGGCTCATATTATGCCAATCCTATCTTAGATGTACCTACAACTGATGTTGCTGCGATACGCAGGTATAATAATCGGTACACATTTTCATCTTAGTTAGTTATTTCTTACCACTCCTTAATTGCTGTAAGCTAAAACCATGTTAAAGTGTGATGATGTACTTACAGATTTGTGCTTGTGAGAAGGACAGGGATAGTTTGGATCTTAAACTTTCAATGGTCTGGCTGTCAATGTTATCTAGTCCAATGAATCACCTCCCCAACTTCTATACTTGTGCACTGCTGAAAACTTTGTACAGTCATTTGTTACTGAGTGGCTCCATAGTGAACCTTGGGGGGGGGGGGGGGCATTATAAAAAAAAGAAATTGATATCAAGAAATAAATGACCTAATAATCCTGGGTAACTGAATCCATCATACAATATAAATTAGTATGATTGTTTTGGGAGGGAAAAGTTATGATGTGGCCATGGCATGCTCAAGAAGAAGGAAAAACAAAGGCTTGTCAACTTTGGATATCTAGATAACTGCCTTAAATTTACAGTCAAGCAGAAAAATATACCAAGTCTATATTGTGAATATTATAATCAGAAGTCAGCAATTCTTGATGAAAGCTGAACATCTACAATGATGTCATTAGCATTATGATGACCATAAGATGTTTTTAGAGTGGTATTATTGTGTCCAGAAAAAAGCATGGTAGGTAAACGTTAAACTGCTAGTATTGAAGACATTAATGATCATATCACCTAAAACTCCTTAGACAAATTTTTAGTTTGTGCTTTGCTTGATATCATCTCCAACATGCCAATCATCACCTTGTCAAGCTGAGTTTTTCTATGCTATTGTGCCTTTTCATTGTTTTATATTTTTCAAGGAAATTGCTTCTGGTACTATTGACTTCATCTATGATCATATGTTTACATTTGTTTTTGTGCATTTCTTGATTGTTTCGATTGGAATCTGTCATCTAGGTACCCATCATACTGTCAACCAAATATATGGCCTGCCACTTCTTTGCCTGAGCTCGAAGGAGGTACATGGGCATCTTGTCTGAATCCATATCTGTGAATAATATTGGAGAATGGTTTTTCAATCTGTCATGAAAATTGTTTAAATAGGACCTTCATGAGATAGATAGTAGGAAGTTATAGCCATCATTGTGAAATGTTTACTTTCCAATAAAGCACCACTATTATATCTCACACAAACTTTGCCAATGTATTGTAGGGGCATGATCTATGTGTAGCTTCTAGTTCCAATAATTCAGTGTGGTTCTGAATTCATTTTAGCGCTTCAAGAGGGAATAATTATGAAGATATGTGTAGCTAGAATTTTGGGATCACTAACAAATTTATAGGTAGTCTTTAGAATGTTGCTTGAAGCCATCTGTTTTGAGACTCACAACTATTCATTGTGCTCTTATTGACTAATATTCTTTAAAAGAATTTAATATTCTTTTATTTCTCTATGCTTTCTAGTCACATCAGAGAGCATTTTCGAATTGATGGATAACCCTATAAAATTTAGGCTCTCTTGGCACAAACTCTTATTGGTAATTATGTTCCTGGCTATTGTCACCAATTTTCTTCAAAATAATTTGTATTTCTGAAAACATCTCAATGAATTTTTGGTTACGGTTGATTAACTATATTAAACGTATATCTCTTTGCACTTCTATAGTTGAATTAAGGTAAGATGTTAATTAGAAGCTCTACTCTGTATGCTATTTTATGGGTGACATGATCCTACTTCAAAGCAACAAACATTGTAAAGGATATGGACCTAAAAATCATTTGAAAGAAGATACCAAATGGAATTCAATTTGGATGGAAATGAACCTCATATACGATTAATGGCCAAGAGATATCAACAGATCTATTTTTGTGATCTCAAGACCTTTTCATATTAAAGAAATGCAAGATGGACCTAGACATTTTCAAGAACTTGAAGTACCCTAGATTCTAGACCTTGGAATAAAATTTCTTGAACAAAAGTTAATAATTTAAATGCCGTATGGTTCAAAATTTTGCCAACCCCATGTTGTTGGGAAAAGGCTTAGATGGGTTGAGTATAGTTCAAAATTTTGGGCAATATGAGGGTCCAAATATAAAGATTCATTTAACAATACTTAGATTGGTGAGATAGATATATTTAGATTGACAATGCTTATAAAACTGGATGCTGATGATCCAAGGTCAGTTTTATACAGATGCAGCAATCATGGGATTATTAAGGCAGATATACGATAGAACTAGAAGAGATAATGTTAGATAGAAGTACACTCTTGAAAGTTTATATTTTGGGTAGGGTATTAGGTGATGAATTATGATATGGTCATGTGCAATCCAGACTACAGTTTAGGCTAAAGGGAGGGGCTTGGGTGAATATAGGGGTATAAACAAGAGGAACTTGAGCAAGTTGAGGTCAGGTCGAGCTTGCCTCAATTTTCCATCAATCCATCTCAATTTGGCTCGAGCTTGCAACATGCTGACTAACCTTACCTTAAGCTTCACTTATTAGAATTCGATCAGCTTGAGCTTAGTTCACTCAGTTTGCCCAGTGGTAGATAGTGAGGGGGCAGGTAGGAAGGTTGACTGGATGGGAGAAAATGGTGATGGTGGTGGTAGGGAGATCGAGTGGTTGGTGCATGTGGTGGTGGATGCATCATTGATGAAGTGAGGTAGATCATGGCGAGGAGAAGCTCGAGTGGCAAAAGGTGGGGGTGGAGCTAGCAGAGGTGGTAGCTATGGGGCTAAGTGATATGGCCGACATCGAGTTCAATAGCTAGGGAGTAGGGAGCCTCAAAATATAAGGAAAATCTGCAATCTCCTCGCTCAAGTAGAGGAACAGGAGAATGGAAGAGAAATAAATGGAAAAAGGTTGAAGAGAAGTTGAATCATGATGGTGGCAAAACATAGTAAAGTTATAGCAGGTGATTGCTCCTCTCCTACCATTAGCTTGTCCATTTCTCCATTAGTTCTTAATCTAACAACTGAATGAATAAATATAATCTAACAAATGTACTAAAAAAAATATATTTATTTATTATTTAATATACGCTAAATAGATATTTATAATTTCGAGCTATATCATGTTAGATATGAGCAAGCCAGGCCTAACCCATACTCATTTCATTTATATTTTGAGCTCACAAGCTTTGGCCATGTTAGCCTCATTATTATTAATTGAATAAACCTAATTTAAGCTGAATTTCGAGCTACTCACAAACAGCTCGTTTTTTTGGCCATCCTCATGGATATATTCCAAAGGATTGGTGAAAGTGATTTAGGCTTATTTTTAGGACTATTAATCTCACAGAACCTCTTATGTTCAATGTTATGAATTCAACCCTGATGAGCTAGCTGTGACCTTTGTGAAGATTGATACATCTTCAATTTGCCGTGACTTCGAACATGTGGGTGCTAGAGACATAGATGATACAAAACATTGATACAGCTTATACACACAGATGCACACGCACACACACATAAATGTATGATGTATGTATGCATATGTTTATGTATATGCATGCATGCATGGTGCTATGGGCAACAAAAAATACGGTATTTCATGTCTAAGTTCTAACTCTGTTTTGTCAAGTATGACTAAAAGCCTTTTCTTTACTTTGCCTTCTGTTTCCATGGCTTACTGAAACAGCTTACTACTTCTCATATGTTCTTATAGATATGCATGTTCTTTAAAGCTTTTATCAGATATGACTACTTCTCATCTAAATACATTATCAGATAACTAATTTAGAGATTGGTATATATGCCTAATTTTTTTTGCGATCGCTGTTACTATGGAAGATACTAGGAGTCCTAGGCATCTTTTTACCCTAAATTTTAGCATGGTGCATAAACTTCCTCCCTTTATTTTCTGTGTCAATGTTGTCTTCTGAGTTGACAATGATGGTTAATATCTATATCTTATTAAAAATCTAGCTATGAGTTCTTCTAGGTGTTATCCATATTACATGGTAGCTGTATTTTTCTTTTCAATAGATAAAATACTAAATTTTTCAATTGACTGCTGATGTGTTCAATTTTGTAGCATTCAAAAATCTTGGAAAGCTGATGCTGGATGTTGGACTCATGTTGGCATATCATTGTGATCAATATGGTATGTTTAGCATGTCCAGAGTTTGTAGACCTTATAGTTCATATTACACCCTTATTACTATTGCTTTTATAGACCAGATGATATGATAAACAATATGATTTATCGTATTAAGACAGAACTTGCCCTTCCTAAACTAGAAAAAAGGAGAAGTTTTTCCATTTTTACTAGGTGAGAAGTCCTCACTAAATTTGGACTACATTAATATTCCTTAATGACAAGTTTCTCCTGGCATGCTAGACCTTGACATCCTTCACTAGTTCCCAAATTCTGAGGACCATAATCTATCCATAATGTCCTCATTATTCCTTTATCACAAATTTCTCCTGATGTGTTCATTACATCCTTCATCAGTTCCCAAATTCTAAGGACCATAATCTATCCATAATTCATTATTTCATAATCTTCTAATGTAACTACTTCGGCATTTTTTTGAAATATCTTCTACTGTAACTACTTTTGTTGCAACATCCTTCCACTTCATTCTGAGTATTTAAAATCTATCCTTCATTAAACCTTCCTGTTTCTCTTGACACTTTATACACTTTGCCAAACTCTGAGTATTTAAAATATTCATACATCTATCCCTGATGTTTGAGATGTTGAGACATCCTAAGCTTATGCTATCCCTAAGTCTTTTTAAGCAGAGAAATATCACCTTTATATCAGCAATAATTAGTTATGTTGTGATTGAATACTAAATCTATCATGTACTCAGCAGTTTAGGCTTTACCTTCCAACTTGACTGCAAGAATTTTCTCTAAGGTTGTTTTGTTGCCATGGTGAGTGTTGGGATAGGATACTTTCACTTTTCATCTGAATAAGTAATGGTGCTTGAGTTCTAATCTCCTTGTTGGCTGGAAAGATATTTTTAAATCAGTAAAGATTGGCATAGCACTGCCATTAATTTCCTGTTATAAGGGCTCCAATGGCTGTGATAACAACCACTATATTGTTCCAAAATTAAACTGATCTGGGGGCTGAACTGGGGGAAAACATCCTTTTATTTCCGTTATAATGTAAAATAACTGTTCTGGAGGGAGTACTTGCTCTGGAATTTTGGTATCATCAAAACCTTGTATGAACTTCCCAATCTGATATTATCGACGAAGTGTTGTATATCCTTTTAAATTAATGCTTCGTTCTCTGTCCTGATACATTCAGTTAGTTCCAAAACTTCTTTATTGAATTCTGTTTTTACGACAGTATACTTCAGCACATAAAGCTAATGTCCGTTCTCCTTTAAGTATTAAGATAAACTGATATGTTTCATTCAATGGCTAGTAACAAAGGAGATGATAACACATGACTATGAAGGCCTTGAGCAGATACTTAGGCATTCCAGGTGCCACAAAGGTCGTCTATTATATTACTTTCCCAGGCAACTGAGGTAATTATTACTCTAGTTGAAAGTGCAATTCTATTACAATGAGGATTACATTGGTAGCAGTTAGATTTTTTTTGACGATTACATTGGTAGTAGCTAGAATTTTTTTTTTCTGATACCATATTTGAACTAGTATGTATCAATTTGGACATCTACTGGCAGTAAGAGCTTTACTGTATATTTGATGCCATTGGACGATGAATTCGTAAAAGTGTATTGTCTGGTATATTTAAGAAGCATGTATTTCAATAATTTCTCATTTTGATGGACTTTGTAATTATGGTTTTGCAGTGAAGGCACTGAAGATATTCATTCCATGTCATCGTGGTGTGGGTGGCATAATGACCATGGGTCACTCACAGGTGGCTACGTTTGTTAAAATTTTGTCTCAACAGGTTTTTCTATTATATCATCATCTAACTGAACTGCATTTTATTATTATCATAAAGTATTCTCAACATTTTGTTGGTGAATTCTGCTTTTGAAGCGTATACATTGTAGATAGAATATTAATATCTAATTTCATGGGTCTATCTATGTACTCATACCCAACCCACAGGACTGTGGATCCAGATCAGCTTTGGGTAAGGCATGGGTCTGTGGCTATGAGTGACAGCCCTAAATCCACAATGGAGTTTGTACAGATTTAAATTTTTCTTCAACTTTTGTCCTGAATGTGAATAAATCAAGTATTTAATACATTTTACTGTTAGTAAACATGATAAACCTTCGAAATCTTGATTCTCTTTGTAGTGAAACTAAGAATGATGATACCCTATTAGTCAGTTCACAATTATGGGATCCATGTAAGCCTCTCTCTCTCTCTCTCTCTCTCTCTCTCTCTCTTGCACGCGCGCGCGAGCACACCTCTTTCCCTCTGTATTTTGAAGTGCATGCATGGGTGTGCAGTAAGATTCATTTTTTCAGATTTAATATAGAAAAGAGTTTCCCATGCTTCAACTTCATCGTTCTGTTTAGTCATGCTAATGCATCTTATCAGCAACTTTGTTCCATAAATAATACTAGAAGTCTCTAGATTCTGTCATGGGCTCCTGTGCAAGCTCACTATATAGAACATCAAATGCAAGGATTTCTTTGCTAATAATTTCTTAATATTACAGAAATGAAACTTGTATATCTTTGAGAATGAGACACTCCATACTAAAATACATGTGATGTTTTTATGACACTAATTATCTGAAATCATATTTGTAGGTCTTACTTGTGGCATATTTAAGAGAAATGGTGTAGAGATCCCATGCCCTGATATAAGTGCTGGCCTTTATATTAAAACACGAAATGACCAAATTGTCAAAGTAACTTCTATTTCCTTTCTTTTTCTCATTGAGATTAAAGCAAGATAATGATGTTAGTTGTTTCTTCCTGCTATTCCTACTTATTCATCATTTACGTGGGTCTCTGATGTATCTTATTTGTTTATTTTTTAGTGTTTATCAATGAGACTACAAGTGGCTAGAGAATAAACCTATATTGATGTTAGTTGTCTCTTCCAGCTGATTCCTTCTTATTCATTATTCACGTGGGTCTCTGATGTATCTTATTTTTTTATTTTTTAGTATTTATCAATGAGACTACAAGTGGCTAGAGAATGGACCTATATTGAATCTGTCAATATGTTTTTGAGCCATAGCGATGCAAATTACAGTGACCATTTCGCCTAGGTCAGTAGTGGCATCTATGTCAATCGTCCATGACTTTATGTGATTTATGTTTTAGAGATAAATCCTATTAAATTTGGTCTACAATTTATGGATTTGTAAACTTAGGGCATTCTGAGTGCTGTATATCATGACTAATTATGCAAATTTGTGATAGTTACAGCTCATCAAGAAATTTGCCCATGAGATCTTAAATTCCTTAGCAGGATTTGAAGATCAATTAATGTCTTTAATGTTCCCAAGGCATATGTGGTTATGCCTCATTAGGATTTGCATGCTTGATGACCATGAGTAATGGTCCACAATATTCAACCCATGCTACATCTCAAAGCATGTGTAGATCAAATCCAGGTGATTGTTTCTATGGACATGAAATAAAGGAGTCATCATAACATGACTATTTCATACTTATCAACATGTTTCTATGACTGGCTGTCAACCTGATGTCAACTCTCCAGCTTTCTAATATGAGCTCAACCTAATGTCAACTCTCCACCTTTCTAGTTTCTAAAAGTTTCTCTTTGAAGTGTTAGTCTGAAAAGAACATTTATGTAATTTGGATAGTATGTAGACCTCTCTTGTCCATCTTGTTTGTATTGTAACCTTGGCCATATACATGTAGATGCACATGTGTTATGTGCATTTGTATGTCTGCATGCATGCATAATACAGATATTTCCCATCAATTACTCAAGTGAGCAAGTCCTCATGTATTCTCAAATGCAACTCAGGAAATCATATTTTGATGTCAGTGTTTCTCTTCTGCTTTTAAAGTATTTCTGTTATGTACACAATTGCATCTTTATTTGGATGCATTAGGTTGTGTTTGGAGAAGATGAATTAGCATATCAAATTGGTGAAACAACTGAAATACTATCAAGAGGCCGTCTTTGTTCCACTCCACATTGTGTACAGGTATATATCATCCCTGAAACATGTTTTTTTTATTTTTGAAAAAAAGAACTGCTGATGATATTCTGTAATATTTGTAGGCATTCAGATTTATGCTTTCTTTTCCTATTTTCTCTTATCATACATCTAGAATTTGCCCTTTTATGTAAAGCTACACTTTTTTTTTTTTTTTAATTACTTCAGCCATTGGAAACCTTGTCCAATCCTGGTATCATTTTATTCTAAATAATAGTTGTTAATAATTCCATTTTATCTTAAAAGCAATATTTGTCTGATCTTGGCTTCTATCCTATTTATCTCGTTCAAGTTCCTGACAATTGTTTTCATGTAGAAAAAATGTCCATGTGCATCATCATTGATTGCTTTTTCAGTTGCTTACTTTGCTAATCAATATTTCCATAATCCCAAATATTTGCATGTTCTATTAAAATTAAATAATCTAACTATGCTGCTCTTCTATGTAATTTCCCTGTTCCCCTAAGCATCTATTCAGGAGCTGAACATGAAAAGAATGCATTAATTTGACTAGAGAAATACCATACGAGGAAGGCATTTTTGTTCAAGCATTTGTCACTTTTTTTTTATACAATGACAATGTTGCACTTGCTTTATTTATAACGGTGAAGCAGATAATCTTTCATGTTATATTGCTTACTAGATCTCATGATGTTTCCATTCTTTCCGTCAGTCACTGCTATTGTTCCATTTTGCCGACTGTTAGCTGTCATAAGCTCTCCATCATTCTACTTGTCTTTGCCCATCTTCTGATTTTAAATATACAACATTGCAGATGTGCTAGCATCTGCAATTTACTTGGTTTCCCGGAATATGTGCAACATCTGCAATATGTGCTTACATGACTACATTCATACATATATTCTGCGTCATCGAAATTTGTCTTGCCATATTCTTAGTTTTTTTTAAAATTTATTGTTGATAGGCACCTAAAGGTGAAAAGGCTTTAGGAGTGGAACGTTCAACTTTTGCTCTGTTCATGCAGCCTGACTGGTACTTCCAAAAATTCCTAGTATAACCATATGAAGTTTTTTTAAAAATATTTTGTTATGTATTGTCCGTCATCACTCTAAGCATGGTTTTTTATTGTTTCGCTTGGATTAAAACAATGCATGGCTGACGCCTTGAAGAAATAGAAATCCGAATCACTCTGCAGTTTGTCTTCTTGGTTCTTAGAAGTGTTGTGAATTAACAGACAAGACAGTTTATGCATGTCTTTATTTGCCTTTATCCTGACCTTTTAGCAAATATGCCAACTTTTGAATAAAATATGATACCTATCTCTTGAAATTTAGAAAGAAATGAAGATTTTCGTTCATCTCATTGAGGAGTGTTACTGGTGTCCCTCCTTGCTAAATGATGCTCCTAGTTAGAATCTTGCATCATGAAATTGGTAACAAAATTAAATAGTTAGGGTCATTGAATCATTCATTTGACTTTAAGTTAATGGGTGTGGTTGCTGAATCCTTGTGTCAGAGTCTTTCCATGTTTCATTCTAGCTGGTAAATTGTTTTGAAATGAAGTTTTGTCATTTTCAGTGATTCCAAATTGTTTTGAAATGAAATTTACATCAATGATGGCTAATATATATCTGATTGATTACAAACTTGCATGCATTTTAGATTTCTTATTCTTTTTTAGTTTGATCAAATATTAAAATAAATCACCTTAGTTTCCCTGGTCTGCCACCTTATCCATGGCACAGTGTCTCACTTGCCTCACTGCAAGCCCTTAATCTTTATGGAGAATTCCAGGGCCTGTTTTGTCATGCTTTTGTATTCTGTTCTTGTTTTCAGAAACTCAATAAGAAAATGAATCAATTTGAACGAAAGTGTAATGATACCCTTCTGTTTTTTCCAAATTGTTTGTAGAATCATTAGAGTTTTCGGTAGTAGAAATTTATTTTGCATGCAAAAAGAGTGAAAATAAAAGGGAGGAACAGCAGAAATTTTGTGCAAATGCTTCTTTGACATCACTCTCCTCCTCATTGGTATTTCAACACACACAAAAAAAAAAAAAAAGATGTTGCCAAACAGTTCTGCTCCATTGTTATGTGCCTTTTAGTTAGGATTAGTTAGTTTTTCTTACTTTGTTTCACTCTTGATAGGGATGAGCTTCTTAGATTCCCAGGAGAGATTCATCATCATCAAGAGGTATGTTATTTATGTTCCTATGGATTAGCATTGGCTGTTATGCATATGCAGTTATATGCAATGAACAGAGACCTGAATGCTGCATCATTTTTTTAAAGAGCACAGTTAATGTATGGTTATGGTGCTTTCATGATGATCTCACCTACTCGATACTTCATGTTACTCTGCAGTTGATCCCACCAGATGGAACTCTTACTTTTGGAGAGTATTCTGAGATGCTCCTTAACAAGTATTACCATCAAAGTCGTGAGCAATATCAGAATATGTTCACGGTCTTTGTCTTTCTTGTTGCATAAGTGATTGTCATGACTTCTAGTGGGGAAATGTTTTATCTTCTTCTTGATTCTAATGGTAGGTTCAATCTAAATTTATGTCTTGCCGGTGCCTGTCACTGCTGCAAAACTAATCCTATGCATGAACAGTACTGTATTCGTCATCCTTTCACATGCTAGTATATAATGTTGATCCTTGTGACTGCATTGGTACCTAAATAACTATGTAAATGGGGCGCGTTTTTTCAATCAGTCATTCTTCAATTTCTGGTTCCAGCCAAACATGCTCATCTCAAAAACTTATAATTTGATTTTGTTTTTTGTGGGCGAACTTAGAGGCAGCGTGCTATTTGAATGATGATGATTGGATCAATTAATATATGGTGAGACTGTTATGCTTAATGATTTGTGGTGCAGAACATTGGTGAGATGATTGAGATGTAATGTGGAAGCTGAGTGTTGGAATTGCAGTCATTTCTACGATTTGGGTTGCATTTTTTCCTTATTTTACTTCAAAGGTGTGCTTGCTATAATGTATGTAGCTTGATGAGGTTGATTGCCGGTCAGAAAGGTGAGGATTGGGGTTGGAACTTGGAGCTGGTATAGAATTCACCGGTACTGGTGCTGATATTTTTGGAACGCTCAACAGCTAGTTCATGAGTGATCCAAAGCGCTTAGAAAGGCGACAGAGAGCGCATCACGGGTTCTGCATTCCACCGAGTCATGCATGACGCAGGGGTGCACGTGGATTCCACAGGGGTTTCCATGTCCCTTCGCTCTCGAGACACGTAAAGATGGGGGAGCTTGGCTCTTGCTGCGCGTTTCCTCCACATGGGCTGGTTGGTGGTCGAGGGTGGATGCTTCTCGTGTCTGCCACTTCTTCTGATGGGTCGGCATCGGACGTTGGTCGCGCTGGATGTCGTAAGGACTGCTGCACACACCCCGCCCCCTGGATCACGAGGTTGGAGGATGGTGACGTATCCGAACCCAGGTAGACTTCTGACTTCCAAGCCAAAGAAAGCTCTTTGTTTACGGCAAGTGGCGCGCATTTTTTTATTTGCATCGCATATGCAATATGCGCCTGCAGCTCAATCACCGCCTTCTAAGCTAAATAATTTTGCATTAATTATTATAATAATAAATTAATTTTTTTTATACATCTAAGCTAAATAATAAATATTAAGTAGAGAAAAATAAATTTTAAGGCATGCATATTTTAAAATTTAATAACTATTATCAATGCAGAACTAAAAGATTACATATTAATCTATCTAATATGCATCAAGATCATATCTTTACCTTATATATAGGATCGCTTGATCTAAAATATGCATATAAATAAAATCATCAGATCATATCTTGATCCTCAAGGTAAGAAGTCATACTTCTTACCTTGAATCATGCCTTAAGATTTAGGGATCATATTACTTACCTTAAGGGCAGTTGGTAAATCCTTTTATTCTCTGCAGCCGTTCAATCGTCCGGCCTCTAGTATCGTCCACACAAAGTTCCGAATGATCGGATTTCTAGAAGTGCTAGCTCGTGAAAAAATAACTTTGCTGATCTTGAATCCTCCCACTTGAATCTTCCTTCAAGATCCATCACGCTTCCGCTAACACCAGAATCACCATGATTTTCAGGATTTCTAGTTGACTGCAGGCTTTGTCATTCAAAAATGAGTAAGGAAAGGTCGGAAGGATGGAGGCAAGGAATTCAGGATCGCATCTTTTCCAACTGCTCATGTAGGAGAAAACCGAGCTTGCTTAGCAGTTCTATCTTCTCGATCATGTACAATACATGATTAGTGATAGGAGATCCATCCCTCATTCGAGTATTAAAAATAGCACAACTAGTCTTGTGCCTTTCAACATCGTCAGGTGTGCCGAAAGATTCGTTCAACGCTTGAATGATTTCTTCTGGTTGAGCATTCTCGAACCGGCGACCGAATTCATCGTTCATTGCTGCTAGCATGATGCAACATACGCTAGTTCTATCACTGAGCCACTTTTGATAAGTATCTTTCTCAGAACTTTGTGTGTTTGCATCAGGTATCTTTGGTGCAGGATTATTCAGAATATAAAGAATCCTCTCATGCTCAAGGACGATATTAAGTTTTATAAACCAGCTATTGAAATTTGAACCATTCAACTTGTCACTATCCAATAGGGACCTTAATAATAAATTAGTGGCCATTTTCTGCATAAGGAAAAACTAAAGTTTATTAGTATATAAATTGATTCAGTCTAAAGACTTGGACTTTAGTCTAAAGATTTTTTCACTTTTGTTCAAATTGGCAGCCTCTACACCCCAATTCGAAGAATTATTTTTAATTCTTTAGTGGGCACTAAGATCTACATAGACTACATACAGGCCCAAGTGAAGCTTGGCCAACCCATATGCATCTAATAGTAGGTTCAAAACCAATTGTTTCCCAAACAATTCTTAGTGTTCAGTTTTGCCCCATGTTCCTCTTCAGTAGGCATGGAGTGCCTCTACTAAAAGTTTTAGTTAGGTCCAACCATTAAATCATATAATCAGTGTAACCTATCAATAGACAACCAAGCCCGAGTGAAGCTCGGCCCACCTGACTGTCTATTTAATAGTTACACTGACTTATCATATAATGAATGATAATTCCGATGGTTGACAAGCACCAGGCATGAAGTACCTCAATGATTATCAAGACATCAGACTCATTATCACCCACCTTAATGGAAGGCTATGATCTAGTTATCATATAACTATTTCATTTTAAGGACCTAATAATTTTAGAGGATTTAATAATCTGAAGACAATTGACTAATCAAGTTCTCCTACTAAACCTATGAAATCGGTAGAATGAAACAAGATTAAGTCTGGTTAAGTGGCACCTAAATCAGTCAGACTGATTTCCTTATAGGCATGGGTCAACCCGAATCAGGTAAATGATCAGAATCATAAATGGTTCACCATATTGACCAGGTAAGTGAGATCGATGGGAGGGATATGCCATTAACTCGTTAAAGACGCATCAATATGAGTAGCTCCCAATTAAAAACCATTCGATCGTTGATCCTAGAGCAACTTGCCAACTCACCTTGACATCATATGGTTAACCAATTTTGATTTAACCATCTAGGAGATTCATGCTCAACCACAGAGCCTAATCTACTTCCATTTGGTTTAATCAAAGACAAGGACATGATCAACTACAACTATTGTTTGATTTAGAGCATTCTTAACCTAATCTAATTAATTTAGATTTGATCAAATACTCTTTTAATCCAGTTGATTTAAACCTTAGGGTCTAACCCTTTATGGACCAGATTTAGCTAACCCAAAAGATTAATATATTTCATATTTATATGTCATATATTTCAATCAAGCATCATTTGCATTATGTTACTACTCATAATTCCTATATTTAGATCATATCTAAAAAGATATGAATTAATATTAACATTCAAATAAAACTCTCATAAATATTTATATGCTTCATAACATAGATTACAAGCCATCATATCTCATATGTATGTTTTTATACTAAACATGCAAATATCATGCTTTTATACAACATCAATATAAAACAATTTTTGAGAGTTAGTGTAATCTATGTTTTGATGCCAAAGCTCAATTTAAATTATCTTTAGACTAAGCATCGATGATAAAACAATCGCACGGCAATATGTCACAGAATACTCATTAAATGGGTAATTTGGATTTTTAATCCATCTGTGACAATTAATGAGAGCATTATCTTACATGCAATAAATTAGATCAATGATGAAACCATGGCTCTGATACCATTTGTAGGGAGAAATAAACTCCGAGGCATGCATATTTTAAAATTTGATAACTATTATCAATGCGGAAACTAAAAGATTACATATTAATCTATCTAATATGCATCAAGATCATATCTTTGCCTTATATATAAGATCGCTTGATCTAAAATATGCATATAAATAAAATCATCAAGATCATATCTTGATCCTCAAGATAAAAAGTCGTACTTCTTGCCTTGAATCATGCCTTAAGATCTAGGGATCATATCACTTACCTTAAGGGCAGTTGGTAATCCTTTTATGCTCTGCAGCCGTTCAATCGCCCGGCCTCTAGTATCGTCCACGCGAAGCCCCGAATGATCGAATTACCAGGAGTGCTAGCTCACGGAAAAATAACTTTGCTGATCTTGAATCCTCCCACTTGAATCTTCTTCCAAGATCCACCATGCTTCTGCTAACATCAGAATCACCATGATTTTCTATTCTAACCTTTTAGAATTTCAATCCATGACATATCGTGTGTTGTTGTTTAGTGTAATCTGGTGAGAGATGCCCTCTATTTATAGTCTCATTTTAGCTAGCCCATTAAATTCTAACATTTAGAATTCCGCCATTCAGTAAAAAGCAAAGAGACGCCGAACCAAAGAGGCACGACATTTGGTTAATTTCGACGTTCGGTGAAAACCAAAGAGTCGCAATGTTTGGCTAATTCCGACGTTCGGTGAAAACCAAAGAGTCGCAGTGTTTGGCTAATTCAAAGAGGTACATGAATTCTAACACTTATAATTCCAACAGGAGAAGATTAATGTCAGGCATTAAATTCTATATGATAATTTAATCTCTCATGCGATGAGATTTCAGCCATCTCATCATGTGAGATCCTTATGTGAGAGGTTTGGATTCACATGATGGTTTAATCTGATATAAATTTATTGGACTGAACCCACATAGATCATGATCCTAGCCCAAATCAAATTTGGCTAGTCCTGAATTTATTTAAATCAAAATCAAGTCTAATTTCAAATCAATATTTGAAATTGGCTAGTCCTTCTAATAGACTTAAACCAAATTGAATCTTATTCACTTGTACTTAACCCAGTTGAGATAATTCAATCAATCAAATTAATTAATTAAATCATATACGATTCTCAATCGTTGATCAGCAAATAGATAATCATAGGAAACTTCTATGCGTGTGACTCTGTAGGTTCGAACCTAAGCTAGTAGCATAGAAACAACTTTCTATACTAATCGATGTGCCCATCTAGAAATGGAACCCGACGTCCGGATAGGTCGAAGAGTTGCCGAGCAAACTCCAAGAACCCTAAGAAATAGTTACTGTATAATTCATCATCTTGACCACAAATGCTAAGGATGGCTTAAGAGCCTGTCAACTCTAAACAGCAAATCCATAAAATGATTTCAATTTAGTGATCATGTGACTTTCACATAAAGTGCCTTGGCCAAGGCTTGCTAAATTGAAACACAAGCATTTCTCCTTTAACATGATAGGTCAAATTCCATCTTGATCCACAACTGACTACCGCAAGTACTTGACTGCACCCAGTAACCTTTCGTAGCTGGATTAGAAATCCAGGTGGTCCAACACCTAAGTACAATGAGTTGCTTGTAAGCCACTGATTGTGATCTTCAGGTCTGAAGGATACTTATACCTATATCTTCTCGATTAACTCTTGACAATAGAGTATCCGGAAATGAGTCACGTTCGGTGAAATGTACTCCTACACTTTCACATGTATGTCATACCAGTGTCTCTACACACTCTTGGTTAAGAGGACAACCAACAAATATGATATACAACGTCCTATAATTGATAGTACTATGGCCTGTCATAGTATATCATTTGGTCGCAAACTCTTTTAAGGACCTTCAAAGATAAATCTTCCTTTATCGTAAAGGAAGATCCTGAGGGCTTCATTACCATTAGGAGTTTAAGAAGATGTTCTTATAATGAATAAACTGCCAAATAACTTTTATTAATATATCAATTTATATACAATTTACATTAGCACAATCATCAAATGATTGGCTTTAGGATACAATTCCCAACATATTGTGCCTCTTTAATTATACCGATAAATCAAGGCCGGGCCATGGCTATGATCCTTGACGTGCTATCCAGGACCGAGGCTCAGGACCGGGGTCCGTTCAATCATTAGACTTCACAAGTAAGCAAGTGTCCTAAATGAATTCCACTTTCACTCCACTAGGACTTAGGTAAGGCCCTATCCCATTCAAGATTATTTTATTAGATATGTTATTCTGCTCAAAATTATCATCGTTTACGTTGAAATTTCGACAGCAATTCCCCTTATGTTCTCCTAAATGTGTGGCTAATATACCACACTAGGAGAACGTATGAGGATATACAAACTGCAAGCTCAACTAACAATGACGAAACGACAAACATATCGCAAAAAATAATCTCAAACTATCCATTAGGACAATTTGAAAATTTGCAACACTAAGTCTTACAAAGTCTCAAATGGGTCTAAAGGTTATAGTGCTGTAAGAAATAATATGAAAAATCAAAGAACGAACTTGACATAGTATGTATGTCATATGGATTTACTTTAAATAAGTAAAAATGGATTCAACCTGGCCTAAACTAAATCCGATTCAATCTAATAACTCAAATCACATAAAAGCTATGCTCTTATCTCAAATTCTTTTTATTAGGAGGAGTTATATTCTTTCAGTATTTGAATCTGAGTTCACTATATCAAATTTAATATTCTTGCATTAAATTTAATTCTAAATGAGCTATATCATTTTTCCTTCATGATATCGAATTTATTTTGATTGGTTGGTTTAAAATTTAAGGAATTATATCAAATTATGGTTTGCTATATCAAATTTCTTTCAATTGAAGAACATGAATATTCTAAACTTTTTTCTAATTTGCTAAGAAAATGATTGTGACAATATTTAAAAACTAAATATTTAAAATTTGCTAAGCCAAAATATAATAGGTAATAAAGAAATATAAATTCATTAAAAATTTAATCATCTAAACTATCAAAACCATATAAATTGCATGATAAGCATTCTAATAATAATATATCATGAACAATATTTCAAGAAATAAACAGATTTGATAACACAAGACATTTATAAATCTAAATATATAAATTTTAAATATATCAAATATTATGCAAATATCAAATTATGCATTACAAGATTATAGATTACATGCAAATTCTCTAATATTTCATGTAAAATTTAGTTCATAAACATAAATAAATTAAACAAAAAAAATTCATAATGAATGAAAAAAAAAACCACACCCTCTGAGACCACGGTCACGGCTGCGGCCATGGCCAGAAACAGCAGGGGTGGGGGAAAAACCCCACCCAGCCCTTTTTTTTAAAAAAAATGGTGGCATGGCCACCGCCGGCCACGGCAGCGGCCATGGCCGTGGCCTCAGGGGTGGGGGCGGTGGCCTGGCCTGGCCATGGCCGTGGCCTCAGGGGTGGGGAAAAACCCCACCCCTACATTTTTTAAAAAAAACGGTGGCCTGGCCACGGTGGCCAGGCCATTGGCCAAAAAAAAAATTGACCTCTTTTTTATTTTTTAAAAAAAGTGGCCTGGCCACTATGAAAAGGGGAACCTTACCTCTAAAAGGGGGACAGTGGGTTCCTAGGAAGCCGGAGGAGGAGATTAGGGCAAGAAGAGGAAGAAGAAGAGGCCATTTTATATTAGGGATTAGCGACGCAATTTTGCGTCGCTAATCCCTCGCTATTTTTTTAATTTTTTGGATTAGCGACGCAACTATGCATCGCTAATCCGTCGTTAATTAGCAAATTTTTTTTATTTTCTTGAAAATTAGCGACGCAAATAATTGCGTTGCTAATTATCGCTAATTTAATAAATATTTTTTTTATTTCTAAGAAAATGCGTCGCTAATGCATCGCAATATTTTTATTTGATAATTATATTTTATAAAAATTAATTTTTTTGGAAATAATTGCGATGCACCTGGTTGCGTCGCAATATTTTATTTTTAAATTTTTTATAACATTTATTTTTAAAAAAATTGCAAAAATTGCGTCGCTAAATTAAAAATTAATTTTTTTAATTTTTTGGTTTATTACGTCGTTAATGCATCGCTATTTAACATAATTTATTTTCAAAAAATTGTGACACACTGATTTACGTCGCAATATTTTTATTTCATAATTATATTTTATAAAAATTAATATTTTTGAAAATAATTGCGACACACTTGGTTGCATCGCAATGTTTTATTTTTAATTTTTTTATAACATTTATTTTTAAAAAAAATTGCGACGCAATACTTGCATCGTTAATTTAATTTTTTTTTAATTTTCTAGTTTATTGCATCGCTAATGGCTATTTAACATAATTAATTTTTTAAAAAAAATTGTGATGCACTGATTTGCATCGCAATATTTTTATTTCATAATTATATTTTATAAAAATTAATTTTTCTAAAAATAATTGCGAAGCACCTCATTGCGTCGCAATGTTTTATTTTTAATTTTTTATAAACTTATTTTTTTAAAAAAATTGTGACGCAATACTTGCGTCGCTAAATTAAAAATTATTTTTTTTAATTTTTGATTTATGGCATCGCTAATGCGTCGCTATTTGATATAATTTATTTTTTAAAAAAAGTTGCAACGTACTGATTCACGTCGCAATATTTTTATTTCTTAATTATATTTTACAAAAATTAATTTTTTTAAAAAATAATTGCGACGCATATGTTTGCGTCGTAATGTTTTAATTTTAATAATTTTTAT
Organism: Calamus simplicifolius; assembly: GCA_900491605.1. Taxonomy (NCBI): domain Eukaryota; kingdom Viridiplantae; phylum Streptophyta; class Magnoliopsida; order Arecales; family Arecaceae; genus Calamus; species Calamus simplicifolius. The sequence goes on along the minus strand of UESW01003901.1, from coordinate 864,554 downwards.
AACACTTATTTTTTTAAAAAAATTGCGACGCAATACTTGCATCGTTAAATTAAAATTTTTTTTTAATTTCTGATTTAATGCATCGCTAATGCGTCGCTATTTAACATAATGTATTTTTTTTGAAAAAGTTGCGACGCACTAATTCACATCGCAATATTTTTATTTCATAATTAGATTTTAAAAATTAATTTTAAAAATAATTGCGATGCATATGTTGCGTCGCAATGTTTTATTTTAAAATTTTTAATACACTTATTTTTTAAAAAAAAATTACGACGCAACACTTGCGTTGCTAAATTAAAAATTAAATTTTTTTAACTTTTTAGTTTATTGCATCGCTATTTAACCTAATTTATTTTTAAAAAAAAGTTGCGACGCACTGATTTGCATCGCAATATTTTTATTTCATAATTATATTTTATAAAAATTATTTTTTTGAAAATAATTGCGACACACATGTTTTCGTCGCAATGTTTTATTTCTAATGTTTTTATGACACTTATTTTTTAAAAAAATTGCAACGCAATACTTGCGTCGCCAAATTAAAAATTATTTTTTTTAATTTTCTAATTTATTGCATCGCTAATGCGTCGCTATTTAACATAATGTATTTTTAAAAAAAGTTGCGATGCACTGATGCACATGTTTGCCTCGCAATTTTTTTTAATATTTTTAAAATACTTATTTTTTTAAAAAAATTATGATGCAATACTTGTGTCGCTAAATTAAAAAATTATTATTTTAAATTTTCTAGTTTATTGCATCGCTAATGCGTTGCTATTTAAATAATATTTTTTTAAAAAGTTATGACGTGCTGATTCGCATCGCAATATTTTTATTTTATAATTATATTTTAAAAAAATATTTTTTTTGAAAATAATTGCGACGCATGTTTGCATCGCAATGTTTTATTTTTAATATTTTTTATAACACTTATTTTTTTTAAAAAAAATTGTGATGCAATACTTGCATTGCTAAATAAAAAATTATTTTTTTTAATTTTCTGGTTTATTACGTCGCTGATGCGTCGCTATTTAACATAATGTATTTTTTTAAAAAGTTGCGATGCATTGATTCACGTCGCAATATTTTTATTTCATAATTATATTTTATAAAAATTATTTTTTTTGAAAATAATTGCGATGCAAATGTTTGCATCGCAATGTTTTATTTTTAATCCAAGCCATGATCCCGATTTTAAAATTAATTTTTTATCTTTAATTATATTTAATAAAATTTAATATTTTTTTAAAAAATTGCGATCAATCTGATCGGCGACGATCGATCTCGGACCGTTGCGATTAATCCGATCGGCAACGATCCAACGGTTGCGATCGATCCAAGTCATGATCCGGTCGCCAACCATCGATCTCGGATCGTTGCGATCAATACGATCGGCGATGATCGGATGGTTGCGATCGATCCAACCCTGATCCCGATCGGCCACGATCGATCTCGGACCGTTGCGATCAATCCGATCGGCGACGATCCAACGGTTGCGATCGATCCAAGCCCATGATCCCGATCGGCACGATCGATCCTCGGACCGTTGCGATCAATCCGATCGGCGACGATCCGATGGTTGCGATCGATCCAAGCCATGATCCGATCGGCCGACGATCGATCGGACCATTGCGATCAATTTGATCGAGACGATCCGACGGTTGCGATCGATCCAAGCCATGATCCCGATCCGATCTGACCGTTGCGATCGGCGATGATCCGAGTTGCGATCGATCCCATGATCCCGATCGCCGACGATCGATCTCGGACCATTGCGATCAATCCGATCGGCGATGATCCGACGGTTGCGATCGATCCAAGCCATGATCCCGATCCGACGATCGATCTCGGACCGTTGCGATCAATCCGATCGGCGACGATCCGACGGTTGCGATCGATCCAAGCCATGATCCCGCCACGATCGATCTCGGACCGTTGCGATCAATCCGAT